>JAMQTF010000019.1:0-419419 GCA_025919625.1 Trichoderma arundinaceum
TTTACGGCCCCCCCCCCCCCCCCCCCCTTTTTTTTTTTTTTTGTTCCCTTTTTTATTTTATTACATTCTGAAGACGCCGAACTTTGTGTCTCCGGCCTTGACCTCGTTGCGGCCACCCATGGCGGCCCTCAGTCCGAGACCAAGGTACTGGCGAGTGTGCTGGGGAGGGATGATGCCGTCATCCTATTGAAATCGCAAGTGGTTAGCTTCGCTCGATTCTGGCGTTTGTTATTCTGATTGTGACTTACCCAAAGACGCGCTGAAGAGTAAGTAGCCTCGCTCTCGCGCTCGATGCGAGCCTTGAGCTCCGGGTCGACGGACTTGCCGACCGTCTCCATGACGGCGGCCAGCTGCTCGCCGCCCATGACGCCGACGCGGGCGTTGGGCCACATCCACAGGAAGCGGGGGCTGTAGGCGCGGCCGCACATGCCGTAGTTGCCGGCGCCGTAGCTGCCGCCGACGACGACGGTGAACTTGGGGACGTCGGCGCAGGCGACGGCGGTGACGAGCTTGGCGCCGTGCTTTGCGATGCCGTCGCGCTCCGAGGCGGAGCCGACCATGAAGCCGGAGATGTTCTGCAGGAAGACGAGGGGGATGCCGCGCTGGGCGCAGAGCTCGATGAAGTGGGCGCCCTTGACGGAGGAGGAGGCGAAGAGGATGCCGTCGTTGGCGACGATGCCGACCTTTTGGCCGTAGATGGAGGCGAAGCCGGTGACGAGCGTGGTGCCAAAGTCGCGCTTGAACTCGGCGAACTCGGAGCCGTCGACGATGCGGGCGATGATCTCGCGGATGGGCATGGGCTTGCGCAGGTTGGTGGTGGCGATGCCGAGCAGCTCATTGGGGTCGTAGAGGGGCTCGGCAAAGGCCTCGGCGGGGGCCGGCGTCGCGGGCGCGCGCTTCGGCCAGTTGAGGTTGGAGATGCTGCGGCGGGCGAGGGTGATGGCGTGGGCGTCGTCGACGGCCAGGTAGTCGGTGACGCCCGAGACGGACGAGTGCATCTTGCCGCCGCCCAGGTCCTCGTGGCTGACGACCTCGCCCGTGGCGGCCTTGACGAGGGGCGGGCCGGCGAGGAAGATGTGGCCCTGCTCCTGGACGATGATGCTCTCGTCGCTCATGGCGGGCACGTAGGCGCCGCCGGCGGTGCAGGGGCCCATGACGACGGAGATCTGGGGGATGCCCTGGGAGGACATGCGGGCCTGGTTGTAGAAGATGCGGCCAAAGTGGTTCTGGTCCGGGAAGACGTCGGCCTGGTGGGGGAGGTTGGCGCCGCCGCTGTCGACGAGGTAGATGCAGCTGGCGATGGCGATGCATGTTAGTTGTCAACTGGTTCACTTGGGCGTCTTGCATGGCAACTCACGGCAGCTTGTTCTCCTGCGCCACGGCCTGCGCGCGCAGGTGCTTCTTGACGGTGATGGGGTAGTACGTGCCGCCCTTGACGGTGCTGTCGTTGGCCACAATGACGCAGGTGACGCCCTCGACAACGCCCACGCCCGTGATGATGCCGCCCGCAGGCACCTCGGCCTCGGGGTACAGCTCGTAGCCCGCCATTGGCGACAGCTCCAGGAACGTGGTGCCGGGGTCGATCAGCGCGGCAACACGGTCGCGCGGCAGCATCTTCTTGCGCGCAATGTGCTTCTCGCGGGCCTTTGGGGGGCCGCCCTGCTGGATGGTGCGCGCCAGCTCCTGCAGGCGGGCGGTGACGTCGGCCATCTGGCGCTCATTCTCCTTGAACTCGTCGGACGAGGGGTCAATGTTGGTCTGTAGGCGGGAGATGGCGCCGGCCTGGTGAGGGGGCGTGAGTGTCGCGGCGGCGCGGCGGGTGAGGCGCGACGAGAGCGATGGTGATGATAATGATGGTGTTGAGAGCACCGAGGAGGAGGGGCGAAGCTGGCGGGACAGGCGCAGGGCCTGGCGGGAGGGCCGTGAGAGAGACATGGCGAGGGCTGTGGAGGCGTCAATTGGAACGAGCAATTGGCGATGAAGATTCCAAAAGGAAGTGGAAGAAGAAGAAGCTGTCTTTTTTCTCTTCTCGGCCTCCCTCTTCTTGTTGTTCAGGTTCCAAGTTGTGCTTCTTTCGGCCGCAGCCGAGAGCGTTGGCTGGGTTGACGTCGCTTCGGTTGTTGCAGCCCCTCCGGGCCGCCGCAAGCCGCGCTAAGCCGCGCCTGAGCCTGCAGTGGCCGAATGCCCGACAGGCCGCTGGGCCACTGAAAGGAGCTTCAGCTGGGGAGGCACCTCGGCTTTAGCTTTTGCGTCAGGGCTGTAGCTTGGACGGGCGCCTTTGCAGCTTTAGCTCATCCGTCCCCTTTTTGACTTTTTTCTTCCTTTGTCTTTGCCTTTGCTTTTTCACTCTTCAATCCCATCTGTCTCTCCATCTTCGTTTTTGAACCCCAGGATCTGTTGCCCCAGGATCTGGCATTGATCTTTGGCTGTTGCATCTCAATCTCACAGTGACATCATCATCTGCTGCCACAACCCGTTTGCAGCCATCCCTTTATATACGCCGCTGCTAGCCAGCCACCAATATCAACCACATCTCATCACATCAACACTCTTCAGCACAACATCACACATCATGTCCAGCCTCAGATCCTTTTCCAGACTTGCCCGCCCGGCTCGGTCAGCCGCCCTCTCCTCCTCCGCCCTCCGCCCTGCCGTCACCCTCGCCTCGTCTTCAATCTCATGCCAGAAGCGGCTGCACTCGCAGAAGCACCCCAAGGGCTTCACGCCGCCCTCACACGAGGAGCTCGAGGAGCTGCGCGAGCGCGTGCACGACTTCACCCGCCGCGAGATCCCCGAGGAGCTGGCCGCGCGCACCGACAAGACAAACGCGTTCCCCATGGAGATGTGGCAGAAGCTGGGTGAGGCCGGCTTCCTGGGCGTCACGGCCGACGAGGACTACGGCGGCCTGGGCATGGGCTACCAGGCGCACTGCATCGTGCTCGAGGAGATTTCGCGCGCCTCCGGGTCCATCGGCCTGAGCTACGCCGCGCACTCGCAGCTGTGCGTCAACCAGCTCTCGCTCAACGGCACGGCCGAGCAAAAGGCCAAGTACCTGCCCGGCCTCGTCGCCGGCACCAGCGTCGGCGCCCTGGCCATGTCCGAGTCCGGCTCCGGCTCCGACGTTGTCAGCATGCACACGTCTGCCAAGCCCGTCGACGGCGGCTACGTGCTCAACGGCTCCAAGATGTGGATCACCAACGGCCCCGACGCTCACGTCATCGTCGTCTACGCAAAGACGGAGCCCGAGAAGGGCTCCAAGGGCATCACCGCCTTCCTGGTCGACACCAAGTCCGAGGGCTTCTCGTGCGCCCGCAAGCTCGACAAGATGGGCATGCGCGGCTCCAACACGGGCGAGCTCGTCTTCGAGAACGTCTTCGTGCCCAACGAGAACATCCTCGGCAAGATCAACGGCGGCGTCCACGTCCTGATGGAGGGCCTCGATCTGGAGCGTCTCGTCCTCAGCGCCGGCCCCCTGGGCATCATGCAGGCCTCGCTCGACGTCGCCCTGCCCTTCTCCCACCAGCGCAAGCAGTTTGGCCACCCCACCGCCCACAACCAGCTGATCCAGGGCCGCCTCGCCGACATGTACACCAAGCTGCAGGCCTCGCGCGCCTACACCTACAACACCGCCCGGCTCGTCGATGAGCAGGGCCTGATCCGCACGCAGGACTGTGCTGGCGCCATCCTGTACGCCGCCGAGAGGGCGACCGAGTGCACGCTCGACTGCATCCAGCTGCTGGGAGGCATGGGCTACGTCGAGGAGATGCCCGCGTCTCGATTGCTGAGAGAGTAAGTTTCTCGTTCATCCTTGATTGATTGTCGCTAACTGGTGTACCTTCAGTGCCAAGCTGTATGAGATTGGAGCCGGTACCTCCGAGATTAGGAGAATGGTCATTGGACGGGCATTCAACAAGCAGTTTGCCAATGCTTAGATTGACCCAACAAACCAAACAAAAAAAAAAAAAAAAAAAAAATTAGAAGACGTGTATAAAAAAAAGTTGAAATCTTTAATAACTTCCTTGAGGTCATGTCGGAGCACTGTGTGAGATGTCTTGTATAATGTGTATATCTAGCATTCTTAATATCGAACCATGTAATCTTCATGAATATTTCATCTAGACTACTAAGCCAGTGTCTAATCTACCACAGTTGTTTTGCCGACCTGTAGAAAAAAAGCACACACGCAATCGTCTACTCAACACCAAGGGGCGCCCGTCTCAGCCGAGGCGGCTCGTCTAGATGGTACAGCGCCTTCCACGAGCTCTCGCTAACATCGTCCCTCCCCAGCACCTTGTACGCACTGCAGTCCTTGTCCCACGGGCCGCAATCCTGCGGGCACACCGTCTCCTTGTCCGGGACCGTGCCGTGGTGGAAGTAGTCGGACACAATCTTCCAGGTGCACTTGCTCGGCGCGCTGCCAAAAGTACAGTGCCCGAGCGTCTCCTGCACAACAACGGCGGAGCCGGCATGGCTCTCGGCCATGGACCGCGCGGACCGGAGCGGCGTCACCGGGTCGAAGCGGTTGCTGAGGAAGAGCAGCGGTGCGGCGGGCCGGTCGATGTAGAGCTGGCGGTTGGGCTTGGGGCTCGCAAAGGGGCCGCGGTACGCCCAGCTCGGCCGGTACGGCCAGCCCGCGCACGAGAAGCGGATGCTGGACCAGTGCGAGCCGAAGAGCCTCGACTGGGCTTCCTGGTCCTCGACGTACCATTGCCACCACTCGATGCTGCGGCCGACCACGTCGTTGCCGTCGCCGCAGGTGATGGCCATTGCGCCCTCTTCCTTGAAGTCCGGCGCCAGCGAGATGTTCCGTTTGGGTCCGCACGTGTCTCCGATTTTGGGGATTGACAGATCGGCCCAGGTGGCTAGTCGGCTCAGGTTGCCCGCCATTCCCTCGTAGAGCGCGATCGCGAGGGGCTGGAAGTCCTGGATGGGGTTGTATAAGGCGTTGCCCACGATGCGGCGGATGTCCTGCCCCCTGAGGGCCATGAGGCCGCCGCTGGGCTCGTAAATGGCCACGGGGTAGCTGTCGAGGTGCTCGGTCCAGGACCAGAAGCGCTTCTGGGCCGCCTTGGGGTTGGCGTCCGACTTGAGAAAGGGGCACATGTTGGGGCCGGCGCCGTAGCAGCCCTTCCAAAACTCTTTGAACATCTTGTCTGTGTCGGCAGTGTTGGTGGTCCAGCCCTGGATTTCTTGTTAGACGTCACATCTCTTGGGGAGAATAAATAAAGACAAATGAGCAGCCGCGGTGCTTTCACTTACAGCGCCCGTGGCATAGTCCATGGCGTCCATGACGCCGTCCAGCACCAAGCGTCCGACCCGACCCGGATACATGGACGCGAAGTAGTTGCCCAGGATGGTGCCGTACGAGTAGCCAATGTACTGGAGGCGTGGTATGGGGTCGTTCTTGTCCTCTTTGCCGCGCTTCTTGAGCTCCGTCTGCATCTCGTCGTCATCTTCGCCATCGGCATCATCCTCTGATTCTTCCTCCAGGTCTCCTCCTTGTCGCTGGGGCTTCTGCTTCTGCTTCTTAGCAGCCTCACGCTTTCGCAGCTCATCAATCTTGTCCACCATCTCCACCATGTCGCGCGCCACGCTTGGCGTGTTCACAAAATGCATCGCCCCCTCGGCTTCTCCGTACTTCTTTTCCTCCTGTTGGCAGCGTATCGAGAAGGACCTCGTGATGCCCAAGCCGTAGCTGATGGCTCCCAGGCCAGAGCTTAACGGGCCCTTGGCATGGTTCTCAAGGGTCCAAGCCGTACGGGCAAAGCCGTTTGAGCGGAAGCAGTCCGTGACCGGAGTTGTCCTGCCGATGCCCCGGGGATCAAACGACACAATCTCGTAGTGGCGAACGCCTGGCTTGTCAACGAGGAGCTTTTGCGTAGTAGAGGCCCTCTTGACGGCATAGTCGACGCCCGAAGCCCCAGGACCGCCAGGATTGAGGAAGATACTGCCGCCAAAGGTCGGGTCGTCGTCTGGCACGACAGCAGGAAGCTTTACCATGGCAATGGCAACGGTGCGGCCATCGCTGGCGTTGCGCCAGTCGAGGGGAACGGTAAGGCGCGCGCACTTGAAGCCGTCGTAGCAATCGTGATACTCGAGGTCCCGGCTCGGGACAATAGAAGCCCAGTCGTATTCTGCAGCTGGATCTGGCTCTGATGCCGCTGATGCCGCTGAGGCAGCCGAAGCAAAAGCGGCCGCTTGGATAAGCTGGCGGAATAGCATGGCTACCGATCCAACGAGAAATACTACTCTAACAATGATGGGTAATTCGAACAACAGCCGTCTGCGTACCGGCTTAGATCATGCCGCAGGCAACCCAGATATGAGATGCTCTTTATATATGCCGCAAGAAGATAGGCTCCCACAATCAATTGCCCTGCGAGGCAAGACAAGTTTCCCTTATATACCCACGCAGCGAGTGGCGGGGAAACGCCGGGGGTTGATTCGACGGCGCCTCCTATCAGCCCGGCCGTGTATCTCGTCTGAGATCCTTCAAACCCTTGACAGGGTGTATAGCATTGGCGACTTTGGGCGCAGTCTAAGCAGAAGCCCCGGGCCGGCGTGGCGAAAGAATCGGCGGATTTGGTACCCGCGGTGACATGGCGCGCGTATCTGTTGGTTGTGAGGGAACTTTTGGAGAGCTGGAATAGATTAAGAGAAATAGTGAGGCCCTGCATATGTGGGCGCTGCCGCTTTGGGCTGGACGCTCCCGTGCCTGGCGCCAAGTGCTAGAGGAAACCATATTAGAGATGGGGGCTGCACTAGCACGCGGTACGTACCGGGTACGAGATACAAGCAGGATTGCAAGAGCATCAAGCGATGGGACAATTCCGATTTGCAAGACATGCCTAGAGGTGGATGGTGATCGGCGATGTTCCCGTTATTCTTGCACTGTTTGCTCATGAGCATGGCTGTTCATCGCATCACCAGCTGGAATCCAAGCAATAGACCAGATGTAGATGCCAAACTAAGCTTGATTACCTGATCAAATCAACTGCACTTACATCCAAGACTACTCGACAGCCACTCACTCATTCATTCACCTTCACTGACTCACTCAACACCACCAAAACTCTCGCCATGCCGCCCACAATCGTCCTCATCCGCCACGCCCAGGCCCTCCACAACGAAGCCCATAAGTGCCCCAACCTGCCCTGAAAAACTCTGTCAAATCCTCACAGTTGTCGCCTCTTCACAGGACCACTCCATCCCCGACCCCCGCCTGACCGACCTCGGCATCCGGCAATGCGCCCAGCTGCGCTACAACCTCGTCCAGCGCTTCTCCTCGTTCCAGGGCCGCGTCGCCGTCATTGCGAGCCCGATGCTGCGGACGCTGCAGACGGCGAGTTTGGCGGCCGATTGGCTGGTTGAGCGCGGCGTCAGGATCGAGGCTGATGCCGATTGGCAGGGTATGTAATTCGTTCTGGCTCGACTTGTATAACCTCGTATCGTATCCATCAACACGCCTTATACAAGTCACATGCTATAGCACACCCACCCGCCTCTCCTCACAAAGCTTCCCATTCTTCACACCTCAGACCATCATAAGCCCGCCTATGAATACACGAGTATCTAAAATGCAGCCAGAAATCTCCGACCACCCCTGCGACACCGGCTCCCCCCTCCCCCTCCTCCTCCTCCTCAAAGACAACCAGACCAAGCTCCAATTCTCATCCCCCTCCTTCGACTTCTCCGTCAACCCCCTCTGGCCCGACAAAACCGCCTCCCCCGAAGCACGCAGCCTCTACGGCTACACCCGTCCCGCCGTCCTCCGGCGCGGACGCCGCTGTCTGGAGAAGCTGAGCAAGAGGCCCGAGGACCTCATCTTTGTGTTTTCGCACTCGGCGTTTCTGAGGACGGGCGTGACGGGGTGGTGGTACTTTAATGCGGATTACCGCATCTTTACCTTTGAAGAGGGCCTGGCGGGGGCTGATGAGCCGAGGTTGAAGATGGATGAGTCGACCCTGGAGGGGGGGATGGGCTGGTCGTGGCCGAAGAGAGTCGAGCTGGGAAGTGAGGTTCCAGAAGGCGTAGAAGAACAAGGACGGGTTAGAAAGGATGGCGAGAATTGAATCTCTTGTGAACATGGGCGTTGTTAGACTGGCCGGTCTCTTCTTTGTCAAAGAGGAATAGGTATGTATATAGCAGATGATTGATTGGGTATTATATACAGGTTAGATATACAACCGCATGTCCTTGCATCTCCTAGGCACTCCATGCAACCAGTCTATTTTGACAAAAAGCTCTGAAACGCCGACTGGTCAATGATCACGTTGCCGACCGCCCGAAGTCTCTTTCTCCCTTCCTTTTGCTTCTCCAGCAGCTTCCTCCGCCTCGTAATGTCGCTGGCGTGCAGCTTCGCAAGGACGTCTTTTCGGAACGGCTTGATGGTTTCTCGGGCAATGACCTTGTTGCCCACAATTGCTTGGATGACGACCTCTAAAGGGAGAGAGTCAATAAAAGATGGATTCGTCACAGTAAATCAAGATGAGCAAACTAACCAAACATTTGTCGATCGACATGCTCTTTAAACTTGGTAACCCATTGGCGACCCAGGCGGTCGACCTGCGTTGAATGCACCACCCGGCAGATGGCGTCGACAGGCTGCCTGTTGACAAGTAGCTGCAGCTTCACGAGCTTGCTCTGACGCCAGCCTGCGTCTTCGTAATCTAGAGTCGCATAGCCCTTTCTACACACAGTCTCGATTTAGTACATATATCAATACCACGCAGTAAATTCGGCAGAAACTTACGACACGCCCTTGAGCTTTCCAAACAAGTCGTCGACCAGCTGCGACGCAGGAATGTCATACACCAGAATCACCTGGTCCGTGTGGAAAAACTCCAAGCTCTTCTGCTCTCCGCGGTTGCCCTCACAAAGCTCGATGACCCGGCCGAGATACTCCTCAGGAACCGTGATTGTCGCCTTGACATAGCTGTCAATGTAATCAAGTCAGCCAAACATGATATATGCAACGAGATGGTGTGCTTGTTTTTTTCTAAACTTACGGCTCGAATAGTGTCGCAGCTCTGATGCGGTGATCGCTCATGTCGGGAAACAGAGCCGGGTTCTGCACAATCTCCTCGGACTCGTCGGCATACACAATCTTGGTGGGCACGGTAGGCTCCGTAATGATGATGCTGCGGCCGTGCTCCTGCCTCAGGCGGTCTTGGAAGACGGAACAGTGAAGACTGCCCAGGAAGCCAAGACGCCATCCCGACCCAAGAGCTTCGGAAAAGTCCTTTTGCAGCGTCACGCTGCGGTCGTTGAGCACAAGCTGGTTCATGCTGTCGGCGAGGCGGGTGTAGTCGCTCTGGTCGGTGGGAAATGCCGCGACAAACACCATGGGCTTCGGCTCCTCGAAACCCGGGCACGGCTCGACAGTCCCTTCGTCCCCAACCGTGGTGAAGGTATCTCCTAGCTTCGCATCTTGAATCCGTTTCATGCCTGGGTTGAAGTACACATAGCCGACTTGCCCTGCACGGAGGACCGTCTGTGGCGTTGCGTTGGGGTACTGGATGCCGACCTGGCCAACCGTATATTTCATGCCCGTGCCCAAGGACACGACATTGTCGCCAGCCCTTATGGATCCGTCAAACAGCCTTACCAGAAGGACGACCCCTTTGAATGTGTCGTACCAGGAATCAACCAGGAGCATCTTCAGCGGCTTGCTTTCGTCGCCAACGGGATGAGGAATCCCCTCCACCACGGCTGGAAGAAGAGCACCCACGCCCTTGCCTGTCTTTGCGCTCACCAGAACAGCCTTCTTGGGGTCCAGCTCGAAGCTCGTCTCCATCTGGTCCAGAACACGGGGCACATCTGCCGAGGGCATATCAATCTTGTTGATCACGGGAACCAGCGCTAGGTCCTGCGCAAAAGCGAGGTGGAAATTGGACACCGTCTGCGCCTGGATGCCCTGGCTGGCGTCGATGAGCAGCAGTGCACCGCCGCAGCTTGCATACGAACGAGTGACCTCGGCGCGGAAGTCAACGTGGCCGGGCGTATCGACGAGATGCAGCAGATAATCGACGCCATTGTGCTTGTATATCATGGTGCACGTCTGCGCCTTGACCGTGATGCCTCGCTCGCGCTCAACGTCGAGCTTGTCCTGCATTTTTCCACCGTTAGATCTCACATCCTCAGTAAATCGGTACAACATCGTCAACCCACCAGAATTTGCTTATTCGCATCGCTCGCCGAAATCGTCCCCGTTAGCTCCAGCAGCCGGTCGCTCAGCGTGCTCTTCCCATGATCAATGTGTGCCACGATGCAAAAGTTTCTATACCGCTCAATCGGGATCGCCGCTATCCGCGCCTCGAGCTGTGCAGGTGTCGGCTTTGCCTCCGAGGCAAACCTGCGATATCGACCTGCAGAGGAACGTTGCAGCAGCCACTTGTCAATAATACTGTTGGGGTTGCCGCTGCTGCTGATGCGGCTATTGCTCCAGCCGAGCGTCTGGCTCCGCGGCGGCGCCAGCCATTGTCGAGTCCAGGCTCGTCCAGCTCTCCCAGCCAGGCTCATCTGGGAATCGACAAAGCTTGCATTGGGCGAGCGACTCTGCGGTGTCGCTGTGGGTTGGCGCAACGGCAAGAAAACAAAGCTTGGAGGGCTGAAGTTCTCCAAGCTCGAGGCTTGGGTGAATTTTCCTTTTTGGGAGCGGATTATTTCCGCGCTTGTCAACTGCTGCCCCTCCTTGGGACTTGCCAACAAGATGGCATGGGCTTCAAAAATTCACTACTCAATGCTATTCTACAGTCGCCAGGGGTTTCAGGATTGCTTCTTTCTATTCGGTCAATTATGCGCCCATAGGTCATGGCTAAAACCAGGCTGCAAACATAATTAATACACACATGCATGTATCGTCAATGGCAGCATCTCCGTACGCTGCCCGCTCACTTTCTCCTATAATAACAAGATCCTCAAAACACGACATTCATCTGTCATATGCCGGCACTGAATATCCCTTACGGCGTGCCATTGCTGTTTCTAATCGTTCAGTCATCATGAACATTATTCTAAACTCCAGATTAATTACTCCGTCTCTTGATCGTTTGGTATCACATTGTATAAAACACAGCAACTCTCACAACCCCCTTCCCCTTATGTGAGAACCCATTCGCTCCCCCTCTTGATGAATTTGTCTAGCAGTAGGCCGAGGTCCGTGAGAACAAACCGGCAGATGTAGAAGCCGAAAAACTCAGCTGCATGCCGTGTGCACAGTTCGAGACCGACTTGTGTCTTGTCCGCGTGCCGCAAGCCCGGGTCATCAACTTGCCTTGCGATTTGATCTGCATTACTTCTGTTAGCTCTTTGTAATTACCATACAAGATGAAATTATATGTGTGATAGTGGAGACTTACCAACTGCCTGTGCAGCGTCAAATAGGCGAGCCAACGAGCCCATGTAGTTTGCATTGGGTCCAATGAACTGAGCCTGGCTTACATCTCGCTTGGCCGGACGGCTTGTTGGTTTCGGTGTCATGGGGAGAGTTGATAAAGTCGTGACCTCCTTGACCTCCGCGCTTGCATTCCGGCTGCTGTATGACCCTCCCAGCCCAACCCCCGACGTCTTCGGTCGAAGTCTTCGCCATGAAAAGGCAGACGCCTTGCCGGATACGCTGCCCGATCGCGGTACGCTTGACCCCCCCTCTCCGTCCATGGAAGCATCTTTGAACAAAAGGCCAGAACCCTGGACTCCGACCTCGCTGCCAAGTTTCCGGGCCAGCGCTGACTGTATCTGCTCAAGAATGCCCTCGAGAGACTGCATTTCTTCCAACACAGCATCTGCATCCAGCGTGTCAACCTTGGCCAGCTTCAAAAGCGCTGCGGTGAGAAAGTCGCAGTTGGCGATTTTGTCTTCGACATTCTTAATCTTGACCCCCTTCACTCGCCAGACGTCTCGTGGAACAAATAGCTTTGTGCTAACATAACCGCCCTTCGGGTGCACTAGCGTTTGGTAGAGGCATCGCATCAACCAGAATGGCCGCAGCATGAAGTCATTTGGACACGGTTCCAAGGGTACAGGGACCTCCATTGAAACAACTGGACTTTGGGGGCCAGGAGTGGCCGCCACATGAAAGTTGTCGTCAAACAAGTGAAGCCCAGCGCCGCCGCCAGCCTCCATATTCTCTTTGAACGACGTGATGAGAGGCGTCGGCAGCGCAGGCACAGCAGGGGCTTTCCCAAAGGGATTGCTCATGGGAGTGCCGGGAGATAAATCCGAGCTGTCGTCAAGATGTGACACTGACATGTTTCTGTTCTTCACGCTCCTCAAACTGGATGACGAAAAGTTCTTCCTCAACCTATGGATAGAAGGCGTGGCTGCAGAGGCGTCTTCTCCATCTAGCGGCCTTCTCTTGGCACTGGGCGATGCAGGAACCTTCGACTCGGATGCGCTGTTCTCGGTCGCAAACGGCAGCCTTGCCTGCTGTGAGCTGATCGTCCGGGCCAGTGGTTCTGCAAGCGGATTTGGGTCCTTTTCCACCGTGCTTGGGGATATTTCGTCGTCGTCATAAATCGACTTGGGGGGCTGTCCGAGATTTGTCGTTTCAATCTTGAGCTGCTTCGGATTCTGGCCAGAAAGTCGACGGTTCCGCACGCCGCGCGATGGAGAAGGCGGGACTTTTGATGGTAGGTCTGGCAATGCCGAAGTTGGAGGCGGCACTGCTGGTTGCGAAGCATTGGTAGTGTGAGGAATAGGCGGCCTCTGAGACAAGGCGGAAAACGATCGGACGCCTGAAATGAAATCCGGCCTCGTCTCGTCTTCGTTCCATGCCTCCTGGTTCTTGGATGACACCGTTGCGGTATTCGACTGCCGCTGCTCCATGGTAAAATCTTCAATTGCAAAGTCGCGAGTTATCTCTTCTAATAGCCTTTCTTCTTCTTCAGATGAATCATCCTCATAGAATCCATCAGGTGTATACTTATCCGCCTCCTCTTGTATGTGCTGTAGATTCTGCTGCTGTGCCTTTCGGAGTATCGCAAGTTCGTCGTATGCTTCTTGCTCGGTCTGTCTAACTCGCTCGCGTGCCTGTTCCACCTTTTGCAATGCACTTGCCACGGCATCTTCGCTAGTGTCTAAGGATTCGTAATCTTCGGGTTCCATGGGCTCGTAACCGTCGTCGTATGCAGCTTCGATAGCAGCGTCCAGCGCCGTGTCGAATTCAGCCTCCGTGTTTCCGCTAGCCGCCCTTATGTGGCGTCGACGGTAACCCAGCGACGATGTGCGTGAATGTACAGATGAGGCTGTTGAAGCCCCCGATTCATCAATGGGATCCAGCCATGAATTTTGGTTGCCTTCGGTGAGCTCCTGAAGGTCATAAGAGGATAAGACAGAGTCGCTGGGTAATCGTTGGTGATTATGATGCTGGTTGTGATGTTGCTGATGCTGATGAGATTCATGATACTCATGTGGTATATCGGCGTGTTCCTCTTCACGCATCTTCATTGGCGATGGCGAGCGAGTGGCTAGAGGGGGCGGCGCGTATTGAGCCTCTTCATGCTGTGCCCGAAGATTATCAGTAGAGCGGAGCCGTCTAGGCGCTCGAGAGAAAGAGGACTGTAGCAACCCTGGCTCCAAAGCACGAGAGGGTTGCAGTCTGTCTGATGTGGTATAACCCGTAGTTTGCTGCCATTGCTGCATTGCGGCAGTTGAAATCGGAGATCCGTTGTCTCCCCCAATGAAGCTGACAACTCTTGCAGTCTCGATTCTGGGGGCCTCATCCATGATTTCGTAATCCTGATGCATGTAAATGGATGCGCTATAATCTTCACTCTCTGGCCGTGCGGGTAGTGCCTTGACTGTCTCATCCTGCCAAGGACCCATCTGGTCCAGCTCATCGATACGACTGGTATATGTTTGGCGCTGTGCACATAAGATTAGCTCAGTTACGCAGGAGACTGGTGCTCTCTCTCTCTCTTATTTTGTTTTTTTCTTGTATCCTGTGACTCAAAACTTACAATAGCTTCAAGCTTCCGCTTATCCTCATCTCCCGATGTTCGATCCAGAACCTGTTGCAATAGGTCGCAAGCCTCAGCATACGCCTCTCGAGCGCCCTCGAAATTCTGTGCATTGTCAAGCTGGACTGCAGTGTTGGCCTTTTGCAGCGCGCGAGAAAGCATTGCCTTTTGGGACGGGTTCTTTTGAGCGCGGGGCTTGCCCAGATCTCTACTGCTTTTCCCTGAGTGATCCCTAGAGTGGCCCCGAGGGGCGTATTGGTCATGGCTCTGCTCATGCGGCATTCTGGAAGTAGATGATGATGTGGTGGTGGTGGTAGTGGCGGCGGTGGCAGGGTTTGCGTATGGATTGGGCGACATCGAGCGTAGGTGGCTGCTCTCGTAGTGCCTCATCGACATGCTCGACTCTGCCCTCATCGGATGCGCCGAAGTAGGAGTTGCGCTGCGATCTGTGGAGTTGAAGCGGCTTCGGCCCGTAGGTGGTGGCTTGGTCGGTGCCTGAGCGGACGGAGGAGGAGGAGGAGGAGGAGCAGCAGGGGCGTGGAGAGCGATGGCTTCAATACTGGCGCGGCGGGTGTGCGAGTGGGATATAGAGGCCTGACGAGAGGCATAAGGGGACGTGCGACTGGAGGCAGACGAGATGGACGAAGTCGACCAGCGGTTGCGGGTCCGGGAGCCTTCCTGCGGCGACGCTCCGGTGCTGGCGCCCCTGCTGGGTTGCGACGATGGTGTTGACGGCCGCTTGAGACTGACTGGGGGGTGCACGGTGTCGCGATGCGTTTGATGGGAGGAAGAGCTTGTAGCAGTACCGTCGGGCAGCACGTGCTGCGACGGAGCCAGCGACGAGCTTCGCGGCAGCCGGACAGACGAGAAGACGGAGCGCGGAATTGGCGTGACCTTGGGCGGGCTCGAGAGCACGGCCTCAATGCCGGGAGCCTCTCGTGACGGCGGGTTATGCGATATTGGCAGCTGAGGCGGCGGTGGCGGCGGCGGCGATGAGGGCACCGAGGGGAGATTTGCTCGGCTGGCTGCGTCTACAGGCCGGCCGATGATGATGTTATCGTCAAAGGGATGCGATTGCTGCATGCTCTGCGAGTTCCTGGATTGGTGCGGGCTCCCGTCTCAGCCAATAGTCGCCTCTTCCGGTCAATCTTACTCGTACAACGTGGGTCGAGCGAGCGCTGGAGATGGGCAGGATTGGATATTGCGCTTGTCTGGCAGACGGCCATGACCACAAGCCGGAGCGTTTCTATGCGAGCTGCGTCGAGGCTGATGACCAGTTCTCGGGAGGATGCAAGAGAGAGCACTCAGATCTGCTGCTCCCACAGCAGCAGCATGCCCGACTGTCCAGGCACGGAGGATCCAGAGAAAATCGGGGATTTGGATGTCCCTGTGGGTGGATCGTGGGGAGGCCAGTTTGGGAGTTGCGAAGCCCAGGTGGCTCTGCCGCACAGGCACAGGCACAGGCACAAGCACAGGCACAGGCATAGGCGCAAGTACCGGTACCTGGCGATGATCAGTGGCCGCAGCGAACCGCCCAGAGCGCCCTGGAAACGCACCGCTGATCGCAGCGCTCACCGCCGTACCATGTGGTGCTACCGCACATATTACGGCTGTCAGGGCCGCCGGAACCCCTGATAGAGTCGTCTGCTTGCTCGCTTCTCGCCTGAAGCCAGAGAGGGGCCTCGAGGGTCTCCCAGCTATTGTTTTAGTGCCAGAGGCTAAACGGGCAGTCAAATCAGTGCAGCCCAATGCCGCTACATGGAGCCCTTAAAACCGACCCCTAACCCATCACGTCTCGTCCCCTTTTCGAACCCCTGGCCGCTGCCACTCTGAATGGATGGGTACTAGTACCTATTCGACCAAGTAGGAAATGCCAGGCTATCAGGCACCCCAATTGGTCAATGCAGGCTTCAATTGTTTGACAAGGCCTGCCCCAGCCCTCTTTCGACTTAGCGCCCCGGTAGCGTGCAAGTGCCTCTCTACAGTGCAGCTTCTGGCGTAGAGCCTTATCGCCTCGCATCATTGCCGTAACTGAAGGACAGGGGCTGCGATAAAGGCGAGCTATGCTCTTGAGCTTACTTGCATGCAGCGACACGAGCCGCCCCAGCTGTCGGACAAAAACACGAGACATCCTGCCTAAACAGAATGGCGAACGTTGATGACATTTTCAAGGTACGGAATAGAATCGCAAGAAGGTTTTTTTTTGGTCCCCAAGCATACCCCTTTTCAACCAGTCACCGCTGTACTCTAATCCTCTCCCCAGGCATCAGGCTCCATCAGCAAGCGTAAACTCGAGCAGCCTATTCGTGATCCCAGTAAGCAAACACCAAGCATTGTATCATAACAAAGAGGCTGTAGATTGGGATTGAATCTTGTTCTAACAAAGAGGTCAATTGCTTTCATAGATGAGATTTACAAGGCCAGCAAGCTGAGCGACAATGGCTCTAATCGGCATGCCCAGGTCGAAGATGATGTAGAGAACCCCGCCGATGACGATGACTTCGGACCCGAATTGCCACCAGAAGATGATGCCGGCGACGACGAGGAAGGTCGCTTCTTCGGCGGCGGCATCTCTAAAAAAGAATCAGAGATTCTCGACTTTGTAGACAAAGCCGAAGCGGGCGGAGATTTAGACAAAATAGACAGCGTCTGGCTCAAAAAGACGGCGCTCAACCTCGAGAAGCTCATCACCAAGAATTCAGAACTGCGCTCCAGGTTCGAAGACGAACCACACAAATTCATCGACAGCGAAGCCGATCTCGATGCCGAAATCAAAAACCTCTCTCTCTTGGCAGAATCCTCGGAGCTGTACGAGGAGTTTGTCAAGCTGGGAAGCGCGGGAAGCTTAGTCAGTCTGCTGACGCACGAGAATACAGACATTGCCATTGATGCGATTGAGATTATCGGGGAGCTCACAGATGACGATGTCGTCACGGAGACTGAGCAATGGGACACTCTGGTTGGCGCATTGATCGACAGTGACTTGTTGGGTCTGCTGGTCTCCAACCTGACTCGCTTCAAAGAAGACGACGAATCCGATCGCAACGGCGTCTATCATTCTCTTAGTGTGCTGGAAAACCTCAGCTCCCAGAAAGCCGTCGCCACCCGAATGTGCGAGGAGGATGCCCTGCTAAAATGGCTCTTGCAGCGCATTCAGCGCAGCGAATCACCAGTGACCCAGAACAAGCAGTATGCCGCCGAGGTGCTGGCCATTCTCGCTCAGGCAGCTCCGGAAAACCGGGAGAAGCTGATAAGTCTGGACATTATAGACACCATGCTTCAGCTGGTAGCTCCCTATCGCCGGCGCGATCCGGAAAAGGGAGGCCCGGAAGAAGAATTCTTGGAGAATTTGTTTGAGAGCCTTACCTGTCTGGTAGATGCTCCTACGGGGAGGACCAAGTTCCTCGAGGCCGAGGGAACCGAACTCTGTCTTATCATGATTAAGGAGAGCAAGGCGGCGAAGAACCCATCACTACGCCTGTTGGATCACGCGACAGGCGGCACCACGAGCGCCGAAATATGCCAGAGAATAGTCGAGGCCGGCGGACTGAAAACAACATTTACGCTGTTCAACAAGACTCAGGATCAGCGCCTCATTGGGCCTTTGCTTTCCATCTTCGCTTCGATGCTACGCTTTCTGCCAGCCGACTCCGCGGAACGGATACGCTTGCTTGCAAAGTTTGTTGAGAAGGAGTACGAAAAGACTGCAAGGTTGGTAAAATTACACAGAGATTATACAGCGCGCATAAAAGCAGCCGAAGAAGAGCACCGGCAAGAGTCGGCACGCTCTGGTGATGCAGAGGAGGACCTCGAGATTCAGCTCCTCTCGCGGAAAATGGACGCTGGACTGTTTAATCTGCAGCTCGTCGACATCATCTTGGCATGGCTTATTGCTGAAGACGGGGGTGCAAACCAGAAGATCAAGCGGCTGTTAGCAGAGACGGATGATGACTTGAAGTCGATCCAGAAGACGCTCAAAGAGCAATTGGAGGAGTTGGATACCACCGAGGAAGACAGCAAGGATATGGGCGAGATGCTAAGCACCCTGATAGATTTCCTCAACTAACCAAACCAGCCTGGCCTAGATGACCAGCAAGCCAACGGAGAATGGACGGGTAATGATGACCAAGGTAGTTTTGTTTTTTTCTAAATATAAGTTAATGTGCAAGCTTGATCGAGCGTCAGCCTCGGTAAGCGTAAGAATTTCCATCACTCCCCCCCAAAGTCGCTTGTATTGAATATCAGCCCTGCCGTCCCTCTCAACATAGTCCCGCCATCACCAACCGCCGCCCGTTGTACCTAAATTCACGCAGCTGCTGGCTTGACCTCAAACACGGCCTCCAGGAGGTTCTTCACGACCGTAGCCTGGCTCTTCTTGCCTGCCTCCTTGATCACCTCAATCTGCTTCTCGGCCTCCTTGTTCGCTTCCTGCTCGGCGGCCTCGTTACCCTTGCTGTGCTGTGGTGATGATGTTAGCGAGGTCTCTCCCTTCGTAAAGAGGCCAAGGAGATGGTAGTTCTGTCAAACCTCGGCTTCGAATTTCTTAAACTCTTCTTCCTTCTGGGCCTTGTAGTCGGCGATTTCCTTCTTGGCCTCGTCACGGGCTTCCTTGACGCGCTTGGTGCGGACTAGATGTCGTTGAACAAGAGGTTGTCAGTCCCAGAAGACTATACTCGTTGTGTATTTCGCTCTCGGGAGTGCTCGAATCAGATGTTTCGTATGTCGACTACTCACATTCTCGAGCTATATGCACGTATGAGGTGTCAGCGTACTCATCCCCACCAAGCAAAGAAGCTGTGCCAACATACCCTTCTGCACAATCTTGGATGCCTCTCTCTCAGCCTACCAATCTGGAATCAGCATAATCAATCACCCTAATAGGCGCATCGCCATCCCATCGGGCGGGCGGGCGGCAGACGGTGGCACATACGTCGAGGAGGGTCTGGATACCCGCCGAGTTCTGGGCAGACTGTAGCGTACTCCGTCGTCAGCTTCTCCAAAGCTATCGCTCCATTGCGCGGTAAGCGCGCACTCACCATGATGTGCAAACGTAGATTGCAAAGACTCGCTCAAATTGGAAGAGAAAAATAGAAAACAAAGGAATGGATTCAAGTCGAGGATTGGAAGAGGCGCAGAGGTGGGAATCGCAGAGTGAGTGATGGTGGTTTTGGTTGCAGCTTCAATGCGAGGCGATGGATGGATGCTGTTGCTCCCGCCTTAGGTAATGCCGGTTGTCGTCACAGCTCGGCGTGGCTCGGCGTTAGAAGTGCATTCCTTAAGTATCTTTTCTATCTTGACTAACTGGACAGGGGGGAGTTATCTTGCCCAACTGTTAGTGCATGTCGCTGGAGGTACTTGTTCTCTTGGAACTACTGCCAAATCGTTCAATCCGACCACTCACGAAACAGCTTTAATTGGTAATAGACTCTAATTCTTCATTCTCATACAAAGTACTCACGCCGTATAATTCACCAACAATCTCATTACATCCTCCCACACGCTCACCTCACATCTTTTACGTTCTTTCTAAAGAGCCGTAACAGTTCATCGAGACACCTTCTTCTCATCTCTGCCAATCCTCTACATACAAAGCAATTCCCCAAAGACAGGAGAAAAATCTTTCATATAAAACAACATGTCTCAAGCATCCAGAATCTCCCTCGCCGCCACATCTCTCTTTACCGCCGGCATAATTGTATTCGTCCACTTCCAGCAAAAGGCCGAACGAACTGTATGTCCCATACAATCCCTCTTCTTGTCGTTATTACAACCTGCCTTTCAATGCCTCCATGCTAACGGAAACTTTCAAGGCAATGCATGCAGGTGTCGTCCGTGATATGGAGCAGCAGCGCATTAAAAGAGAGCGCCAGTTGGACTTTGACATGCAGCGTGCGTTGGAGGAGGAGTACAAGCGTGAGCAGAATGTCCACAGCTCACTAGAACCTCAGAGCAACGCTTCCGCTCCTCCAAGGTAACAGCAACATGTCTTCAAGACATCCCATATCATGTATCACTATCACAGCAATGAGCAAGCTCAGAGGTTCAAATCCCTTTTACTTTTTCTTTATTGTATTATCTTTTCTACATGTACAAATCATACTCTCCGCTCAGCATTTATGTCGCTGGCGCAGCAATGGGAGCGAGAGCGTCCCAGATCCATTTTGTCATAGAGCAATTTCCACTTTCTTCCTTTCTCCCCAAAAAAATACATTCGCGAATTTACTTTTTGTGAATCTGGCGACAGCAATATTACGTAGCACTTATAAGCCAACCCTCTCTTATATTCTACCTAACGGACGCGCCGGACCGGTTTGTGAACATTCTGGCCGCAATGTTCATAGACTGTAGCTCCTGGAACAAGAGCTTGGCAGCGTAAGGGATATGAATCTGCGCAATCTTGGTCTTGTTCTTGCATGGTCGGCACTCGAACGATTGCTTGGAGAGGTTACTAAAGGATATGTTAGCGTCATTATCAGTGGATAGTAGGACGAAGAAAAGACGTACGCAATAGGTGTCATGAGTCCACAAATCTCGCAAATGTGGACTCGGAATGCGTCTGACACCTCAAACAATCGCTCCTTGAGGAAAGATGCTGCACCGTGTGCAATCATACAATCACGTTCCATTTCTCCGAATCGGAGACCACCGTCTCGGGCACGACCCTCCACTGGCTGTCTGGTCATGATCTGCACGGGACCACGAGCTCGGGCATGGATCTTGTCATCCACCATGTGGCGCAGTCGCTGGTAGTACGTTGGCCCGAAGAACACTTGTGCTCTCAGCTTGCGACCTGTATGACCATTGTACATAATCTCAAAACCTCGCGACTGGTAGCCGTGCTTTCGCAGAAGCTCTGAGACCGAGTCGACCGTTACGTCCGTGAAGGGGGTGGCATCGCCCTCCATACCTTCCAACGTAGAGACCTTACTCAGGAGACACTCAATCAAGTGAGCAATTGTCATACGAGATGGAATGGCGTGAGGGTTGATGATGATGTCGGGGGTAACGCCTTCCCTTGTGAACGGCATATCCTCTTGTCGGTAGGTGACACCAATAGTGCCCTTCTGACCGTGACGAGAGGCAAACTTGTCTCCAATCTGGGGAATCTTGGTCGTTCGAACACGGACCTTGACATACTTGACATTGTCCGCGTTCACCGTCACGATGACGGAATCAACGATACCGTTCTCAGTACTGCGCAGAGGCGTTGAGATATCACGCCTCTGGTGCATGGTCGTCCTGGTGCCAAGATCCTGTGTCTCTGCATCAATTGGCGCAGTCTTGCCGATGATGATGTCTTCACCGGACACTCGAACGCCAGGAGCAACGATACCATCTTCGTCTAGCTTGTCATATGTACCGTGCTTCATACGAAGGGTATTCTGGTGGAATGGCTTCTCAAACACTTCAGTGTAGTTCAACCCAACCTTCTTCTCCTGATCCGAGTATGATCGGAAGAACAAACTTCGGAAGAGACCTCTGTCGATACTACTCTGGTTCATAATGACGGAATCTTCTTGATTGTAGCCAGAGTAACAAGCAATGGCTACAATGGCATTCTGTCCAGCTGGCAGTTCACGGAATTTCAAAAACTCCATAGAACGGGTGGTGCCCAGCGGCTTCTGGGGATAGTAGAGAATGTTGGCCATGGTATCCATACGCCGAGAATAGTTAGTTAGGAAGAAGCCCATGGCTTGTTTACCCATGGCAGATTGGTAGGTGTTACGGGGGGACTGCATAGCGCGTAAGTCAGTTATGTGAGCGTAATCAAAGGGGGGAAACTTGTCAAATAGACGTACCTGGTTGTGATCAGGGAAAGGAATGATACTAGCACAGATGCCTAAGATCATACTCGGGTGAATCTCACAATGCGTGTACATGTGAGTTGTTGGATTCGTCTTCGTCTTGAGTCGCTTGTTTGGATCATCTGCCATGTCTTCTTCTGTGGATATACCAGCTTTCTGAAGACGATAAAGCTCGAGATCCTCGGGGGTCATGCAAATCATTGCCGTCTCTTCTTCCTCGGCATCGAGATATTCAACCGCACCAGCCCTAATTAACCCCTCCCATCCAATCTTCATGCTCGGGTCCTCCGGAGGCTCGGCCTGCTCCTTTGCCAGCCTGTTGACCAGCTCCTTTGTCAAAACCAAATGGCCCTTATTAATGCCAGTTTCTGGGTCGTCTTCTTGCTGAACAGTAAAGACGGGACGCATAACACGACCTGCGTCGGAGAAGATTTTGAATTCCTGGTCACGAATGTCCCTGATCAGGGAGACTTCATACTGCAGATAGGATTTGCGACGAGTGTCCAGAACCTGGTTCACCAGGTGCTTGGGATCTTGATGAACTCCCACCCATACACCGTTGACAAAGATCTTCGTAGCGTGGGGATACCGCAACGGCTCATACTCTTCGACGACCTCCATACCTCTGTTGATCATGAACTCGATCAGGGGTTCGGAAGGAGATCCGACACTGACGTAGCACATCAAAGACAAGTTTTTGACCAAACCACAAGCTTGGCCTTCAGGTGTCTCGGCTGGGCAGACCAGACCCCAATGCGTATTATGAAGCTGTCGAGGCTTCGCCAGCTTACCATCTCTTCCGATGGGTGTGTTGGTACGACGCAAATGTGACAGGGTCGAAGCAAAAGTGTAGCGATTGAGCACCTGAGACACACCTGCGGTCGAGCTCATGGCCTTCTTCTGGTCACCCCAGTTTCCAGTGGCAAGAGAATACTTCAGACCGTTTGAAAGCGTGCCGGGCTTGATACCCACAGCAAGGTTGAAATGTCGGTTGCCCTCCACACAACGTCTCAGATAATTGGCCAACTCGGTGTTCATCCTTCGCATGATACCACGGAACAGCTTAGCTAGCAGGGGACCCGCCAGATCCAGACGCTTCTTTCCAAAGTGGTCACGATCGTCGGGCTCACGTCTTCCGAGAGCGCATTGCAACAGCTTGTGGACCATGTATCCCAGGAAGAATGCCTTTCTGGTTTCACTGCCTTCCGTCTGAGAAATGTGAGGAAGGGTCTCTTTTTGAAGAATGTCCTTAGCCACACGGACACGCTTCTCACGACCGAGACCAGCTTGGTCGCGATTGCCTCGCTTTCCGATGAAGTCAAGAGCAACCTCTCGGTCCTGAACACAAAAGGCCTCCTCGATACACGGCCGAAGCATTTCTAGCATCTGGCTGTCGTTTCGGTCGTAGCAAATGTGGTTCAGAATGTCCTCATCAGAAACGACACCCAAGGCACGGAAAACAATGGCAACGGGAAGATCTGACTTGACAAAGGGGAGAGTGGTGTGGATCGTCTGGCCAAAGCCACCTCGTGCAGAGTCTCCCTTGCCGTACAACTTGAGCATCATGCTAGAGATAAGCCGTGAACCCTTTTCCAACGCACTTCGAATTTCAGCGGTGTATGTGTAGGCACTGGGCTGGGCCTTCTTGAATACTTGGACAATGTTGGCGGCGGATCGCTCTTGAGCGATGAGAACCTTCTCACTACCGTTGATAACGAAATAGCCACCTTGATCATAGGGACACTCGTTGACAAGGAACAGACTATCATCCTGTTCACGGCTCAGATGGCAAATCTTGGATTTGACCATGATGGGCAGTTTGCCAACAAAGACCATGTCCTTCCAGTCATCAGACTTGCCGATATTGTCGTCTTCGCCATTCTCCTCCTCCTCCCACTCAAGCTTTGTAGGATGGTCGCCGGTCCTTGCATATTCCTCCTGCTGAGCATCGTCCATTTCGTGGAGGGGCACCTCCCTCTCGACGGCAGCGGATACCTTTTTGGTGATCTTGATGTACAGCGGACTGGCGTACGTCAAGTTGCGGTCTCGACACTCATAGGGAAGCAGAGAAGTCACAGTTCCGTCCGTCTCACTGATAGTGGGGCGTGACACCATGACGCTTCCAAACTTGATCTCATATCGACGGAGGGCTATCGTTCGGCCGGGTGGCGAAGGAGGATTTGGCTGATCGAGTGTGATGGTGGAGTATTCGTTTACAAGATCCTGAATCGTCGTCTGAGTGAACTCGTCAAAGGAGTCGGTCTGTTGTGATACGAGACCCTTTGTCTCAAAGAATGAGGAGATCACAGTCCAGCAATCCTCGGGGGTGATGCCTTCATCCTCGTCTCCATAGTTCTCGTAGTCGTAGTCGTCCTCGTAGTCAGCCATGGTGGCGGTATGTGACCAGAATTAAAAGGTTGATAAGCAATGGAAGACAGTCGTCTCAGATCCTCCTCTGGGAACTCTCCGAGCCGAGACTCCAAGTCACTCTCGTGAGTGCAGCCTCGTCCTCGCGCCGTGGAGGGACCGCTCGATCAAGGAAGCTTTAGACGAATCAGCAGCGATCCTAATGCCTGTCACCAACGAGCATCTGCGAGCGATCCCGGCAAAAGAGTCTCCGAGACACAAAGAGCTCTTACGGGACTGGCGGGTTGCGCACAATGAAAGTTGATGGAAAGCAACAACTTTTTTCGTGATAATAGAACTTTCCAAAGGCAAAAGGGATCCCGCCAGTTGCTGCGGCGCGCGACGTGCTTAGAGAGCAGAAAGGCCATCGCAAACTAGGACTAGCGCCCCGATACAACAATTAGGACTTTGTAATCATGATATTGTTATGTAAGCAAGACTTGCCTCTTGTGGACCAATAAGACAGCAGCATCATTCAAATATGATATAAGTTATGTGATGGGGGGAAAGAGGACATGAAAGAAAAGACAAGCATAGGGAAAGTCACAGTATTCATGTTTGATATTGCATGCTTAGCCAATAAAGTTTGTATTAGGGCGATTCGGTGTAGCTCAAAATGTATATCCGATCAACAACATCCCAAGTATCTATGCAGAAACACTACTGCGCAGTTACTATCAAGGGAGTATACCCATACGCATGCTCATTAATTATATTTCATATTTAGGTATGTACCATCAGTCCCATTCCTTGCGCAATCTTTCGCGCTAGAGCCTTCTTTAGATACCATTCTCTTGCCAGAGATCTTGTCATTTTCGCAAATGCGGCAGGAGATATGCGCCCTCTCTCGACGGCTCGCCCAAGCATGAATATGGCGTCGCCGAGGGCTCTTTCTTCTGCAACTACCCTGTACAGTTGATTTGCTACCACCGTGGGGGCTACCAACAGCTCGTCAATATCTGGAACAGTATGACTCCTCGATCCTTCGATAACGGCATCTGCTTTGCGCAGAGCATCATGAAGGATGTTGGTATTGGAGGTGATGATGTTGGATAACTGGGTAAGTTGGCCCATCTCAGCTTGGACGGCGGACATTGCGGATAACATGGCACCCTGCTGAGCCCCTAGCCCTGCCATACTAGATTCGTTCTGTTGTCGGCTGCGCTGCCGGATAGATGCCAGGGTTTGCGCGAGTTGCCTAAGGAGAGCGTCCTTTTCGGGATTTGGGGGAATAGGAGGTGCTGCAATGGCATGTGACGAGATCTCCAAGCTGAGTCCATCATCAAGAAGGTTCTGAGGAGGTGGCGGCTTTTGTTGAGGAGGAGGCTGAGGTGGCTGCTGTTGTTGTTGAACAGGATGCCTATCCCACGCTTGCTGCTGCTGCTGAGGCGGTTGTTGCGGCGGTTGCCATTGTCCTTGTCCCTGAGCCTGGCCCTGAGCATAGAACTGGCCTGGGTATGCGGAGTTTGGCCCCACAGATTGAAATTGTGGCAACACCTGCGGTTGAGGTTGAAAGGGAGATTGGGTGGGAGCTAGTCCTTGAGCATTCGCATACTGGGGGAGAGATTGAGCATGAGATTCATATGGTGGTCTAGATGACGGAGGCGGTGGTGGAAGAGGAGGGGCTGATTCATATCTAGATGGTATTCCAGAGCTAGGAGGACTGGGAGAAGAGAGGTGGGGGTGTGGTGGGATCGGTGGTGGTGAACGAGTATCTTGGTGAGGCTTGGGAGGCGGTGGCGGTGGGCGCGACTCCCCTTGATTTGGATATTGTTGGGCGGGCGAAGAAGTTGATGAGGCAGCTATTTCTGGGGGATGAGGCGTGATTGGAGGTGGCGCCTGAGGAGGAGGAGGACTCTGAGCGGCTGCTCGGGACTGCTGCCGTGAGATGACTGGCGGCTCCTTTGCGAATACGTCGCTCAAGACGGAAAGAAAGTCGTTTAGGCTCGATTTCTGTACGCGCACATATTAAGCACTGCTCTATATTGAGACTGGGAAACGAAGTAGCAAGGTAACGATGGACGACTTACATCCCAGAAATCGCCCCAACCAGCGAGGTATGGGTGGTAGACCTGGCCCTGCGGATCGACATGCTGGCCCGGGCGGACCATCATGGTCTCTGTTGGGGTTACATACACCAACGGGGCCTCACGCGGATACGCATGCGGCACCCATATTGAAACGGGAAACCGATATGTGGTGCCTCGGAAGAGAACCGGGAGCGTGCCCGTCAAGTGTACCAGAAGAGCGCTGGCGCCATTAGGAAACGCTGCGAGTCGGAGTGTCAGTCCCGAGGTATAGAAAAGAGCAGAGGTAATCGGATAGGCATGATCGTACTGTGTACATCGGTTCGTGGAGCGAGCGTTGAATATCGCGCGAGGACGGTCGCAATGTCGTTGTACGTGCGGTTGACATCGTGATATTCCTACCGAGGCCAGGGTTAGATGCGGGGTGCTTCTGGTGGTTGATATGGCGCAAGGATTGGAGATTCCCATGCAGAGGAATAAAGCAGATGGAGGCACCTACACTTGTCAAGACGCTGTACAGCCAGTTCAGCACATGCTGTTGAACGGGCATCGTAGTGATGATGCTGGAAGAGGCATCGCCAGCTGCAGGAGATTGAAATGGTGGATGAAAGCGCCTGGAGTTGGGGGAGCTGCAGCTACTAAGGTTCCATTAGGTGCTTGAGGATCCACGGATGACGACGAGAGAGCTCCAGGGTTTAGTGGCGTCACGGGCAGCGCCGCCTTGTGGGGGCTGCTGTAGAACTGCGCTGAAGCCCGCTATAAGATTGCTGGAACTCTACATAAGAATGGGCGCATCTATATTATGCACCGAGCCTGGTTTTAAGGATTCAGGTACCCGTACTTCGTGTGTGTACCATCATACTAAGGCATATCGCTGGAGATTACAGGTAATTGAACAACGGCTTCACACGCCGAATTGGGATGATTTTACAAGTCTATTTGTTCTCACGACTGCTATTGGCAATGTCAACGCCCAGTGAGACTAATTCCAAATCGACATATTTCACAATCTTCAATAGTTTATAAATCATAAATTGAATGCGCTCAGTTGAGAGTGGTAGTATATTTGTAGTCATTCATTTGTAAGCGAGCCTCATCTCAAGGCCTATACATCATGTCATGCCAGCAACATGAGCTCAACAAGCATTAAAATTAACAAGAGGTATCATAATATCTGTACGTCATTCAATCAATCATCGCTCAGAGCAAAGCACCGCTCGCTGCTGTCCGCATTATTTCCCCACCAGTTGGGCATCTCAACAATCTTGCCCGCGCCAAAGCACAGGAAGATGAGCAGCATGTTGAAGTTGAAACCGGCATCAAACGCTGCTGCCAGGATGTAGTTCCACCGCGCCCACAGGTCATAGCGGTATCGGTACGCCAGGAACATGACGACGAAGCCTCCGATGAAGCTCGAGGTGTAGCCCGTGCTTATGTTGCCGTAGAAGATGGACATGGCGGAGAAGAAGATGGTGGTGTTCCACAGCTGGAACTTGGCTCGGGGGAACATCTTGTGCAGGAAGAAGATGATGATGGGGCACACCGCGCCGACAAGGAAGCCATAAGGAACAGGCTTGTAAATGTCCTGCTTGAAAAGACGGCTGGGGCCGACAAGCACGTATTGGACACCGGATGTCAGAGACGAAGCCAGGGACTGACCAGTCCACTGATGGGTGGGATCTTCCACAGCACCGGACAGGTAGTCTCTCTTGGTGTCGATGACCCAGCGGATGACTGCATAGTCAATAGGGATACCAATGGCCGAGCCGAAGACTTGAGAGAAGAAGACAGCCTTGGGCGGCACGTGCATGTAGTGTCCAATCTTCATGTCCTGAAGGTTGAGCTGTGCGCGATACCAGGCATCTCCTGCAATGGCACCATAGGTAGAAGCGCCGCAGGGGTTCTTGAAACCGGACACAGCGTTGACCATGACACCGTACAAGAGCTCGTTCGTTGTTCCGATAGGCTAAGCAGGGTGTAAGTAAACGAAAATTTCAAACATTGATTTAGTATCGCCAAAGAGTATCTCTTACCAGCTGAAAGTTGGACAGAGCATATAGCCAGCCCAGTGGCACAACAACAAGAGCTCCTGTTGCAATGGCTACGAAGTAGGTCCACACGGGAATGAATAGCAAGTTCTTGCCAACCATGGCAATGAGCATAATAAAGGAAACCATGAACAGGGCGGCAAACCACCAGAAGGGTATTTCGTCATAGGGGCGCTGCAGGATGTTGATCTGATCCTTGTATTGCTCGGTAATCTTGCCAGAGTCCTTCTTTGTCGAGCGCTCCTTGAGCTTCCTGAAGCTCTCTTTGATCTGAGGCCAGCCAAAGAGAAGCATCCAGACGAGAGCAGACGAGTAAGAGGCGTAGTCAAAGAACATGCTCCACAAGCTCTGTGTGCCGACAAACAGCTCTCCATATTGTTCATATGCGGTGACGTTCAGCTTAGCGTCCGGAGTCAGGAGGTCGGTCAGGGGATATCTAGTTCCGTTTTCTACAAATAAGAATTAGTCAAATGCCAGGGAATTGGTGACAACGTTGCCAATAGATTACATACCCAAGAAGACACGGTTGGACATTAGGTTATGATGCCACTTTCCGAGGTTACCAAACTTGGCAGCAGGAATCAAGATCCAGCAGTTGACCACAAAGGCAGCAAAGAGCACAACCTGGGTCCACCAAGGCGTCAAGAAAAGACTGCCGTTGGTAGAAATACTGGACCAGTCAAACGACAGGTTCAAGAATCCCATGCCACCGAAACCAGCGCCGACAAAGTTGGCCGTCTTGTTGTGCGGCGCAACCCAGCAGAGGAAAGCCAGGGAGCCGAGGAAGGGGAAGACGAACTCGGGCAAGAATTGCCACAGGATGACGCCGCCCATGACGGCAAAGAAGACGACCATCTGCTTGCGGGAGGCGCGGCTTGGGTTCTCACGCTGCTTCTTCTGAGTTTCAAACAGAGCTGTCTGGCACAGAGACTGGAACCAGGGGTATTGCGGGTCGTAAATCAAAAACTGGCGAGCCAATGCGGCGTAAGAGTAGCCCGTCCAAGTGATGGCCAACATGAAGAAGGTGGCCACGGCACCGTTGACAGGCTGGTTAAAGTATAGCTCAGACATGGAGATGGGGGTGTAGCCCAAGTTGTAAGTGGCACCAGATGCTGCAGAAATGGTAACCAAGACGTGCTCCTTGGTGCTGAAGGGACCCGGGTTGAGGCTGAAGCCCCATTTGGTTCCGGGGATTCCAACCCACCAGGCCGGAAGGACCTTGGCGAGCCACACACCGACATAGTTGGAGGCAATCTGGACGAAGAAGACGGAGTAAGGGGCATATGTTGTTCGGAAGTGGGCCATCTGAGACAAGAAGGCACCGGGAGCGACGAAGAGGATGGTCAGGAGGAAGTATCGAAAAGTTAAAGTCGGCTCAGTAGGATCGTTGGTGAAGCTGACGATGCGCCTCACATAGGGGGGGATATCCTTGATTCTAGGGTCATCTTCATCGACAACCTCTTCCTCACCATTCTCGTTCGTGAGGGTATACTGAGTCTTGCCGCTGGTAAGGTCCTCTTTGGACTCGACATCGACATCAGCACCAGCCTTTTCATCGACACCCAGGATTTCGGAACGCTCCTTTCGGTTGTGGGTCTCTTCGGTGATGATGGGGCCGGCAGAGACCAACTCGTCCGTCTTTTCAAGCTGGGCAGACGCCATTGCGGTAGGCTAATGAATCAGTGCCGTAGTACAAAGGCACTGACAAGCAGCCGAAGCTCTACAAGAAGAGACTCTATGGAACAGAGTTAAAAAGCACCGCTTGACGAGGAGAAGCTCTCTTCATCGAGGGCAGGCAAGGGGCTATTTATCCAAACATGCAAAACGGAGCAGTGCTACGTAAAAAGAAATGCCCCCATCAGCATCCACATTCATCGCGGGGCCCTTTTGTCTCGGTCACTCTACCAAATGCAACACCAACTGACAAGATGCCAGTGGCGAGCTGCAGCAAGTTTCGCGGCACAACACATCCGAGAAGTGGAGGGCCGGGGCAGCACGCCATGGCAGGTGATCATCACGATGCTCTACTTAAACCATATGCTTGATCAGAGGAGCATCGAGTGAGCAGCTTGGAGATCCATTCCTCGTACTTCGTATACGGAATTGCCATCAAGTTTTTGCCGCAACCACAAAACAGAACTTTCGTATGTATAAGACGTGGGTGGGGCGTCCAAGTTCGGTCTAAGAGCGGGATTGCCATCGAGTGCCACATCTAGAAATCTTCAACCAGTGCCGGCTGGGCAAACCCGCCCTGCTCACCCAAGAAAGGCCAGGGCTAGGCTGTTTGCAGCGCTGGAGCCAGCGGACCTTTTGCATGTGCTGCCAACACGTTCCCCCACTGAGCGGGATGCCAGTTGGTGCGCCAGTTGAGGCGCTTGGCGGTTGGCCGATGCTCTGACCTAACAAAGTGCGTGATGAAAGCCGCCGTGGTTCCGCAGAAGGGAGAAACTTCAAGGAAAATTAAGAATAAGCGTCGGCAGGAGAAAGACGCCAGGAGCAAGGGCAATGGTGTCATCGCGGGCTAGGCTGAAAGAAGGCAAACCCACGTGGAAATGGACCCAGAGCTCCAGCTATTGTTACTGAGATGCTTAAAATTTTGACTGAGGAAACAAGAGAGAAAAAAACTTCAAGTCTGCCAGATGAAGCTTGAATACAGGTAGTTCTGCTAAGGTCATGCCATGTGTTTGGTGTCAATCAATCCCGCACAAGGAATCAAAGGCTGGTAGTAAGCTGTTTCAACACGATAGACGGGATGATTTGCGAGTAATGTGTGAGAAGCTGCGATTTCATAAGGGGGCTTCAACATCGGGCCTTGTGGGGTGCAACCCGTTCCCGACTCGGTCTCCAAAATCCTCATAAGCACACTATTACTATAAGGGACTTTTTTTCGGCTCTTCTCATCCTCTGTTAATACGCCCAATACGCCTGTCAATGTCAGACGATTCGCCTAACATCGGGTATAGTTACCGGTTGTTGCATTGTTTCAAGCTTCAACGCGGGAGCCAGACCCATTCTGTATTACCAATAGCTATAGAATCTGTGCCGTGCCATCGTATAAATGTGGACATTAATCAATGCTCCGGTCTTGTAATTTGAAGCTTCAATATTCGTTAGTAATGGAATTTACAGCAAGGTGGGTAATCTTTACATACGTTCTCTCGTTGACTGTTGTGTCGCCTTACATCCAAGCCTTGTAAGTCGGCATCAGGATCCCATGTAACATCTTGAGAATCACCATACATGTGTCTGAAAATTGGGACACAAATACGTCATCGCTAGTAGCTGGATATACACTACTACCTTGATAGTATCTATCATCTATCCGACCCGTCATTAGTACTACTCTGTTCCTAGGCAGACTAAATACTATTGCAGATCTGGCAGGATGGAAGTGCATATGCAGGACCAATCTTTCGGTGCCGCGCTTGAGCTAGGCAGGGTTGGTGAGGGGTGGGCCTGCTTCGTCCACCAAGCGCCATCGTGGCTTGGTTCAGTCAATATCTACAAATGATTTACCAGCCCTCCATCGAGGATATCCGTGGCAATGTATATCTAGCACTGCACAGATCCAAGTCTTCACGAGGCACTGTCCATGGAGAAGAGATGTGCAAATGTGAGTATTGGCTGCGCCTAGGAGGCGTGATGACTCCATGTCAACTTACATCTCCTAGCTAAAAGGCTCGCGGGCCTCTATTTAGGTAGGCCACGCAAGACACATTGGGCAGCCTATGAGACATTGCATTGATTAAAGGTAAAATGGTGATAAGTACGAACAATCACACAAATCTGAGATTTTTGACTGGTTCTCCACAGTGGCTGTAGCTCCATGCCTCAGCCCCGCCATCAGTATTCTCGAACGAATACTTGGCGAAGTTTTATCATGGCGTATATCTAGGTGCACCTTCCCACAGGGTATGCACCGACATATTGTAGACGTTGGACTGGATTATGCGTATCAGTTCTTCTTTTCCATAATAAGTCATCATAAAAAGGCGATGAAGGGTTGATCTGATTTGCCTCCATGTTCAGCTCAGCGTGCTGCATATCCCAGTCGATTTACATGCGGGTACAGCTTTAAGAGTAGTCGCTGCGAAATGACTAGTAGAGGTCCAAACAGCATTCCTAGAGGAGCTTAGCAGCATAGAAGAGTTGGCTATCTACAAAAAACGCATTAGTAGCTGCACAATATTGCCCACAAAAGTTGGCCACGCGCTCCAGGGTAGCCTCTGAAAATAGGCTAGTACGCAGCGCGATTGCTGGATCCCTGATATAGTCTTTGATTGGCTGCACAACTAAGCATATCTCTTTGCAACTACTGCAGGGGTAGTTTCTGAGACATAGTCAACTCGTGCAGGGGACCTCCCACCGTCAGCCTCGATAATGCCAATTCCATTTCGTACCACAACCAAGCCCATTCTTGGCAATAAATTTTGAAGAATTCGGTTAATGTCTGCTACAGAACCTGGTGTAATCTGTGTGGCGACTGCGTCACATGCTAGGTCACGTGCGATCCTGAGGCAAAAGTTTCCAGCACTGTGAAACCCAAGATGTGAAGTCTTCTGAGAAAGAAAGCTGCTACGCAAAAGGAGTCACGCTCTTCTAAATGCTGTATTATTATCTGCTACTAATTCCTGCTCAAGAATCTCCATCATCTTCTCCGCATGTCCGTGAAAATAGACAAAGGGCGGGATGTTCCATCCGGTGGCGCCCGAGGCTTCCCGACCGGACCATCGGATTCGAAAAGGCGCCCAGTCTGTGAGCACATAGTTGACTCAAGTCGAGCAGGCTAAGAGACTATGACAGCACACATTAATAATAGGCTATCCAACGGCCTTTTTGCCACGGCAAGATTGACCACTGGGAGAAATCGGACCACTCCTTTCACGGCATGGGCTGATCTGTCACTCTTCTAGCCGTTTCCTTATCACGTTTCCAAAACCTGGTCTTTTCGGAGACATTTTCACCTTTTCCTCTTGGACACATCCCCCCGCGTTTGCATGCAATACACTGCATTTTGTGACTCGTCATCACTTGTCCTTGGAATTTTTAATTGTCTTGTTCCTAAGTCCGACTTTTTATGGCTTGTCGCCGACTAGCTTAGAAATTTCTGGGCGTTTATCCCGCAAACGAGGAAAAAAATAGCAGCATTGCCGCCTCTCCCCGCTAGAGGGCTTGGAAAAAATATTTGTCAACTCAGCGATTGTTTCAGGACTCAAAACTAACCCTTTACTCACCCTTCGACAACTATTTGCCTCCTATCGCTTTGCTCGATTCATCGGCTTCTATCTAGGAGCCTCTTTTCGAGTTTCCCGGAACTGGTCCTGAGGAGATACGACGAGGCCTAAAACATGCTACCTCCGATTCCCGTCCTCGCCGATTACGGCATCTCGCCCACTCATGGGTTTCTTCCCAGCACTCTCCCTCTCACCCGCCTTCCAGATCCCTACTACAACAAATGGGAGGCTATCGTGGCAAATCTACAGGCACTAATTCTTAGTCGCCGTTTGCGCGGCGTCATCGACCGCCTGCCCGTGTTGTCTACCGTGGGTCTGGAGCACGATGCCGAGTGGCGGCGTGCGTATTCGCTGCTGTGCTTCATGGCTCACGGATACATCTGGGGCGGAGACTCTCCCGCGGATCGGCTCCCGCCTCAAATCTCGATCCCGTTACTGGAGATCTCGCACTACTTGGAGGTTCCGCCAGTGGCGACATATGCCGCTGTTTGTCTGTGGAACTACAAACCGCTGTTCATGGACGAGGACATTGACAATCTTGAGAACCTGGCCACGCTCTTCACATTCACCGGAGCAATTGACGAATCATGGTTCTATCTCGTCTCTGTTGCCATCGAAGCCCGTGGCGCTCCCATCATGTCTCTCATGCTGACAGCAATCGCTGCCGCAAGACAAAATGATTCAGCGACGGTTACGCGATGTTTGCGGACTTTTGCTGAGCGCCTGACTGATCTCACCAACATACTGCAAAGAATGCATGAGAGTTGTGATCCGGTCATTTTCTACAATCGCATCAGGCCTTTTCTTGCCGGAAGCAAGAACATGGCCGAAGCCGGCCTGCCGTTTGGAGTCATTTACGACGACGGCACAGGTAACGACACCTATCGCCAATACAGCGGCGGTAGCAATGCCCAAAGCAGCCTGATTCAGTTCTTTGATATCGCTTTGGGCATCCAGCACCGGCCTACAGGCGAGAAGAGCGATGCCTCATCCGAGTCGGACCGCCGTGGCCGCAACACGAAGCACAATTTCATCCAGGAGATGCGAAAGTACATGCCTGGACCCCATGCGCAGTTCCTGGAAGATGTGTCTCGCGTGGCCAACATCCGTGAATACGTTGAGGAGCATACCAACGATACTCAGCTTTGCCTTGCCTACGATGCTTGTCTGGCCATGCTTAGTGCATTTAGAGACAAGCACATTGCTATTGTCACGCGTTATGTCATTACTCCGTCCCGCCAGATACGCGCTCGCAGTAGATCTCGCAGCCCCGAGGCCACTCGCAGACCTCTCAACCTCGCTATTGCTTCACGTAAGAGCGAAGGAAAGAGCCAAAAGGGCACCGGCGGCACTGCTCTGATTCCTTTCCTGAAACAGGCGCGGGATGAGACTGGAGAACCGGCCGTGGAAGAATGGACGAAGCGGTTTATGAAGAGACAGGTGCGAAAGGAAGGCAGCGGAGACTTCTTCTTAGGAAAGGAAGACGAGGGAGCTCCATCGGAGACGGAGGACGTGGAGGTCAAGGGCCTTGCTGGTACCTGGACGATGGAGGATGAGGTTGGCGGCATCTGCCTCTATTGATGACGGCTGGAGACACTTACTGATGAAGATGGAAGCTCTTCAACGCGCTTCCTAGATGGCTCAGAAGTAACCATTTGTTTTTTACGTGTGATTTTTTTTTTTGGCGGGCGACTGTTTGATTGGATATTTTAGAACGAAAGAGGTATACATACCGAGACAGCGTCGGGATAATGAATGATGGATGGCATGATGTTACGCTAATCGAGCAATCCATAGTGGTCTGAGATTTTGGATGATTTACCGCATAAAGATGATGGAGAGCAAGTACAACAAACTCATAGACCACTCATACAATTTCTTTCTCTCTTCTCACAGTACATTAGTGCCTTTTGTTCTTAGTGCCTCTTTGTCCGTCTCAGCCGCAGAATGTGTCAATCCTGCTGCCCCTCCAAACAAGGGTGCTCTTGCCCCTTCAGCGCGAAGCAGCAAACATTTGGACGCGTTCTGGCCTTTTCGTCTCCTTTTATTTGAGAGCGGCTGAGGCGGTCCGATGCGACGGTGAGCCGCGGAGTAGGTCCGGGAGTTACACAGCCTCTGCGATGCGTTTTCGACATGGCGTCGTTTGCTGCTCTTGATAGGAGCTGATGTTGCTTATGAGGGATGATTTGTTTGCCGACTATTGATTCACCTGAAGGGATAGTTCCTTGCGAGCTGCCGTCAGCTGCGGCTTCTGGAACGACGGCCATGGCAAGCACCTGAGCCAAGGCAGAACCCAGACAGAAGGTGATGCGGAATCAGGCAAAGTCCCAAAGAGTCGTGCTAATACTACACAAGTAATATCTTGGTAAAGTGTGACATTAGGTATCATAAGGCTGTGACAGCTGGGGTCCAGTTGGCGTCCGGCACTTGACGCATGTACGGGCTGTTGGTCGAAGGGCTAAAGAAGAGTCTCGGCTGGTTCCGCCACACTGACCACGTGGTGAGCAGTTCCGTTTTCTTTAGTGTCTGCTTAATATCACGGCGAATATGCTATAAATATACTAGAATTATAATAAGCTTTTGCTGCCTTTGATAAGTGGCATACCTAGTGCCAGGGCGAGGAATGGAAGCATGTAATATTCACTCGAGCTTTTGCTCAAGATCCAGCCATGCTAGTAAAAACGACGCTCACACCGCGACGAAGAGGAAAATTGAACAAATAAAATACATAAACCCAGTAATAATACCAGTAAACAAATCCAATACACTGCCCCAGGTCAATACTCCTCCCCCTGTAGCACAAACATTCACCCCCTTCCCAATTCGGCTCCCCTGCCGCAGCCATGTCTCAAGAACAATACTAAGCCCAAACGCCACTTTTCGAAGAACAATATTAAGCCCTCCCGCACCCTGCATTTAATCCATCGTGCTCTCCTCTCACTTTTTACTCTTTCCAGCTGCCAGCCCGCCCGATGCCGTGCGCTTCTGGATTTGGGCCTGTCCCTTTGGGAGAGGGCTTGGGTGGTATTATCCTACGGAGGACAATGTACCGGCGTATAGAGCATAGAGGCTCTGGACTGTGGTGTTTTGTTTTCCCCTTATAAGACGGAGCGGGAAGGCTGAGAATAGTCTGAATGGGAAGAGCTCTCGAGAACAATAGCTTCACTTGCGATGATTTGGACGGCAATCTATTTTTAATTCTCATCTGTTGTTTTTTCTGCATCATCTCCTGTTTTTGCCTTCATTACAGTATTTGCAAGTTTCTTCGTTTCCATTCCTTTGGTCCAATATACCAGAACCAAAAAGCCAGAGCCTCAACACCAAATACCCAACATCACCAGATTTCAACTTATCAAATCCCCGCATCACAGCCAAAACGCTCCCAAAATGTCGTTTGATCCATACTCCCAAAACATCACCATCCTCACTCCAACCCCATCTCTCGTCCCGGTCCCAATCCCAATCCCCCTCATCGACAGCTTCAACGACGAAACCGTCAGCATCGTCATCAACTACGGCGCCCAGCTCGGCGCCTCCATCACCATGCTCCTCGTCGTCCTCTTCACGACGCCGTCGTCCAAGTTCCTCCGTGCCTCCAACCTCCTCCACATCCTGGCCCTGCTCGTCTGCATCGTCCGAACGGTCCTCCTGGTCTTCTACTTCCTCTCGCCCTTTTCGCACTTTTACCAGGTCTGGAGCGGCGACTACTCTCAGATCCCGGCATGGAACTACCGCACCAGCGTCGCCGGCACCGTCTTCTCCATGCTCCTGACCATCATCACGGACGCAGCACTCATGAACCAGGCCTGGACAATGGTCTCTCTCTGGCCAAGCAAGACGAAATACATCCTCTCCTTCTCGTCCATGCTCGTCACCCTCCTGGCCGTCTCATTCAGGGTTGCGTACACCGTCATCCAGTGCGAGGGCATCTATGACCTGATTGCGCCGAGACGGTTCGCCTGGCTGATCCGCACGACGCTCATCTTCAACATCTGCTCCATCTGCTGGTTCTGCGCTCTCTTCAACTCCAAGCTCATCATCCATCTCATCACCAACCGCGGCGTGCTTCCTTCTCGTCGGGCTATGAACCCCATGGAGGTGCTCATCATGGCCAACGGAATCCTCATGATTGTCCCAGGTAAGCTCTCCATTCTCTCGCAAGTACAGTATAACAAGCACTAACACAATTTCCCTTCCTCCACTCAGTCGTCTTCGCCGTCCTAGAATGGCACCACTTCATCAACTTCGAAGCCGGCTCCCTAACCCCAACCTCCGTCGCCATCATCCTCCCCCTCGGCTCCCTCGCCGCCCAGCGCATGGCCCAATCAGCCCAAGACGCCTCCTCCAACATCTCCAGCTATCCCTCCTCCTCCGGCGCCGCCTATCACGGCCGCTACAAAAACACGCGCGACTCCGGCTCCCGCACGCCCCTCAAAGCAGGCTCGCTCTTCTCGACGACGACCAACAGCAGCGCCGCCGCGGCACGATCTCAACTGACCGCAGAGAACACGACGCTGTCGCCGGTCCAGGATATCATTGACCCCATTGACCTTGAGCTGAGACAGATTGACGGATACCTGCAGCCAAAAGAAACACACGTCAAGGCAGAGTCGAGCGAAAGCCGGTTCCACAAGTAGTACTGAGTGATGAGGTTTTCTGCTTCATTTGGCTGCATTGCACGAGCGAGCGTATTTGAATCATGAGGAAAGCGGGCATTTACATACTTATTAATGGTAGCATGGCAAGGACAAGAGGAAGCAAGCATCGACGGAAATCAATTTGCTGAGATGTGGTATAGCGGCCGTTTATAGCTGGTCCAGGTAGATATATATATGAGAAAAAAATGCCTCTCAGACATCAACTTCATTCTGTTTCTTGCCATGATTCAACCATCTGTCTCAATTGTTCTTGGTAGTCTCTATTTATAGCACCAACATGAGCTTGGTGAATTAGCAATCTGAGCATAATAATATCTTCTAATAACCTATTGGCATCCAAACGCACCAGTAAGGGACAGCAAATGCACGGAGTAGTAGTAGTCAATTATGTACCGGTGCTAAGGGATATCTATCTTTAACCATCATGCCCACGGTACCGCCTATTCTGTTTGAGGTCGTCCTCTCAATGCTGCCATCCTGTCTCTGCAAAGACTGGCAAGCCGCCGTATTTCCCTTCCTCGGATAGGTTGAGGCTGTTCAAGCGTGCACTGGGCCTGCGAAACAAATAGCCCGTGACTTCGAGAGATCAACCGCCGGCTCAGAAGGCGAAGAGAGGGGTGGCGATCAATGATGCCAAACCTGTGTTTGACGGACAAAGCCTCGCAGCTATCTGTCAATGTATCTTTACAAGGCTGCAGAGGATCTTGTTGAAAGGAGTCAGCGCCTCCCTCGCCGTCAATATTGAAGCCCCGACGTTGCACGGGGTAGCCACGCCACTCGCCATCTTCAGAGCTCGAATTCATTTTCCTTCTCCATTCTGACTTGATTTTTGCTCCCTTGTCAAGTCAGACCACTCGAATTTACTTTGGGTACATTGCAAGAACAGTGTCAAGTACTAACAAAGTTTATTCCGTGACGGCTTCCTTTGAGCGCAGATGGCTTGGTGTAGAGTAAAGGCTTGACATCGCTTGTTTGGCTGCTGGCGCTATCCACGCCCGGAGATCGGCTGTATGAGCGTAGGCTCTCATCCTCCACTGGTGACGACCGCCTTGCGGAGAGTGGTAAAGCCCATGCCTTGGCCGCATTCATTCCATGTATCTCATTACGGAGGAGGGCGCTCTTTATACCGGCAGACTCCAAGAATGTCGGAGACGAATACGCTTTGGGAATATGGCCGAGTCTGTCTTCTCTATTAGTCTGATGGCTCATTGATTCAAAAAGCCCAATCGTCTCCTTGAGACCCCGTTTTGCAGACGTAGCTCTCGATTGCGATGGGAGAGAGCCATCTACTTTTGAAGTATGGCGCTCAGGGGCCTGGCGGGAAGGAGTCGACCGTAGCGGTGTCTCCGGATTGAATCTCGGATTTGAGTTGGACGCTGCAGCTTTGCTTTGTACGAGTGGCTGTTCATCGTTGGCTGTGTCTGTCCGTGAGTGCCTCTTCTAGAGCGATGGCATCGAGACTGACAAAGGCAACGAGTTGTCGAACTTCCTCCGAAGTATAGAGACTCTGGATGGGACTGACTTGGATACTGGTAGAGATGATTTCCTGGGATTGTGTAGCTCTTTAGGGTCGCCAACAGCGTGAGAGGTGGACGATAATAAGGCATCTTGGCATGAGTGGCAGAGGGGTAAATGTGGTTGTAGGTTTCCCAATGCATCAGGCTCAGCCCCTTCTTCCCTCTCGAAAGAAGCACTCTCTAGGTCCTGCTGATTATTGCGCAAGTTATCGTTCTCAGAGTGTGAGACAGCCTCTGGTGGTGCCTCGTAAGACTTTTGCTGCCAAGTCCCCAGTTCTGTGACAATCATATTTTTGAGCGGAGAAGGGGTCTTGTGTAAAAACACGCCGCCCTGTAGCTTGAATCGTCGTTCAGCCCCTCTTTGCCAAACGCTCTTCCTGTTTTCAAATCCGTTATCATCTGAGCGTCGAGGAGAAGAAAGACCGGGCGAAGCGAGCGGTCGTGGCAGGCATTCGGGATGCTCAACATGAGAATGAAGATACACCAAGTCTGTAACAGCATCTCTCTCTTCTGTTACATATGTTTTCTCCACATTAATAGTCTCGGTTAGCGGCGTTCCTAGCTGAAACGATCGCTTCCTAGGGCTATTTGCAGCTAAAGACGTTTCATGGTCATTACATTCATTGATCGTTATAGGTGAAGGCACGGGCTTAGGTTCGTAGGTGGCGGCAATCTCTAGCAAACCGTTAGTTTGTATTTGACACATGTACTGCTAGAGAGTATATATGTGTGTATGAGTCAAAGAGTTCACTGGGTTTGCACCACGCACTAGAAGATGTAATCTCATCAAACCCTCGCTCGAACAATCTCCTCATCTCCGCAACCACTGAGCCCCTTCGAGGAATGAGTTTCCCAGCCTTGGGCGGTGGAGTAATAGGGTTGCCATCATGGTACTCCTTGACAAGAGACTCCGATTGGACCGCATCCTTGCGCGCAGCGGGAGAAGCGCCAACAGGAGCCAGAGACGGCGATGTCACAGTTATTAAAACACTAGGAGTACTATCCTGCAATTCCTCTTGCACTCCCAGTGCACTTGACGTTTTGGGGGTGATGACTGGATGGTCCCGGACCTTGTGAGTTGTTCCAATGTTCTGGAGGGATTTTGAAGTAGCTCCTAGATTCTTAAACTTGGAGACAAGCCGGGCCAGTCCTCCACGAGGCGCACGTCGAATATCTGTGGCAGACATTCCTCCAGTCAGCCAGCTCCCCTTGTAACAATCGCTGAAGGAGCTCTTTTTCGTTAGGATAAGATCGGTTTCGGAGAGTCTGGGAAACGAGAGTAAGGATCAGAGGAAAGAAAGGAAGCGAGGAGTGAAGAGGCAGACAAATAGCAGTATCTGTTGGAGAAGCTGGATAAAACACTATGGCATCTAGACAATGAATTCAGAGCAGTCTTTGGCATGAGGCCACGCCTGACGCGAGTGTTTACATGGAGCCACCAACTGTTGATTCTGCTACTGATAACAACTGCGGCTTCCCTCTCTCCATGATTTCACTGGCAGGAAACAAGATACGGAGAGCAAGTTCGGATGCATAACTGGCGCTTTCCAGCAAAAGTGCGCCTTTTACCTACAGTAAGCTTTCCAGATTCAGCTTTTAGTCAATCATCAACCACCCAGACCATCAAATCATATGCGCCTCTCTAATCCAGTCACAGCATTTTGTTCACATCACGCACGACACAGTCCGCGAGAAATGTTCCAAAAAAAAATGGAGAGCGCCTTTCTTTTTTATTTCATATCGAGTCAGAACTTCCGGCAAGCCAATTGTCAAGCGACGCCGTCCATCCGAAGTCGCCCCGTAAGTCTATATTGCATGCAGCATACCGTGCAAATCTCGCATCATAGTATACAATCATCCTTCTAATGTACAACGACTCATCTGTTGTTCTGCTTGGGCGATGTCGAATTGTTATTTTAGCTGGGTCGTAAAGGAGTGTAGGCAGGGCGCCTATCAATTATTGACTACATCACATCATTTGTTAGCAAAAGCTCTGTATATCGATTCGCCTCGGTTGAATCGTACGGTGGCAGGAGGATCTCGCCCCAGGAGCTGGAGAGGAAGGTGACGGCGGCCTTTTTGCAATTGTTAGCATCTTGCGCACGGTTAGAAATCATTTCAGGAGGACGCACTCCGAAGATGGCAATGCTTCGAACAAAGGCGGCGTTCTCGGCAGAAGTCAAGGTCTCATAAGTCGAGGTAATGAAGCCCTTTTGAGCGCGGCGTCCGCCCTTCTCTCCGTATAGTCTCTTGGGAGGCATGATGGCTTGGCTGAGGATATCGCTAGAATCGGAGGCGATCAAGCGCAAGAGTGATGAGGCAGGATTGCTTGGTCTAGCACTTGAAGTCTGCGCGATGCGAACGTCACTGAGGGCATCGAAAATTCAAAACGCCCCGCGATGATCGCATCCAGTTGCTGAGTCACATGATTGAGACTGTCTGGCCCATCATATATCCAAATCGGGTCGCAAACTGACAAGTCTTCCAGATCTGGTTCCGTGGTCTAGTTGGTTATGACATTTCGTTAACAGCAGTTTAACGCCACCGAAAAGGTCCCCGGTTCGAGCCCGGGCGGAATCACCACTTTTTTGCCGCTTTCAACAGTTGCCGGCGGAATACCTTGCTTGTATCTTTGCTATATGGGAGAAGAAGCCTTGCTTCATTATTTTTACTTTTATTTTTGATCCTGGCATCTTTTCCAGCTCGGGAACACCAATGACGTGCTCTACAGCATAGTAGACAACTACCGAGCTGTGCCATAAACCATTCCACAACTTTATTTTTCGGCTCTATTTCCGGCCGTCCTCTTGATGACCTTGTTGTAGCGCCACCAAGGACACAAGATAGGCAGGCCGCGTTGAATGTACGTCGTCTTGCTCTTTGGCCTACTGATATTCTTTCTCGGCTACGGCTTGGACTCGCTCTTCCATCATCACAAAATCACTGTCCTCTAGGGTATCTACATCTTCACCTTCAAAAAGCTATAAGAGGCACCCCGCCCCCGCTTATCCACAGTGGCTCCCGCATCGTCATAGTGAGTCTCGGCATTCCGTGAGAGAAGCAGTAAAAGGGCTCTTTACAACAACTTGAATCGAAGCATCCGGTTCTTGAATCATTTTGCGAGTTATGACCGAATCACCGCGACTGCCGGGCGGCTTTATTCCTCCTCACGGCGGACTCCCCTCGCCAGCCCCGTCATCAGCGTCTTCACGGGCTGCATCCAATCTGCCACACCCGAGGATCAATGCACTGCAGCCCGGATCCAACAAGGAGGACATGGTGAGAAGATATGTAGACGAAAAGCTGCTGTATGTGTCGCGCCGCTATGTCAAGAAGTTTGGGAACCCGGACCCTGGAGACACAGTGGTTGGGTTTAAAAGCTTTGGCGAGGTGTGCAAGGAGCTTGACGGGATTGTGAATGTGCTTTGGAAATCAGGGACTCGTGAGTGCCTAATACTGCTTCTACGGTGATTCGGATAAGAAGAATATCATCGCACTAACATGGCATGCACCAGCGGGGCTGCAAATACCTTTTTTGCTCAAGCTGGCCAGCGACTTCACTCAATACGTCAGGTCGTTCCCGCCATCGTCAAAGGCGTCGTTTGACCTGCTGCATAAGCTGGATCATTGCTTTGCCAGCTTACTCTCGGGCCAGGACATTGAAACGAACGAGACGCTTCCGGGGTTTGAAAATGGCCTGCGGGCGGGCATGACTACTACTGACATGGTTAGGTGTCGGAGTCTGGTTGAGCAGACAAGGGTGCTCATGGTTGAAGTCATGAGCAGTGGTGAGCAAGAAGAAGAGGATGATGAGGACGAAGAGGAAGACGGAGATGAGACAGAAGGTGGCGAAAGCTACGACGCTGGTGGTCCTGCTTGGGACATTGACGAGGATGAGTTACATTTGGACGCCGCCCGAATCTACGAGAATACCATTGTGCACCTGGGGAAACGGCTGGGGGATTCTTTGGGGAGTATCATTGATGCTGATGATGCTGCCATGGCGAATACTTGAATAGGAAATAGAGTCTGCTGCATGCAGGATGAAGCGAGCAAAGATGGACGGGACAGTGTTTTGCTTGTCGCATTGTCAAAGCATCATCAAGACCCCTGTCCTGCTCAAATACCACGATGCCTCTTTATCCGGCCAAACAAAAAAAAACCCCAACGCATCCGCGAAAGTCAAATAAAGAAACTGTAAAAAAAAAAAAAGGGACAAACCTTGGTTTGCGCTGGTGTAAAAAACACCCCCTGTCCTTTTCCCGTCCCAATATTGGCAAGCAAAAAATGGCCACCTCCTGACTTGGCGAGTCAAAAAGGCGCCTTGGACCAGTCATTGGCTCTGCACGCGCTGCGGGTAAGCCAATCCGTAACGACGGTGGCTTTTCTGCCTCTCCCCTGGCATCTTAGCATCATGCAGTTCCAGAAGCATGCATGCACGTTACAGGCGAGGTGGGTGGGACTTGATTTTTTCTTTTCTTTTCTTCTCCTGCTTTTTGTTTCGTTTCGTTTCGAATCTTTTTTCTCTGGGGAGAGATCCGGTTGGGACGACAGGGTAGGGCGATGGGGACTTGGGCACGGAGTCCGTATGGAGGAACAGTAGCACAGCATGTAGTATTTTGACATGAGTTGTCAGTTGGAATCAGACAGGGGCTTTTTTTGCCGTGTGCAGTACTTGGTGTGTATGTATGGAGTGCTGTTGCTGCTAGCAAGGGGATCATCGCCGGTGATCAATGGGAGAGAGGAGAGGTGGGATGACATGCCGCCCGTGCCGTGTTTGTGATGATGAGTTGCTGCTTGGAATCGACGAGGAATCAATGCTTCTATCCAGCTGTGAATTCGCTCCCGTATACCCGCTCCATATGCTTCGTATTCAACACTGCAAACGCTCGTATCAACAACCCCCTGCCCACGACCCCCAAACACAGATGGCCTGTTGCCTCAATCACTTGCACTTCACAATCTCACCACCGCAGCCAATCCAGCCTCGTCACCACATCGTCTCATCCTTCACCAACCAACAACAAACATGCACATGCATCCATACATTAGTCCTGCAGCCACTCACCGTGTTTCAACTTTCTGTGCCTGGCCCCCATTCCGCCCCCCCTGGCCTAAGGCGCGTGCACGGCTTCGCTTGTGCCTGGACCTGGACCTTTCCCGCGCTTAAGGCTTGGATGCTGCAAGGGATTTTGAGCAAGATTCCTGCCATGGTGCCCAACGCTGCGTCTCGGCTCTGGGCGCTGGCTCTTGACTGGCTGCCTTTTCGCGTTTCCCATTTATTTTCCCTTTTTTCATCCTTACTGAGCAGTTTTATCGAGCAGCCCAGTAGTTTCTAGTGATGGTAATGGCAATAGCACCGAGTATAGGCACCTTATTTTGGTCACAAACGACAGCGCCTGTGCCGTGGTGGATCCTACAAACGCATGCATGACTTTTCGCCTATCTGTGCCTTAGTATTGACGCCCATGGCCTGTCGGTCCCGGAATATAGGCACAGCAGGGGACTATTTTGCTCCGTATGAGTGAATGCAACGACATGCGCCATGGGTTTGGGGGGGTCTGGCGGCATAGCATGTACAGCGCATACTTAAAGCTCCTCCTCCTTTGCCACTCTCTCCAACTTATTTCTACCATGCACCTTGTTCCGCGGTTGCTTTGATACCCTTTGTTTCCTTTTCCTTTCAACCTTCATTCTCTTTTCTTTTTCCGCCAGGCCTGTGGCCGGTTCCTTTCCTTTCGCTGGTCGATTCTACGCACTCCTTTGAACTTGTCCAAGAGACAAGCAGGCAAAAACAGACAGACGATAGATCACTCCTTTGTCTATCCAAAGCTTTTACATTCCCTCAGCTCAGTTCGCTTGATCAGATCAGAGCCATCAGCGTGTTACAAAGATTCTTCTGATACCCGCATTTTCCCTCTCAAAAAACCACATTGCTGGGCAACCAAACCACCACCATCTCGTCCAAGATGCTTTCCCAATCTCTCGCCCTCTTCGCCCTGGCCATCTCCTCCGTCAGGGCCACTCTCTCCCCAAACCTCCCCGGCATGAACGTCGTCTGGCAAGAGATGTTTGTCGGTGAGCAGGGCGACATGGTCGATCTCACCGAGTGGAGCATCATCACCGGCATCCACTACAACCAGGAGGCTGAGACTTACACCGGCGACAACTCCAACATGCAGCTCTCGGGAGGCCAGACCCTCCAGCTCGTCCCCCAGCAGTCCGCCGTCACGGGCGAATGGACCTCGTCGCGCATCGAGTCCGTCCAGTCCTGGGTTGCTGCCCCCGGCAAGGCCATGCAGGTCCAGGCTGCCCTCCGCGGCGGCTCCAGCACCGTCGATCAGAAGCAGGGCATGTGGCCCGCCTTCTGGATGCTCGGCGACTCCCAGCGCCACGGCACCGCCTGGCCGCTCTGCGGCGAGCTCGACATCTTTGAGCAGATCAACGGCCAGCTGACGGGCTACGGCACTGCCCATTGCGACCACACCGGCGGCGGCGCTTGCAACGAGCCCTCGGGCCTGGGGCAGAGCGTCGCCATGCCGCAGGATGACGAGTTCCACGTCTGGGCCCTCAAGATCGACCGCTCGTCCAACAACTGGCAGACGGAGACGATCCAGTGGTTCCTCGACGGCGCCCCTTTCCACACTCTCACCGGTGCCCAGATCGGCGACGAGGGCATCTGGGCCACGCTCGCCCACTCCCCCATGTACATCATCCTCAACCTGGCCGTTGGAGGAGTATGGCCCGTAAGTCGTCTTCATCCTCCATTCTCCGTAACCGGCGTGACTGACTTTGTATTAACCAGGGTGATCCCAACGAGGCTACCTTGCCCGGCTGGGGCAACATGTTTGAAGTCCAATATGTTGCCGTCTATGAGACAGCCTGAAAAACACATGCCCTGATGAACTAACGGAGTAAGGAAAAAAGAAAAGCGGGGGTTGGGAAAAACAAAAAATAGCTTGAATTTTGGATTAAAGAGGTGATTGATAGATGGCGTTATGTTGAAGGACACGTACACACATGCCACGAGGAAGCGTCCTACACAAGGACTCATTTGATTCACTGTACATATACTATAGACCATTTATGCCCACGACCGTTATGAAGACTGAATTTCTTCTTAAAAGCCTCTCTGGCAGTCAGCATTTTTGCCTTCTGCCCGTAGCATTCTTGGAAGCTTACATGTGGGCACTGACATGATGAAGAGGCCTTGCAAATCAAGCATGTATTGTGCGGCTCATGGGTAAATGGGCATCTCATACTTGTCTCGGTCACTCAAAAAGCTGCTGCCACACTCTTCACATCCGTTTATAAACAGTACACAGAGTAGCTAACAATTAACTTGACTTGATCTTTTACAACAAAGGGTGACTTATGTGGTATGCGAAACTTCGAAGAAAACCATTATCGAAACGTTAGGCCAATAAAACATTTTACACGAGGGAAAAAAAAAGGGGGGGTTGTGCCTGTTCCGCCATCCCCCGCGCCCTTCTTTCGATCAATAAGGAAAACGACGTGTAACACTACTTAAAAAAAAAGGGGGAACAAAAGGAAAGGCAGAAAGAAGAAAAAAAGAGGGAGAAACTGGGGAACAAGGATAAAAAACAATCCTCAAGGACAACATCTCTTTTTTCCCGTTTCAAAACCATCAAAGTAGAGACCCTGGGGAAAACCGGATCGCCGCATGACCATGATATAGATATCCACTAGAACGCCGTGTCGAATGATGCCAGATTAGAGATAACCTAGGAAAACACATAAACTTGAAAAAACGAAGCCAGCCCAAACTCATCGAGATACACGTAAGAGAGACTACTCTGCACTGATCTCGCCGCCTTCAAGTCCCGTGTACCCTCCGTTGAAGTCAAACGGCTCATTGCCGGCGTCGCCATCATTCAAGAAGGAGTCGAAGTCGAAGTCATTGAGGACGTCACCAGAGTGGAGAGGATTGGCCAATTCCATGGTGCCAAAGTCCTGGGCGTCGATTAGTTTCTCTTCGTACTAAATTGCATGTCAAGTGACTTACCATGGCGCCGAAGTTATCCATGCCTAAACCGCTGTTCTGACCCAGATCAGTGTGAGCGGGCTGTGGCACTGGAGCAGCCGGCGGGGGTACTGGCGCGCTGGCAGCAGGAGCAGGGGCGGGAATGCCTGCAGTCGCTGCCGGTGCAGACGCGTTTGGCGCGGGGCCTGCGGCTTGGTTGTTCTTGAAGGCTCCGGGAGCGACAGGTGTGATGGGTGTCGCCGGCGCTGCGGCTTCAGGCTCTGCGCCATTCTCCGCGGCGGAAGCGGCGGCGTTGTTGAGATTCTGATTCGACTTCTTCTGCGCGGCGGTTCGCTATAAGATCCGTCAGATTGCAAAAATGGGGGGGAAACGTATGGGATCCATGAGCTTACCTTGTCCTTTGCGTTCTTAGTATCCTTCTTCTTGGGCGCGGCCTTGTTGGTCTGGCTGGGGGTGGGAGGCGCCGCCGCAGCCTGCTGGGGGGATGCAGTTGTCCTGTTGTTTGCGTTGGCTGCCGCTGCAGCTGGCGCAGACGGAGGAGGCATAGACCGCTGCTGTGGAGTTCCCTGGACCTGTTGACCCTGCTGCATTCCCTGTGGCACCATTGGGCCATTCAGGCCTGGCTGCTGCCACTGTTGCGGGTTGCCCTGAGCGCCCTGCTGCTGCCGGGCGGCCATCATTTGCTGAGCGTTCATCTGGCCTTGGAATGGCTGGCCGGGGTGTGAGCTGGGTGGTCGCATGCCGTTCATTTGGGCTTGCGCTGCCATGTTCCCATCTACTCCTTTGTAGAAATGAGGCGCCATGGTGACGTCAACGTGGTTGCCCAGGAAGTTCATGGCGGGATTGGGAGACTCGCGAGACTGTCCGCCGTCGGGAACAGGCGAGGGGATGCCGGCGTTGTTCATCTGGGGCGTACCGCGCTTCATCTGCTCGGCAGGGTTAGGGGAGGTTCCGGATCTTATGCCCTGGGGTGAGGTGTCGGGGAATGGCTGTCCGTTGGGGCCGGGTGCTCCAGGCTGGCCATCCCTTGGTATTCCGCCCATGTCGCTCTGTTCCTGCCGAGCCATCATAAGGCGTTTCTTGTTCTGTTGCTCAAGCAGCATCAACTGCATCTGGTAGTCCTGCAGAGCGTGGTTGCTGCCCGCGGCAGCGGCTTGAGGGCCGCCGGGGCCGGCTTGTCGCATTCCGCCGGGGCCACCCATCTCAGGGTTGTAGAAAGCGTTGAGGGCGTTGCCATCCGGGCCCTGCGGCATCATGGGGGAGCCCTGGTTTTGGGGACCAACGCCAGGCATCTGCTGCTGCTTGCCCATTTGGGTGTGGTGCTGCTGCAGGTTGTGGGAGTAAGTGGCAATCGACTTTTGCTGGGCCGCAGGTGGCGTGTTGGCAAAGTTTTGCATCTGCTGGGGATTGAGCTGGCCAGGGTTAATGCCGTTCGCAGCAAGTACCTGCTGGGCATTGGCAACATTGCTAGCAACGCCCATTTGCTGGCCAGGCATGGCTTGGCCGGGTCGACCACCATTTGCTATCATAGCACCGGGTTGGTTCGCGTTGAACGGAGCGCCTTCAATTCGTGGGCGTTTTGAAGGAGAGGGCGCATTTTCTCCTGATGCAGGAGATGATGGCCGATCACGGTTGGCATCCATGCCAGAAGGATCCCGCTGCATCTGGTTCTGCTTTGCCTGAAGCATCTGCATTTGAGGACTAAACAGGGAAGAAGAAAATTTAGGTCAGTATTGGTTAAGAAACTGAAGAGCATGCCATGTATATTCTCTCTGACTACTTACTTTTGGTTATTGGCCATGGCTGCCCGAGCAAGGTTATTCTTATTCATTGTCATTGCCATGTTGTTATTCTGCATGTTCCTCATAAAGTGAGCCTGATACTGCTGCTGCGCCAAATCAGGGCGCATTTGACGCAACATCTCTTGCTGTTGGGTCTGCTTCATTCGCTGTTGCTGCTGCAAATCTGATTAGCTAGAATTCAATCACACCGTAATCGAACTAAAAGGAAGACGAGTTGAAGGGCAAAAAAGAAAGAAATCAAATAACAAATTAATATGTAAACATCAACTATGACGCAAACCGAAGATGAAAAAGAAGAGGGAGAAAAAGTGCTCAAGTGCTTGCTCTCGTACCTGAGTGTGCTGAACATATTGGTTCACCATGCCGTTTCCGCCCTTGACGCGTGGGGCATTATAAATATCCCAGAAAACGCAGAACCATTCGTAGAGAAATGATGTATCCGAAGCCGGCATGGGCAGCTTTGGGGGAGGCAGATCGTCTGGTAGCTTGGAGTCGCTGTCGTCCTTGGAATCAGTCTCCATGGGGTCGTCAACGCCGTTCATGGCATTGCCGTTTTCGCGACGGCCAGCGGCTTCCTTGTTCACGTTGACCTGGTGGTCGCTGGCCAAGAGGGAGCGGGCACAGTCGTACATCTGGTGCCTGAGAAAGTACTCGTAGATGTATGTGTTGAGGACGCTGCGCTGGTTTTCGCTGACTTGCTGCTGCCGTGCTGCAGCTGCAGCCGCGATTTGGGGATTCATAGCGCCATTATTCATCATGGGCATCGGGGCGCCACCAACAGGGCCGCCCATGGGAGTCATGGTTGGCATTCCGACGTTGGGATTCATGATTGCTGGAGACGGGAGAGGATTGGGGAATAAGTTACGAGGAGATGAAGTCGAGGCCTGAGAAGCTGAGTGATTCCGAAAGAAAGTTTTCCCTGGTCAGCCACTCAGGTGCCGCCACGCGAGGAGCGCTACAGGGCCGGCCGACGTGGGCGAGACGACGAGAAGAAGACGGCAGCAAAAGCCCAGTCCTTCACGAGCGGAGCGGGACGTTTGCGAGTCTATGGGAAGTTGTCGCGAACCGCGTCGGACAGCGTTGCTGGACGCCGAAGCGGAGGTGGAGGAGACGCGCTCGCCAGAGGCAGACGACGGGCAGAGTGGCGATGTAAGCGACGGGGGCGGCGCTCGGTGATGGGCGGACTGAAAGAAAATTGTCGACAGATCGTGTCGCGGAGCAGCGAGGACGCCGCGGCTGGCAGAGGAATGCGTCGAGCTGCCGGGAGAGGCAGACGAGACGGCTGAGATGGAGGAGGATGGAAAAAGAGACTGGCGGGCTCAGGTTGCCTCTGTTCTGGGGGCTGGGATGTAGCGCACACTCCAGTCAAATTGCCTTTAGCGGTGCTGCGTACCGGCAGCGCGGGAACACAGCGCAGCGCCAGGCAGTCAGACGCCCCGGAAAGAGGAAAAAAACAGGCGCCGGGTCGAGCAAGGGCGGTCCGCTCTCTCGCAAGCGTTTTCGACGCTCGGCGACTCTTTGCAGCGTGCAGTCGGCAAGGCAGAAGTTGCAGTCGTCCAGGCTGTGAGGGTCAGCACTCGCGCTGGGCCGTGGAGACAAATGTCGCGATGGACATCAGATTAGGCTGTGGAGGTATTGTGGTGGAAGGCGAGGCAAGGTGCAAGTAAATCGTGGGCGATGGTGCGCAGCTGGCGGCTCATACAGTACGGGCAGCGCACAGGCGGGAAAAGGAGTGTGGCGGTGGCCGCCGTCACGGGGCGCGATTCGCACGGCCTGGCCAGCGCCCAAACCGCGTCAGCCGGTGCGCGTAGCCTTGCGCTTGGGCTGGGGCCGCCGCACGGTACGGATAAGGCGCGGGCGCGAGAGCGCACAGTGCGAGGCCGCGGCGGCGAAAAGCAAAAAGTGGCCGCGAAAAGTTATTCGAGTGCGCATAGATTCCATGGCCTGCTTCGGGGGGCATTGGCGATCCCAGTACGAGGCACCGGCTCCTTGGTGCCTGCGTATGCCTCAGACTAGGTGCGTACTTTTGAGGCTGCGGCAGATGTCGGCGCCTCAGGCATCAGGGGGCCCCGGCCTGTGCGGGCCGCAGCTGCTCACGTCCAGCCCTGTGATACAGCACGGAACACGCTAAATGAGACCGCTGAGGTAATGTTGTTCTAATAAGCCCGCCATGGCATTGATTTGAGTGCTATTTTGACGATTGCATCTGCGCGCAGTGAGATTCGAATTTGGAATTGCTTCTCACGACAACACAGCACGGAGTAGCAGTACGCGGCGTTATTTGCATTATTCCTGCCACTGTGCCTCATGTCCTAGATGGAAATTCCAATTACCATGCGGCTTAGCAGGTCATGCGCATCACAATGAGCAAACAACCATGGCCTGTTTTTCCTCTTTACTCTTCCAAAGTGAGGTACCTTACTTAGGTTGGTAGCACCCATGGTAGCGATGTGAATTATGCGCATCATCTTCCCCAATCTGCCTGGCTGCCTCCAACACGCAGCTCTCCATCTTTCGATGTGCCAGACGTCAATCTAAACCAACTCGACGTTGCATCGGCTTGTGACGTGATTGCTCATACCACGTACAACCCGAGTCGTGGCATTGGGCCAGTCAGCGAGCATCGGCATTCAATCACTCCACAGCGCGGGTGGGCTGATCCATGGAGATCAGGCAGGACTGCTTTGATTTCCGCCTTGGGCCGGATTTGTTTGCGCTTTTGCAGCAAAGCAAGATTGAGTTTCGGGTCGTTATCCCTTTAGTCGTATAAGGTTTGTGCCATGCGTTTATGTTATCGGAACTATGGTCGTGCTATGGAGTCTGCTCCTCAGCTCTGGATGCTACACAAACAAACACTATAGATCCCCATCGTCTCTTCGTACATGGCCATGGAGCTCCTGGTTTTAGTTCACCGGGCCATTTAGTAAGGACAATCCGTCTATCCACCCACGCCTATCCATCTACTATCCCCATGATAATTGCCGCATCCATTCGTAATGCTTTTATCTAAGCATCTAGATAGCTCGGTCCGATATATGGGTATCATACTGCCGTTTATTTTATTGATGGCGGGATCGGATCAACTTTCGCTGCTGCTGATAATCTACTACCCAGCCTTCCTTGGGCTGACCCGGTGCTTTCCGGTCCATCAACTCGGCCAATATCTGCTCGTCCATAGCCAAGAGTCGTCATGTTGATCAATCGTCTTCAGGCGGCAGCTCGTCGTCGATATATCGTATCAGGGTTACCCGCATTTCTGTAGTGTCGTTTCCTCTCAAGACATCACTGATGAAGTGCGCTTCGACCTGCATCTGGACCATTTCCAAGGCGCCTCTTAAAACTCCACACAGAATATTGGAGTACCAGAGTTCATTCTGCGCCCTTCCATCATCTGGCAGTTCGACAAAGTCGGCAAATGGGTTCTCGTCAAACACCAGTGAGAATGAATTGTTGTCAGTCGTCCAGTTTGTGACCTGCGGTGTGATGTTCAAAAAGATTTTGAACCCAACCTGTGGGAATATCAACATATTAGTGACAACATGCAGGACGAACCCCTAAATGATGCTCCTACCCTTGATATCATGTCTGCAGTTTCGCGGAAGTTGGAGCAGCGCTTCATTGTATTCGATTTAGCCAGGTAATCCTCTATGAGGCGTAATCCAATATTGTAGCCCATTTTGTCAAGCTGGCGGTTAACCTCTGGGTAGTCGTCTTCGAAATCCTTGCATAGCTGTGCGACAATCGTTCCGTACGTCAACGTTACCAGCTCGGCATTTACTTTATCTATGCGGGTTCTGCCGATGCGATTAGATTCGGATACTGTTTTGTTTGGTGTAAAGATAGCCTTACTTCCATATTCTGCGTCCACGTTAGAACATCGCCAAGTATAGAACAACCTGCTGGAACATACTCTTCCCCAATGCGGGACGCTTTGCTAGCCGCCATTGCGGCAGTCTTCCAAGTTTCGAAAGAGGGAGATAGATTCGCGTGTGGCAGTAGACAGCCGGGCTATTCGCGTAAACGTGCCTCAAAGAAAGGATACGAGCAATAAAGGCGAAAGTTCTAACTATTAGCCACGCTGGTATGGAGGACTGTTGGATGTTGCGACTCTCATGCTGCGGGAGCTCAGCGCAAGCGGTGGGGTACGGAGTACCTGGCCGGCAACTAGGAGCCTTGACCACCGACCCGTAGGAACATCAACGGGCCGAAGGCCAATAGGAGTGCGACTTTGACCAACGCCTAGTCGCAACTTCTCAAAGCTTCGCGATCGCGACACGGGCAGCCTCATTCGTTTATCTGGGGAGTTTGTATTTTTTTTCTAGCAGCATCCGCGCTCCTTTACTTCTTCACAATGTCATCAGAAAAGCGCCCGGCGGACGACGATCCCGGATTCTCCAAAGTTCTTGTCAAAAGACAAAATGTCAATGCCTCTGAAGGAGCGCTTGCTCGGCTCAATGCGTCCAGCAGCGCTTTGGTGCAAACTGTAAGATGATCTACATGCGGGATTCGGATAAGTCTAACCAAAGATTTAGGCTCCTCGAACGAGCGGGCTCCAGGCTCCGGTAATGGAGTTGACGGGGCACTCCGGGGAGATTTTCGCTGCCAAATTTGATCCCACTGGCAATTTGATTGCTTCTGGATCAATGGACCGAAGCATTAGTACGAAATTTTCTACTTGTTCGCGGAAAGCATAAGACAGTTTATTTTTCTAACGCTGAATAGTGCTCTGGAGGACTTATGGCGATTGCGAAAACTACGGCGTGTTGAATGGCCACAAAGGAGCTGTTCTTGATTTGCAATGGGCGCGAGACTCGGAGATTCTATACTCTGCTTCGGCTGATATGCACCTTGCCAGTTGGGATCTCACCTCTGGAACACGAATACGGAGATATGTCGGACATGAAGAGATTATCAATACGTTGGACATCAGCAAGCGAGGCGAGGAGATGTTGATAAGCGGAAGCGACGATTCGACGATTGGAATCTGGGATCCACGGACGAAGAACGCAGTCGATTACATCCAAACCGAATTCCCCATCACGGCTGTGGCAATTTCTCAAGCTGGCAACGAGATATACTCGGGAGGCATAGACAATGACATTCGAGTATGGGATTTGAGGAAAAAGGCGGTGGTATACTCTTTATTGGGGCACACAGACACGGTCACCTCTCTACGGGTATCGCCCGACTCACAATCTCTGCTATCATATTCGATGGACACGACTGTGAGAACGTGGGACATTCGTCCGTTTGCGCCTACGGAAAGGCATATTCGAACGTTTGACGGCGCGACCGCTGGCGTAGAGCAGAATCTGTCAGGTGCCAGCTGGGATTCAGAGGGCAAGAAAGTTGCAGCGGCCTCTGGAGACGGCACAGTGGTGATTTGGTCTAGCGAGACTGGAAAGTTGATGTATAAGCTCCCCGGCCATAGAGGAGTTGTCAACTGTGCAGAGTTTGCGCCTGGCAAGGATCCAATCTGTAAGTTTAGCACCAATCTTGTGCTGCCCTGCTGCGAGGCGTTTTCTGACAAAAGATTTTCTAGTGTTATCCGGCTCATCAGATCGTACCATGCTTCTCGGCGAACTGAAATGAGAGATCATTGTCACCTCGGACCATGAAACAAGCAACTGGTGGCCGCAAGAGGTTACCTCTTAATAAGTGGAGGATATCGACTTCAAGTCAACGCCTCTTTTCATTCCTCAGCGAGACCAAGTGGTGGTGATTACCATGAGATTGATTATCGGCTCTTGCTTTTGCTTTTCAGCGTCCAACCCACATCGTTGAGCCAGTTTGCACTCAGAGGCTTCATACAGACCTGAGCCATCCATAATAAGTCTCCATCTGAGACTTGGTCATTTCACTTCATGATGAAGATGGAACTATTCTGGGAAGGGAAAAAAAGTTCCATGGTGATATATTGGCGTCAGTGTTAATTTCTGTAAAATTAAGCGATTCCGGGAGTTTACGGTAAAATAAAACGAGAAGAATAGGTGCAACCTAGACTCTATATAGTATCCTCGCGCTAGGCAGGCTGGCTATATTAATGATCATGATTGCAAGAACAATTAGTATTTCCTCGAACCGCCGACGTGCTAAAGGAAACAACATACAACCGCGGCCCTTCATCACATGAAGCATGCTCTATAATAAGCGCCGTTGTGACGAAGCCTGCAGTCCTGTAACGACGATCAACAGATGGATCCGTAAACGCCACCCCCGGTAAAATGCAGATTGCATCCTTCCACCACTAGTATGTAGCAGTAATCAAATCGCAGCAGCACCAAATTACTCGCAGCAGAACTCCATAGTAATGATATCAACGCCCGGGGGGGAGCACAATGCTGGGGAAACCTCCACACATGGCGCGCAGAAGAGAGCATTCGCCAATCTCATCCAGGCTCAGCTCGAAGCCAGGAGGCCACGCCGCCAACGCGTCCATCCCCTCCCAACCCCCCCCGACCATTTTGATCTTTTCCCTCTCCAGATTGCGTAAAACAATCGGTGCACATGGCGAAACATTCAATTTTCTGGAGGGAGCGCCGCCGGGCCGTGTCAGGGTAGAGGCGGCAGCAGGCGGATTGGTGGTGGAGTTGCGTAGGATGAAACACGGGCTTCTGGTCCCAGGACCCTTGTCCCAGCCCCTGGTTTTGCAGACCTGCAACACGCTTTTCGCAACCTTGCGTCGCAGCGAACCCCTGCGCGGCCGGCCGGGATCCAGCTGGCGGCGGCATCATCTCTTTTGACACAGGCGGCGGGATAATACGAGCCAGCCAGAGGGCGAAGCCTCCTGGTTCACAGGCGAGGAGGCTGTGAGAGGACGTGCCCGAGTCTGTCCGCCCGGACCAACAAGGGCACAAAAGACTGTCCGACGTGACGACGGGCTTTTTTGATAGCAGTATTTGCCTGTGCTCCGCCTGCAAGCCACCTTTTTTCTCTCTCCTCTCTCTCTTGTCTTTTCCCGCTGCATTTTGCGAAAGACCGGATGCAGGGCGCATTTCCCGTCTTACCCTTTGATTCGGGATTCTTACGTTTGTAAGAGGGCGAGGACTGCCCTTCCAGCTGGTTTCTGGATTTGTGCTTCTTGCCTGTTCCTTTCGCAATCATTACATCAATGTATTGATTGCGCTCTACACCCGTTCACTTTTCCTTTTTTACCTTTTCTGCTTCTTGCTTCTTGCTACCGATTTCATCCTATTCCATTCATTTAATCTTGCCGGCGACCAAAAGAACCTCGGATTTTTCCTGCTTCCATCACCAGCTGTCTCTCTCTTTCCGTCTGTCTTTTCTTCTTTTTTTTTTGTTTGATTGAGCAGGATCTCATCTCTCTCCCGGTGCTTTTTGGGTTTTTTTTCTTTCTCTTGTACACTCGAATACATCGACTCCGCTCTTTCATTTTTATTCCCTTGTCGAATATCGCACACGAATCCCTCTCGAGTTGCGGCTGTGCCGCGACAGGATCCGAAGGAGACCATACCCACCTACCGGTTTCTATTTTTACGAGAAAAGAAAAAATAGATACAAATAAGCAACATGTCGTCAGATCGAAGCATGGAACTGCTTCGCAACGAGCTCCTTCGCAGAGCGCGGGGAGATGGACGTGAGGCAACCACTCAAGACCAGAACCAGATTCTAGCCACTCGCCGACAGACCATGATGCGAGAAATTAGCACGGATACAAGTCGAAGATTTCCCAGAAAGCTTCTGCTGCCTCGCCTGGCGCTGGGGCGGAGGGGGAGGGCTCTGGGCGACGAAGAGGCTGGTCTGGAGAGCCCCAAGACGCCGGTTATCCCATCAAGACGAACAAACTCGGTGCCTGTCTATCGGGCCAGCTTGGCGCCAGGCTCTGCGCCGGGAGGGCTGCCGATTCCTCAACCAGCTGTCCTTGCTGGAGCGGCCAGCGGCAACAGGCCTGCGGAGTCTATAGCTCCCGCATCTACAGAAACAGAGCGACAAGCGGACAAGAGGAAAAAATCGCAACGCTTTTTGTTTTGCTTCCCGGCTGTCAAATCGCGGCATGTACGGATGCAGCTTGCGCAATGTTTCGTGGCTGGCATATTCCTCCTCTCGTTGCTGGCAGTGTGTAAGTGGCGACCCGAAAGCCCTCAACCACCACGGGTTGTGCAGATGAAGTCTTTGAATGCTAACACGGAACCATAGACCTGGGTCTGACACTGACAAAACACGTTGTAATCGGCGAATTGAACATTATGCTGATTATGATCATTCTCTTGGCGGCAGTCTTCTTCTGCTATAGCATCATTCGGCTGTGGATTCTCATTGTTCGCGGAGATCCGCCGGATAACGTTCCTAAGGCAATGGACCCGCGAGGATATGCCGTTCCACGCAAGCCTATTCGAGTAGTCATGGCCCAGGACGAAGAATCTGCCGGTGTCGAGAGTGAAGCGATGCGGATGAAGCCCCCTGCTTATGGGCTCTGGCGAGAGAGCGTGGTATGTATTATTATTAGAAGCGGTTATTTCGTCCACCTCAAGACAGAGCTGACAGGAATCTAGCGAGTGGACCCGAATCGCTTTTTCTGGCAGCGGAATGATGCTGCCCAGGCCGCTGAATCTCGACCAACGACGGGTCCGAGACCGCCATCTTACATTTCCGAAGACGGAGTGTCATACGTGGTTGATGCGGTGCCTCGCTCCATTGCTCCGTCATCAACGGGCGAGCAGGAGCCGGTGCACCCCTCAGAAAGAGGAAGAGCTGGCCAACCGCCTTCAAGGTAAAGGGAAATACAGGGGTCGGTTCGTTTCTTGTTTTCTTCAGGTGTTTTCTCGGGAGGCAAACGCGTGACACTACGGATGTGTCTGTACATGGGAAAATGTACATAAAGGTCGCTGGCGTAGGTCGGATCGGGGGCGGCCAACTCGTATATTTGTCGCCTACCGACGGTGTTCTTGGTAATATAGGATGCCCATCAAACGTTTTTGCTGACGGCCCCCACGAACGGAGCAGAAGGTCCATGAATGTCCTTTTCCCAGCCTGGAAAGGTTGACGGTAGCCACTGTAAGATGATGAGCTTCTTTCTTTGGCCATCTGTGACATGCCAATAAAACGTTTGTACAATTTAACTGTCCTACTAGTACTCCGTATTTCGTAGTCCTACGAAGAACAAGTATACGGATATATGGACCGCTGTAGTGCATTTTGCCAGGGGCATGTATGTCTGTCTGTCTTGGCGTTCAATTCCTTGTGCCTACTAAGCCCGTCAAGGCTGCCGGTGGAGGACGAGGGTCGAGAACTGGGCCTGTTCCCTTTCCCGGCAGGTGAATGCGCCGTGATTGGCTGCTGCGAGGTGCATGCAGAGCTGAGAAATTAATATTGAGTGATTCAGGCTTTTGGATGCTTGCCTTGCTGTTGGGCGCTGCTACTATGTGCTGTAGTGTGTGCCTGCTGGCTTTCTCTCTCGAAATACTATTGAAATGACGGCCTTCGTATTCTTCTGTTCCGTATACTATTTGCTTCTTGATGCTCTAAACGGTAAGCTCCGTCGCCTGTTGCTTCTGCCTCTTTCGGCGGCATCCTTATTCGGCTGCATCCCTGGATATCAGCGGTTCTGCAACGCAGGGATTGCCTTGATTACATGCAGCGGCGTCCATGTCACGGGTGAGTGATTCAGCCGCCATCACCACCCAGCTCCTACTCCTGGCCAGAGTGTGTGTGCGTGCCTCGACGTCGCCCTGCGTCTGAGCAGAATGCGAAGCTCACCTCCTCAGGGCTTGGGACACGTTGCTCGCCACTAAGGTGCCCTGGCTGGAGCAATCACGGGATCCCATTTGGGGAACTTGGGCGGCGCGGGTTGCTAGTCCGGAAAAAGAAGGACCAGTACCGCCGGGATACTTGGATATCGCGAGATGCGGTGTTTTTGTGGTGTCGTGAACTTGGCCTGTCAATGCGCCGTGATTGCATTTTGATGTTTTTTCTCGCAGCTGAGCGCGGAACGTTGCGTCGTAGCGATACGAGATAGTATGTAGCTGCATCCGGTGCCTTGCCGCATCAAATGCCTCCTCCCGAGTCGAGCATAAGTACCTGGCAGGTATCGCGCCTGCGATGCGGGTGATACCTCAGAGGCCCGTGGCGAAGTACCCCTCACCCCAAGGCCGCTAGTGGTGGTGGGGCCTGCCTGCTAGAGCGGGAGGGCCCTGCAGCGCGGTGCAGTGGGAGTGTCAATCCCACAGCGCATGGCCACAGCAGCCGCTGGCCCGCTACAGGGAGCAGCCCAGGGAGCCTCCAGCGAACCACAGGGAGCGGCAGGCCACACACTCGCGCCGCGCACCCACCACAGCGAGAGGCGCGCGCGCATTGGCAGCCCACTGAACGGCTCGCAAAGTACCTGCTGGTACCTGGAGGCAAGGACAGACTTCCGATCGTCCAGTGGTGCCTCCGCCCTCCTTCGCCCTCCTCCAGGCCGCTCCACTTCCCTATTTTTTTCCCTTTTCCCTCGAACATATTAAATCTCCTCACGAGAAAAAAATTTTCCCTACCGGAATCCAAGTCTTGTTGGTGGACGTCGCCGTTGTTGTTGCAGTTGTCGGAATCACATCCAGGTCGCTGAAAGCAGAATCCATCTACGGGACGTAATATTTCTTCAAAGGTGTGTATTTGCTCTCCTCCCGCGCCCACACACAAATTGTCATGCCCATTGTTTCGTTGCGACCGAGTATGGCCATCGCCCTGTCAAAGTTCGACGTGCGCTCGCGCGCATCATCAGCGCTTTTCTCCTTCTTCTGTCGACGAGCCGCTTAGTCTCTCCGCCTGGAAGCGGAAGATGTGACGATTTCGCACCTCTTCCTGCTGCCTCGTTTTGTGGTGGCCGTTTCGTTCTATTCTTAGTGCGGATATCTATGCGCGGGGAGCAACAAGTCAAATCGAATCTGCGCCGCTGTGTGCGACATCACCAACGCGGTGCGACTCCGATTCCGACTCGAGATATATATTGCGGCTAGGTAGCTTACCCTGACTACCCGAGCGCATATATATTTCGTGATAGAGGGCTGCATACAGGGACGTCCTGAGGATGCTCCCGCTTCTCGTGGATACAGATGAATGCACCACTTGCAGCGAGTTGTGCGCCGTCGGCTTCTCGGCTCCTCACAAACGAGTGCAACCCGCCATCTCTGGTGTCTATACCGGATAAACCAACCAGCACTGCTTCAACTGGGGCGATGCGATGGCTTTCAGCTGCAACAGATGAAGCCGTTCAACCGGCTCGCTCTCGCCGTCGTGGCATTCCACTGCTCCAAGCTGTCTCGTGGGTGACATCTGCATTTGCGCCAAGCCGCCGGCAAAGCGTTTTCCCCGATCGAGGCCACCACACTGGCCATGTCTTTGCTTCTACGCAGCAACATCTCGATCGCACGACAATTTGGCCACAGATTCTCTTTCGCTTTGCCCTGCCAGGTCTTTTCCCCAAAAATACCCTGGCAGCCCGTCTTAGCGAGGGAATTTCTCGCAGCCAAGCTAGCCGCGGTGTTTTGTACAGCCCCGCGACAATCCCCAAGACCCGCCATATTTAGTGGTTCTTGTGGTTTCCTGGTACCCGGCACCGCCGTCATGCACGATGCCGCTTCTGACGTTGAACTTTGACTGTGCAGTGGAATACGAACGCTGCTCTCGATATAATGGCGCATAACCCTGGGCCTGAAAATCGTCGTGTCGCACGTCTGCTAACCTTCCCTTCCTGATTAGAACAAAACACATCATCAACATGTCTTCTCTCTCTCGTCGTGCTTGCTACAAGTGTGGCAACGTTGGCCACTATGCCGAGGTCTGCTCCTCTGCTGAGCGTCTCTGCTACAACTGCAAGCAGCCAGGTATGCATTTGCAAGACGGATTCGACTTCCCCGCCATGACCCGGTTCTGACAACTCTCACCGCAGGCCACGAGTCCAACGGCTGCCCTCTTCCTCGCTCTACTGAGGCGAAGCAGTGCTATCACTGCCAGGGACTCGGCCACGTCCAGGCCGACTGCCCTACTCTCCGCCTGAGCGGCACCGCCACCAGCGGTCGCTGCTACAACTGTGGTCAGCCCGGCCATCTTGCTGTATGTCTTTACACCCCTCGTATACATGGCGGTATATGCTAATTTCTTCACCATAGCGTGCCTGCCCCAACCCCGGTAATGCTGGCATGGGCCGTGGCGCTCCCATTGGCCGTGGCGGCTTTGTCGGCGGCTATGGTCGTGGAGGCTTTGCTAACGGCCCTCGCCCTGCTACCTGCTACAAGTGCGGCGGCCCCAACCACTTTGCCCGTGATTGCCAGGCCCAGGCCATGAAGTGCTATGCTTGCGGCAAGCTTGGTCACATTTCCAGGGATTGCACTGCCCCCAACGGCGGCCCTCTGAACACTGCCGGCAAGACTTGCTACCAGTGCGGTGAGGCCGGTCACATTTCTCGCGACTGCCCCCAGAAGAACAACAACACTGAGATCAACAACGAGGTTGTGGACCTGGGCAACGTTCCCGCTCCCTCCGTGGCCCCCATTGCTCCCGTGGCTTAAATGTCCGGACGATCCGTCTGCCGCTCTCCTCCCCTGGTGGGTGGCTGGTGGCAGACGTTTCCCGCCTAGGGACAGAAATACATGAGCTGTAACAAAAGGGAAAAAAAAAACTCTTCTGGACCCTAGGCCGTATTTTGTTACATTTTCTTTATTTTCCAGGTCAACGCAACTTTATTTTTCACTGCACACGAACCCAGATTGTGCTTCCTTGGTTTCGGTTTTTCTTTTTATTAACCCCTCTTTATTTTACAACGGATGGTCGGCAACATTTCTTCTCATCATCGGCTTAAACGGAGTCTTTCTTTGGCTTCGGTTCATGCTGCGTCTGTTTATTTTTTTTCTTCACTCTCATCGCAGGCAATTTCGTACCAGAGAACGGCCAAGGCAAAAACATACATTTCCTGCAGCCCCACCTCCTGCGTGACAAGGAATGAGCGGAATGACAGCAGCAGCAGCGACGACGATATCGGAAGCGTCAAATTTTCTTTTTTCTTACACACATTTTCTCCAAATTGAAGAGCGTCCGATTTCGAAGGGGCCCTTGGGTACGCATGGGTCTCTTTTTGAAGCGGTTCCAGGGCATACCCCCCATCTTTCAAACGAATTAACTTTGGATCACATCACTCGGAACTACCTACATATTACGGACTGAGGCGACAGACGCTGTCACGTAGCTCTTGACGACTTAAAGACTTTAGGCACATGCGATGGATATACCCGTGAGGCTGTGTGTGATGTTGTGATGAGCTTGAATCGGCGGCGCTGCTCTGGGGGTGCTGCAACCAATATCGCTTGTCCTTGGTTAGTTTGGCCGCGGATGCAAGTTTGCCGCGTCTTGTGCGAGCTTGATAGGCTCCGGCTATGCATGGCAGCAGCGATGACTGTCACCCCCCTGGAGTACATGAGCGTGCGCGCGCGCGCGAAGGCGGTGGATGCAAGATGTCTTGAAGAACTGGCAGTTTGAGGATGTTGAGAGGATAGGAGCTGTGCGATCCAATGACTGTGCGGCATGGAGAATACGAGCACGTCCCCAAGATTGACAAGGGAATGGGATCACGGGCACTGGAGCGTCGCCCGTGTTTTCGGAGTGGCTGGCGTGGCTGCCGGAGCAGAGGAGAGCTGGGAGACGTGGAAGATGCAATGATACAGTAAAATATGACAAGCGGAGAGGCGCAGATGAGGAAGATGAAGAAGAAATCCTGTCATGAAAACCCTCTGATGGCGACGGCGACAGAGCAGCCGTCGTGACGTTGTGTTTGGTGTGATGAGCGCGTGTGTAGAATGTGTGCATGTGTGTGTTGTTTCACGTCGAGTGAGGAAGAGTTGATGCAAGACGGCTGCCACACAAAAAAGGCAAAACGGAGAGGGCAGCCAGCGAGAGCCAGCCGCCAGCTTATTGCACGAAATGGACGGCCATCGCCAATCCCAGGTAAGAGTTGGTTATGCAACACTCGAAGGTCTCATCTGGTCACATTGTCTGTATATTGAAATCAATGTGAGGCTACTGACCCGTTGCAGACTCTACCCACTGGACCCATATGTTCTCCTGCAGGGGGCTCGTTTTTTTTCCTTCAACCAACATGCAGAAGCTGCCGCACCCCCGGCACGTAGTTGAAGTCGTACGAAGCAGCAGGATGCAACCTCTCTTCCCGCGGCTCCTTGGGCTGCGTTTCTGCCCTCGTGCGGGTGGTGGCTTAATATCAGCTACATGCGTAGGGCAATGCACCTAACGCAGAATCCACCCATCCACGTCAATGCATCCAATGGCGTCCGACGGCCCCCAACATACAGGCAAAGAGGGCATTGTGACCCCATCAGCCAGACTTATTTCCTCTCGTACTATTTACCTGTAGGCAGCACACGGTTCTAGACCGAGGCCTTGTGTATTGGCTACCGGTATGCTTAAAGCGCGGGGGCCGGGGGCCGTGGCAACAAATAGATTTAGCTGGTTTATTGCATTCTTAGTCTTGTTAGACGGCATGTAGACGCGAGAGAGAGAAGAATGGGGAGCCAGTCAGCCTCGTAGACGTAGTTAGGCTGTCATAGTTGCCTAGTTTTTTTTTTTTTTTTTTTTTTTTTGGCGATGGTGTTTGTCTGATAAAAACATGTCTTTTTTTCCTTTTTCAACACAAGAGATGAGGAATATTCATATCAGCATTATCTTTTTCTGGGAAGCTACTGAATGTGCCATGATACTGATGAAGCGTAGTGTTTTCCTTGAGCATATTGTTGAAGCCTGATATTTGCGTCCTCTCAATTGCTACACCGAGCCTGCTGTTGGCTTCTTTGGCGCAATTCACTCGCGGCTAAGACGAAGGCTGCAGTAAGCGCCTGTAGCTTCTGCGAACAAGAACAAGAATTGCACAGCACAGGGTGCTTTCTTTATCGCAACTTCTAAATTTCGTTGATCAAGTACCTCATTCGTTCTTGCCTGTCTGTTTATACATCAGGTCGTCAAAACCAACTCATTTATAATGTCCTTTGTCAACAGCGACAGCGACAACCGCAGCTCCGGATCCCACATCAGCATCCGCACCAGACGGTCGCGCTCCGGACGCCGCATCTACCCGAGGGGGCACGATGACTACATCATGAGTCCTCAAGATCCCGTTTCGCTGCGGCAGAGGAAGGTGGTGAGGCAGCAGACGCCGCAGGAGGCGATAGATGAGTTTTGGAGCAAGTTTACGACCAAGGCGCCGGGCAAAGGTGAGTGAGCTGGGGCTTGGCTTCATCTGCGGGGCTTATATACACAGGCTTGGTTGATGCTAATGGATTCCATCTTAGCAACAACTGTGATTCCGCAGAATCCATATACAGCTAGAGTGGCCAGGAAGAACGCCAAGGCCTCATCTTCATCAACAACCACTCAAGCGTCTTACGAAACGGCGGCGGCTATGTGCCGGGCTAAAGTCGAAAAGATTGTCAAGGAGTGCCGCCGGGTTAACAAAAAGTACAGAGACCCGCATTTTGACCTCGAGGCCGACCTGAAGCTCTGTCGCCGCGACTGCCTGGAATCTCTCTCCAACTTTGAGCCTCTTGACAACCCCGGCAAGGACTTTAGGCCGGGGAGCGCGAAGCGTGTCGTGGAGATATTTGACAAGCCGCAGTTTTACATCGAGGGTCCGACGGCTAATGACGTGAAGCAGGGGAGGGATGGAGACTGCTGGCTCATGTCGGCGCTGTGCACGCTGAGCAACAAGAAGGGGTTGATTGAGAGGCTGTGCGTAGCTCATGATCAGGATGTTGGCGTTTATGGCTTCGTTTTCTTCAGGGATGGCGAGTGGATTTCGGAGATTGTGGATGACTTTGTATGCTTTGGCCCTTCTTTCTTCTTTCCTTTTGTGTGACGAAGACCATACTAATGTCAAGTTCATTCAGCTCTATCTCACCAAGTCCGACTACGATGAGAAGCACTGGGAACGAGTCCTCTTTGACGAGCTCGAGCGTGTTAATCCGGAAGAAGCCTATCGCAAGGTGTACCAGTCGAACAGCAGTGCTCTCTATTTCGCCCAATGCCAGCATCCTCAGGAAACCTGGCTTCCTCTTCTTGAAAAGTGTTATGCAAAAGCACACGGAGACTACGCTGCTATCGAGGGCGGGTATGGAGGTGAGGGTATTGAGGATCTGACGGGCGGTGTTACCTCAGAGATTTTTACCACAGACATCCTCGACAAGGTGAGTAGATAAAAGGGCCACTTGATACCTATCAAGATTGGGCGAAGAGGCAATTTCTAATCTAGCATTAGGAACATTTCTGGAAAGAGCTGCTGAAGGTGAACCAAGACTTTCTTTTCGGCTGCAGCACTGGCGTATGGGGAGTCAACTGGGGCGAAAGAAAAGGGATTCTCGAGCTTCATTCCTACTCCATACAGAAAGCTGTGGATATTGATGGCAAGCGCTTACTTCGACTTAAAAATCCTTGGGGGAAGGGGGAATGGAAAGGGAGATGGAGTAAGATGGCCTCATGTTCTTATTCTCAACATATGATGAAAATGCTAACATGGTGATAGGTGACGGTTCCAAGGAGTGGACCCCCGAATGGCTGGAGAAGCTTGGCCATCGATTTGGCGACGACGGTGACTTTTGGATTGCATATGAAGACTTGCTACAAAAGTATCAGGCCTTTGAGAGAACTCGCCTTTTTGACGATACCTGGCAAGTATCTCAAATCTGGACCACTGTCAACGTTCCTTGGATGCTGGATTATAACGATACTCACTTCTCCTTAAGCATCACCAAGCCTGGCCCAGTCGTCATTGTGTTGGCACAGCTCGATGATCGGTATTTTCGTGGCCTTCATGGCCAATATAGATTCGAGCTAGCGTTCCGCCTTCATAGAGCCGGCCATGAGGATTATCTTGTCCGCAGCCAAGCGCCATATCGCATGAGACGCTCGGTCAATGTAGAGCTCGACTTGGAGGCAGGCGATTACGACGTTCGAGTCAAGATCGATGCAGTTCGAATCGACAAATATTTGCCTATCGAGACCGTAATTCGAAATAATGTCAAGAGGCGTCGAGAAAAACTGACCCGCATCGGTCTCGCATACGACCTCGCGCATAGCAAAGGCAGGATTGTGGAATCCGCAGAAGAAAAGGCCGCCAAGGAAGCGTATGAAAAGCGCAACAAGGACAAAGAGCTGCGTGAAGTCAAGGAGAGGATTCTGACTCGTCGAAAAGACGATCATTATCTCAAGATGAAACAGTTCATGAGGAACCAGAAGCAGGAACAGAAACGGAGAGAGAAGCAGAAGGCAAAAGACATCGAGAGGAAGCTTAGAAGTACGAAGGGGAAGGGAGATGTGGGCCAGAATCACGACTCTCACGAACAGTCTGATGACAATCATGAAGTGCCATCCTCGCTTAACGGAGCAGGGGGGTCAAAGGCAAAACGGAGAGCTCCAACAGCTGGTCCGCCCGAAGATGGAATTAACGAGTCAATCTTGCCTTTACAACACACACAGCCACGAAGAGCGCCGCAAACTTCTTCATACTACGAATCTGAGAGTGATGGTGACGCGGACAGCTTGGCTTCATTATCCGAGCTTTCAGAGCGTGAGCTGGATTTGCAAGCCCAAGCCTTTGGTAGCCAGCTCAACAGACGCTCTATCACTTCACCGTCTCCCAGATTCGAGGACGAGCTTGACGAGTTTGAGAAAGATCCTTGGAACGCAGTTGTCGTAATTGGACTGCGGGTCTACCACAAGATTGATGATGAAGACAAGAATAAGGAGGCCATAAGACTCAAGGTGGTGCGGCCTAACCCCTATGCCGACTCTGAAGATGAGGACACAATGACTACGGAGGATTCCAGGCGAGAAGAACAAGACTCGAAAAGCAAAGGCCTTGATGTGGACGACAGTGCCAAGGATGCCACCCTGGAAGGCGGAGTAAAGGACAGGAAGAAGAGCATTGTGGGCAATGGCGAGGTGTAGCCTTGTGGGTATGCTTTACTCTGTTCTACGTTTGCTCGGATTGGATACTTGTCCCTCATGATGTTGTAGCCATGCCGTCTAGGAAAAGATTGACGCTGTTATACCTAAGAATTATACTTATAAAATAGACTTTATGTGTATGATTTCCATGTTGAATCATGAATAGCAGGTACCGTTAGTAGTAAGTGAAGTACTGTGTATGGCGTAGTAGTTAGTATATGGGCGATTCTATCTACTTTGCCAGATTAATCTTGTGATGTATGTGATGTTGTGTGATTATATCACATAGAGATACCCTTATTGTAACAAATATTTCCCATTAATTACCTAGCAAATCAACACTGCAATGCAAAACATTTTAGTCTTATTTTATTCGGCATCTAAAGGTCTCCTCAACACTAGCAACCCTTGAGTACGAAGCGCAAAGCAACAATACATTGGAAATACGCTTGTCAAATCCACTCTTGCAGAAGTTTAAGGAAAGAAAAAAAAGAAGAAGAAAAGCTCATTAAGCTCCTTTTTTCTACGTTGAGTCGTTGCTCTCGTGATGAGAAGATCCCAGACCTCGTGCACCGGCATCCTCTTTTGGCGTTTCGGTAACCTCCTCAGCTGCATGTTGGTGCTCCTCCCACGTCTCGGTGGGCACCCATTTGGTGGACTTGCGTGCGACGGAGACCTCGCTGTAGAGTTGGTCGACCTGCTCCAGACTGAGGCCCTTGGTCTCGTAGATGAAGAACCAGACGTGAGCGATGCAGATGAAGCAGGCGCCGAACCAGACGAAGAAGATCTTGGACTGCAGATTGGCGTAGCCCTTGCCGTAGTTGACGAGGTAGGGAGTAGAGTAGGCGATGGCCCAGTTGAGCAGCCAGTTGGTGGCGGTGGTCATGCTGAGGGACTTTGCGCGGGTGTTGAGGGGGAAGATCTCGCCGGTGACGACCCAGGCGAGGGGGCCCCAGGTGCAGGCGAAGAAGAAGATGAAGATGCAGACGAAGGCGACGGCGGTCTGCTGGCCGGCGAGGTTCTTGACGTAGATGTCGCCGTTGGGGTGCTGGCCCGTGGAGAGGGTGCCGCAGACGGCGACGACGAACTGGGAGACGCACATGCCGACGGAGCCGAGGAGGAGCAGCGGGCGGCGGCCCCAGCGGTCGATGGCGAAGAGGCCGGGGATGGTGGAGGCGACGTTGATGGCGGAGGTGATCATGGAGATTGTGAAGCCGCTGGAGACGCCCGAGTTCTGGAAGTAGCGCGTGCCGTAGTAGAAGATGAAGTTGATGCCGGTGAGCTGCTGGAGGGCCTGCAGGGCCATGCCGGTGAACTGGCGCTTGAGGATGGGGGGCCTGAAGCAATCCAAGTACGAGGCCTTGCTGACACCGTTCTCGTAGTCGAGGTTGGCCTTGATCTCGCCCAGCTCCGAGACGACGGCCGGGTGCTCGCTGGAGAGGCGCCGGATACGGGCGAGGGCCGCGGCAGCCTTTTCCATCTTGCCGGAGCGGACGAGGTAGCGGGGGGTCTCGGGCAGGAAGATCATGCCGAGGAAGAGGATGAGGGACCAGGCGAACTGGACGGCGATGGGGATGCGGTAGCTGCCCGAGTCGTTGCGGTTGGCGGTGGCGTTGTTGACGACCGCGGCGAGGAGGAGGCCGATTGTGATGGCGAGCTGGTAGGCGCCTACGATGGCGCCGCGGATCCATTTTGGAGCTGTTTCGGACTGGTATAGGGGGACTGGGTTGGTGTGTTAGATTGTTGATGTTGTACATGGAGTTGTTGAGTTGGGAAAACTTACTCAGAGCAGAGATTAAACCGACGCCAAAACCGGCAAAGAAGCGGCCGGCAAGGAACAAGGGGATGGCAGTGGCGATGGTCTGCAGCACGACGCCCAGGTTGAAGACCCACGTGGAGACCATGAGGGCGGGACGGCGGCCGAAGAAGTCAGCCAGGAGGGGGGAAGCAAGAGCGCCGAAGAAGGTGCCCGCGGAGAGGATGGAGACGATGGACGACTCTTGCGAGGTGGTGATGTCGAGGTCGCCGTTGGAGTTGCGGTAGCCGGTGCTGAAGAGATCCTTCCAGTAGGGCATGGCCATGATGCCGCTGATGGTGCCTGTATCGTATCTGGAGTGGGAGGTTGGCGTGTTAGTATGAGTGTGATGGATAGGAAGATGTTAGGGGAATAGGGGGGTTGGAGTTGGCTTACCCGTAGAGGACACCGCCAAAGGCGACGAAGAAGCCCATTGCGATGGCGGGCCATGAGGAGCCCTCTTCATCTTTGGGTTTGGGGAACTTGGCCCATTCGAGGAGACCCATTGTGGGCGAAGATTACTTTGAGAAGTGTAGCAGTGTAGGATGATTGAGGTTCTGGAGAATGTCAAGAATCCTTGATAGGTGTGCTTCGAGTGACTTGAACAGGATTGAGCAGGAAGTGAGTCAAGGGAAAAAGGGTGAAAGGATGATTCGAATCGAACCGACAGGTGGGGGGGATTGCTGCCCTTTTATCTTCAAAACATTCCCGGACTCGGGCATTGAACAGAAGAGCAAATTTTGCAAGACGAAAAGTTTCATCGTCAGTTAGCTTTTAAGGCTGGGAGGAGCCCGTCCGTGTAAGCCTAGTGGTTAGGTCAACGACTGGGCTGTAGGACACTAACTAGTCCGTTGAAGGGGAGTGCCGCAAACCTAAGAATCCCTCCGAAGCCATACACAGCACTTGTATTGTCAATACTGGTAGCTCTTCTTGAGCAGGAGTGGAGAGTGGCAATTAACTGGGGTTGAAGCTGGAGCCATTCTCGATTGTGGGGGAGTTTTGCGGAGAAGTGCCATCCAAGCGCTTGGCCCAGCCGTGAATGGCCAGATAGGAATATGGAACTGGGGAAAACCTGGAGATGACAGGGGGGATGTTTTCGTTTGCGCTGTAGGGGAGGATGGGTAAAGGGGGTGGAGGTCTGGTAAGAGGGAACTCCGGAGTGAGCCTTTCTGAGGCGTTTGGTGGCGTTTGTGGTGACGCTGAGCTTTGAAGACGCCGTTTTTAGTCGTTCCTGAGTCGTGACGCAAAGTTATTTTGTAAGAAGGAAACATACGGAAGCATACAAACAAAATGACGAAAGCTTCGTCTCTTGTCTCTTTCAAGGCAACTGATGAGACTCGTCTGAGGATAAATATCTGCATTGCAGCTGACTGCAGCCACAAGCATGCCTGGGCAGCCCCATAGGAGCTATGAGGAAATATTGTAGGCGATCTAGATGATATTTGGGACACCAGAGCAAGGGAGGCGCCCAACTGCATCGGTGTAAGTCTGGTTGCGGCATACTGCCGGCGTACGGTGTGAGTTTGTAGTATATCATTAATAGCACTGTCCTTACAACACTAGAATGAGGAGGGTGGTCGCATCTGTTCGCAATTTTGCTTCAACACCGAGAGCGGAAATGAAAATCTATGTGCTCGAGCCTATTAAAGTCAAGCCAACTATTTCCTTTTTTCCTTGCTATAATTCAATAGCGTCTAAAAGCGTCTCGTTCGCTCTCATTAATAACTGTTGCGGGGAGACAACTGCACTGTGCGCCGTGTTTGAGTAAGCCATTCCCGAGTTCGGGATTCAGAGTCAGCCACGAAAAGGCGCTTCGCACGGCTCCGCGTGATGAATCACTACCATGCTGAATTAGTATTGGGGGGCTTTATAGATTGTCTTTTCTTTCTGGATTATCGCGTGCTGTCGGGATGGGAATTTCTCTCATGGAAAATTCGTTACGCCACCGCGTTTGATGTATCATTGATGTTGGATAGAGGCGTGTAGGTGGACACTCGAGAGTTGTCAAAAAGCATCATCTAGTACGAAAGTTTCTCCAAAATCTGCACTAAATCAATCAACAAGAGACGTCTCTGGGGCTCCACCCCCATCTACAGTCCCGGCGCCAAGAGTTCATTATAGCGGCTCCACCGACCAATATTGGAGTAGATCCCGTGTTGGGGTAATCTGGCGGAATTGAAAGCTGTCAGGTTCAGACATTTTTTCTCCTTCCCTCATGGTAAAGTTACAATAGTAATTGGCTCACGAATTAGAGGAGTAAAAATATGAGAGAACAAGAAGTGTATAATTGAAATATCCATAATCTGATGCAGGTGTAGCTTTAATAGATGTTCATAAAGTTATTTACAGTGGCTGTTCAAAGAAGCTTTCCACAGTCGGACCGTCAGTATGCTTAACGGTCGAAATTTGAGTATAATATTCTTGTATGTCATCATGATATTGGGGAATGTAGGAACGATACGTAGTTGACTATCGAAGTCACATGTAATACCAGCGACATGGTTGGGAATATCATTGGTGGTGGAAGCAAAGTATTTACGTGGCTAATACCTATACATGGCTTCCCAAAACTTGTAAAACAACGATTCGACGTCCACGGTAACATATGAGTATAGTAGGTATGTGTTTCGTGGCTGGCTGCCGATTGTTTGCAGTCGAACATCGTTGTCGATAGCTAGTTGACAGCAATCAGATTGCTCATCGGTAGGGTAAATACGCCAATCTCGGCTAAAGTTCTAGGTCATTTTGCTCGGTGTCACCAAAGATAAGAGCTGCTCCTAGTATCATCCCTTACTGATCGCCTTGTTTTGTATTATATAAGTATGACCTACCTAGTCGATATTATTAACGGAGGCCACAACCCTTAGCGCTGTAAACTTCACCGCCCTCGTGTGATACTCCTGCTCAAGGAATGCCAACCTGGAAATATTCCACAATGCCCTCATTCTTGTAACGGTTACCCTTTGTATCATTCTGAAGTGAGAGATAGCCTCTCATAAGCGGAGAACAGGATGCGTTTTGTCTCGCTCTTAGCGGCAGCGTGCAGCGGCGCGGCTGGCCTGACTCATGCTACAAAGAGCTCAAACAAGGGAGGTCAACCGATAATGATAGATACGGATCTGTTTAGTGATGTGGATGATGTGGGCGCCTTGACGATTGCAAATGTCCTACACAACTGTGGGTTGGCAGATCTTAGAGGCATTGTGCTCAATACGCCGTCTCAGTACGGGGCTTCAGGAGCGAGTGTACGTGAATTATGGCTCTCCTCTTGCGATGATTCGATATTGAGGAGAAATTCACTCACCGATGCAAATAATCTTCAGGCGCTTTGCACTTATTTTAATAACGGAAACATTCCAATCGCCGCCTTTCGGCCAATTACGAATGATACATTCTTCGATAGTTTCTTCTATTTGTCCGTCTTACCGGCGAACTTCACTCCGCATTCACGAATGAAACTTGGACTTCTAACTTATCCATTAGATACGGAGAGTACGTCAGTAAATTGGCATATAACTGGCCTAGAAAGCTCAAAACGGCGTCTTCAACTCCAACGCCGGTAGACTTATATCGCACTGTTCTTAGTTCTGCTGAAGACGAGAGCATGCACATCATCTCCATCGGATTTCTCACCAATCTTGCCGATCTTCTCAAATCCAAGGCAGATCATATAAGTCACTTATCCGGTTCGCAACTTATCTCCGCCAAAGTCAGCGAGCTTATCGTGATGGGAGGGCAATACCCTTCAGGCTGGGAGTATAACTTTGGTGGTGCCGACCCAGAGAGCACAGCATATGTTATCAAGAACTGGCCTAAACATGTCACGATTACGTACTCGGGCTCTGAATTGGGTGGTGGCATCTTCTCTGGACAAAATCTCGCTCAACGTTCACCTCCGGACTCTCCAGTCTTGAGCTCCTACCAGTGGTATGTGGGTCGCGGCTCTACCATCCGTGAGTCATGGGACCCGATTACAGTACTATATGGAATTATAGGCCTTGAATGGCTCCCAAAGCTAGGTATTCGTCCCATGCTTGCATATGCAAACAAGTTTGGGTATAACAGCATTACTGCTGCCAATGCATCGAATGCATGGGTTAATGACACCAAAACAACAAATCAACATTGGCTACGCCTTGCTGATGGCGTAACAAACTATAGCATGGCAGCATTGCTCGATGAATTCTTCACACATGACCCATCTTTGAAAACCTGTTTTCGGTATGGAGTATTTTCAGATCTCTGATATTGAAGACTCTCAATAGAATATTTTAGCCAATATGCTTTTAGTATAACCAGAAAATGATCACACTTATAATCTGGGGAATTTGAAGTCATATTAGGCCATTTAAAATTCATGTCTCTGGTAACTTCAATAACACCATGAAGCAAGTACATTCTCGATACGCAATCTCCATCCACTTGTTCAAACATGTGTAGTTTTGATGAATAATTTCCTTTCGTATTTGCACCCCTTAGGCAGTACAGTTGCACTGAACGCTTTAAATACTACGTGAAGTCTGTTTACGTTGCTTGCTTAGAGAATTGAAAAATCCCCAGCCTAACAGCATCGCCGTGAACCGATCCGTTGCCGCTTTCCGATCCTGTCGTCTGCCAGCCCATAGCCATTCCCATCTTGCAGCAGTGGGAATGGCGCGTGCAAATAAAAAGCCATGAATATTCCACCAGTGTCTGCTGCACGTGCCGAAATAATTGTCGTAATTCCCTACATTGTGCCAGAGAAAGCATTATTCGCGGCCAGAGCATGGCCAAGTAGCAGGTTTAGAAGCCGTCATTTTCTGTAATGCGGAGAAAGACCCATATTAGCGCATATACTACCAATTACCACCAAAAGTATCAATATTCATGCAGTGACCACTGCCGATTGAGCCGAAATACCGTAAAGATGCTTCAGTTCAGAATAGACAAAAGATAACAGCACTAGCGGTGTATTTCTCAGAAAAATACAACAGAACTTAGGCTGACGGGATTTTGTATATTGTCTTCTGCATATTCTATTCTTCTATCTTACGTATAATATGCTTTCCAACCGATGAGATACTATCAATAAATAAAGATAGTTTCATAACTATGCGCTACTCTATAAATGCCAATCTATACTCAATCAAGGTGCCTGCAGTTGGCAATTGGGGGAAATGAGCAACATCTAATTGAGGTTCGCCGGTCCATAACCATGGTCAAGTCCAAACAGCAACTGGGCTGTGATCTATGGGTGATTTTTCTCTCTCTTAAAGTTGTAATCTCAACAATGTTTTACATAGTTGGATTGCGATGTATTTTCTCTCATTTGCGATACAATTCACCTTTCTTGATGGTGAGAATAAGGGCTAAGAATCCAACCGTTAGCTTTCTCATATGACTATATCATGACATAAAACTTACAACAAATGCAGGCTGCGACGAACATGACACCGGCGAAAATCTGTACATTAAGAAAACCGTCTGTGCCAGATTTCCTCAAGCTTAGGCCAATTGCCTCGGCAAAGGTATAAGGGATGGCCAGCGTCATGACCGAGAGGGATATAGCTGACCATAGAATGTTAGAATTCGTGGAATCTCTTATATTATGGTTTGCACTTACCGGCAGGCATCATCTTCAGGCCAAAAATTGATGCAGCCATGACCGAGAAAGTGGCCCACATGAGGCTCGGAAACATGCCCAATAAACCGTACACCATTAGTCCCCCATAAGACTTGCCACCAAAAATCCAAATAAAAAAAGTCAATAAAGCTGATATAAATGTTCCAAGCGTAGTGATTCTAATCGTGCCGAATCTGTCACCTAACAAGCCTATGATTGGGCGTCCAATACCAGTTGAGACTGTCAGAATAAGAGTGTTAGTATCATCAGATTGAGGAACAGGACGAAGAGATTTTTCACGTACGATTGAACATGGCAGATACGAGAGAGCCTTGCTGTGCTGAAAATCCAACCTGTTGAGCATAGGCCGAAAGAGAGAAAACCACAATCACATAGCCAAGACTCGATAGCCAGGTCCAACCTAGGAACAACCAAAAGTCAAACATCTGGAAAAGCTTCCACTCAAACGCTTTGAGTGAGACCTTCGTATGTTTTTCACGATCTTTAAGGAATAGAGCGCTAACTGTCAGCACCACAAAGCAGATGATGGCCATAACTCTAAATGTCCAAGCTATACCCATACGCTGAATCATAGCGTTTGCAGCTAGAGAATATGTCAGACCACCAAAGCCGGTGCCGCTGGTTGCAATACCATTAGCGAGAGATCGTCGCTTCTTGAACCATTGAGGAATCAGGCTCGCAGTTCCAGTGAAACAAATTCCCATGCCGATGCCGTAGCAAACTCCCTGGCTGAGGATGAGTTCCCATATAGTTTTTGAGAATGACGCTGCAACGTAGGCCCCTCTGAAATCGTGGGTTATTAGCTACATCTTCCTATAGTGTGATATTTAGACGGGAAAGCGCACGAAATGAATATTCCTCCAACGATAACGGTAACCCTAATACCTACTGCACGGAGTAATACGGTCGAAAATGGCGATACGACAAAGGCTTCAAGTCAGATATATTTGTTAGATGATGTCTTGCCATGTAGCAGTTCAGGGATCAATGTACAAACCAATTGAGAAACAGAGGCCTCCCACAAACGCAAATTGCAAAGGGGTGGCTCCTGGATAAGTGTTGCTTTTAAGATAGAATGCTAGAAATACACCAAACATCTAGACAGACCTTGTTAACAAAGCGGCCTAGAAATATATATGGCATAATACCATACAGAATTTATGCCAAACGAGTGCGCCAATATTAGGCCAACAGCGACCACCATAACCCTAGAACACGGTGGCTCATCAGCTGTTGATCATATAAATGTTATGCTTTCTATTGGAACTTACCAGCCATATCCACCTTCTTTAAATTCTTCTTCCTCGTGAGACGACTTTTCTGTAGTTAGGGGCTCATTTCGAGAACTGAATTCTGTTGATTCATCTTCGTCAGGACTTAAGATTACTCCAGACGGTGATATAAAATCCTTATTGGAGTCCATGATTTGAGATGCTACCCTGCTTACATCCACAGGCGATATCATCGACATATGGAGTAAAAGCGATCAGCCGTCTTGAACAGATAATTGGGAAAAGCGCCTGAGACGTTCTTTGGTCCGCCATTTATAGCATCAAGGCAGACCATTGCATTGATAGCAACACCCTCTGAGAGCTGTCCCCTAACCATATCCCCGATGTTCCATACATACCTACATGAGTCCAATGAGAATCAAGATTTATCTCCGGCGGAACATCAGCCAATTAGATGTGGCCGTTATCTCCTATACAAAGACAGCTGTCCAATTGGGGAAGCGGCTTAATTCCTAGGCAGCCCCACCAACCCCATATCTCCCGGCATGACCCTCTCATTGATTACGGGTTGCCATTCTCAGTACTACCATGTCTCTCACCTAATATCTCTTTACATTTTATTCCATATTCACTTCGTTATTTTTTTTTTAAAAACGGTAACTCCGCTCTCCGTTTACCGTTGACTCATTTCGAATTACTGCACGTCCTCCGAAGCTGCAAACTCGGCTGTGCCGGAGAATGGAAGAAAAGCCGCCCAAGTCTGCGTTGGCTATACCACGCCGTAGGCGCAACAGGATTCGAACATCTTGTCAGCCATGTCGCGCCCGAAAATCAAAGTGTGATGGCAATCGACCTTCTTGTTATACATGTTTAAGCAGAGGGAGACCCGATCAGTGCGTCTATGAACAGATGCGCACTGGCCCGTACAGGACCGTGTCAATTCGGTATGGCGACTCTAACATAATACTCAGCATATTACAATTATATCCTAACAAGAAATACTATAAAGCCATATACCTTATCCGCCTCCAAACGACAAACCTTCCTCTACGAGTCCACCTACTTGTACAAATAGTAATTCGCGTATAGGGCGTACCGCTGAGCCTACACTTCCAATCTCATCGAAGCTATGGTCATCAGAAACCACGCGTAAGGACAATGATGTGGTTATCCCTAACGATGAGACACCGTTACCAAATAAGACTACCCGTCAAGAAGAAGCCATATTTGGCCCGCCGTCAACTCATTCCTTTATTAATCGAGTCGTCGCCACGATTGAGCCATGCAACAAGAAACCACCGCGAGTCAATATTTCGTCGCTGAAGAAGCCATTTCTTAATGACCCAATAGGGTTTACAGTCTCAAATATAGATGATGTTCGCTTGGATATTGATGCCCTCCTCTTACCTGAAAAGTCTCTGGCGGACTCACTTATCACCACGTACTGGCGATATTCGCATCCAATATTCCCTGTACTACACCGACCAAGTTTCATGAAGAAATATGAGAACCTATGGAAATGTACAGAGTCTTTCTCCCCATCGAAATACACAGGCAACGACATGCCCCTGCTCGCCATGGTAAACGTCGTCCTGGCTATTGGTGGCCAGCGGTTCGAACACTGTCCAGCTGACCGAAGAAAACGGGATGCCGAGTCATTATATAGACGATCAGTTCGCCTAATCTCTGCTGAAACATTGGATTCATATTCCTTCGAAGTGGTTCAGCTTTTCCTGCTAAGAGTGATATACCTTCAATACACGTCATTTGCCTCACGATGCTGGAGCACGCTCGGAATTGCTCAAAGAGTTGCTTATGGCCTTGGACTTCATAAGGACGCCCCTGAATCAACGAGTCAGCTGGAACGAGAGATGAGACGAAGAGTGTGGCACGTGTCAATAATCATGGATAGGTTAGTAGTATTTGGTATTGTTGTTAATGAGCTGTGCTTTTCTGACCTGCAAGAGAGTAGTATAGCATCGTATACATTCGGGTGGCCAATGGCTATGAGTGGGCCAAATTTGGTGCCATTACCGCAAGCTATTGATGACGAATACTTATCGGACGAAGGTGAAGGACGTCAGCCAGCAAATAAGCCTTCCAGACTCGACTTCTTCCAATACTATGTCAAGATGTGCGACGTCCCTCGCGAGATTTCGGATAATATACATGTTTGCGGGCAGAATTCAGTTGAACAGGGCTCAACTACTCCCTTAACCCAATACATTAGTGAAATGCCGAAATATTGTCTACAATTAGACGAACTACTTGGTAATTTGCCGAGCCATCTTCAAGAAGCAAATGAGCATACTGTGGAGGAATGTTTCCAGATTCAGGGTCAAATTCTGAGAACTCGGTAGGCTATATCCTCCATAAAAATCATTGACTCTAATTATTCCCCTAGTTCTATCTATGTCCGACTTACCATTCTTCGCCCTTGCCTTCTAGCAACTGTGGCAAATCGATCCATACGTTCAGAGTTGTTGCGATCAAAGAGTGATAATTTCAGCTTAACTATAAGCCTACTTAACGATATTAATAAACTTTGTGTGTCTACGGCACGTACTGTAATTGATAAAGTACATAAGAATATCCACATTGTGTACCGAGCTTCTACTTGGCACACGTTACGAGGTAAGCTCACCAATATCCGGATCTGAATACTCGCACTGGTCTAACTCTTTATAGTAACATTCGGCTCAGCAACCGTTCTCTTAGCAGCCAGCTTACTCCCCGAAATGCAGGTTGATCTGGATGAGGAGCCGAATAAGACATCATGGGAACAGGCCATTGCGATCTTCGAATTGTATATGTCTTATGATATATCTGCACAAGGGGGTATTCAAGCTTTACGGGACTATCGACAGAAGTTTGAAGCAACTAAGAGGCGCGGAGAGCCATCACAAACCGAGCTAGGCCGCGCTGATCCGCAGCCAACCTCCCAAGGTGGTACAGCTGTTGCCTCATCAGCTGAAATCGCTTCTAGCATGGATAATGTGTTTTTCGGAGCTGATCTCCAAGGACCAGATGGAGATTTCTCACAGGCCTTTTTTGACTGGAATTGGCTCGAATTTGACATTACGGAATTCATGATATCATAACTACTATTCCATGAATACACTTTAATTTCCTCAGTAAATGGCCCAGATACATATACGTGGCGAGATATTAGATGCCACAGAGAGTATATGTGAAGATATATCCAATAAACGGTACATTCAGAGGCATGGATCTAATAACACTGCACACATAGAAATATCACAAAACGTTATGATTGACGATTTAGCTTGCTCCAAAACCTCACACCCTACTCGAAAGAGCACCCCTGGTGAGCGGTTTGCTCCGTATTGATGCGTAGTAGAAGAAGTATAATAGAGCCTTATGAACTTTACTCCGTATTTTTATCTAATACACAGCTAATTACTCCGTATACAAAATTATGCTGCCTAGCGCTATGGAACTGACAAGATCGCGGCACCCTGGTCGCTCATCAGAACGATTCCACTTTGCGAAACTAATCTAGCCAATTTAAGAGAGTTTAGCGCATCTCATCCACGAAGGATCACATACCGAATTAGGCATATGAAGCAGCAACAGTTCCTCAGATTGTAGCCTCGAGGTCGGATTCACTAGCGTGTAGACCATAGTATATAAATCATAGCTTTCGGTTTGCTCAAAGAGATAAAAAGCATTTTGCAACGGTACCTTAAGCACTGGCCTCATAGGAGATATCATGTTACTCTATCTGCTCTGGATAGCCTTTGCGCTATTCTCCCTGGAACCCTTAATTACATATTTTTGGGATGCCAAAACTTTACGTCGGTTCCCTAATGCAACTCATTTGTCCGGAATCTCCAACTTAGGCTACATCCTTCAAAGATTTCGCGGTTTCCGCTCAAAGGAGCTTCATAAGGCTCATGAGTTGAGTCCCGTCCTCCGGGTTGGTCCTAATTCTCTTTCATTCTCCACGCCTGATGCTATTAGAGCTATATATGGACATAGTACCTTATGCATAAAGGGAGGCACATATGTCACAGCAGCTGGCGCGCATTCCAGCTTGCTCGATGTCGTCGATAAAGAAGACCATGCTCGTAAAAGACGGATTTTATCGCATGCATTTGCAACACGCAATCTTGAACAATGGGAATTCAAAGTCACAGACAAAGTTCAAAAACTTGTATCACAGTTCGATCGTGTATGTCGCGAGAGCGAGAGCAAAAACACAGGGATTGTTGACTTTCGAATGTGGAGCAATCTCTTCACTATTGAGGCTATTACCGACATTGCGCTCAGTCATCATCTCGGCTGCCTCGGTCAAGGGAATGATCTCGTTTCTATTGTGACCAAAGACAGCATAGAGAAAAGTGTCAATTACATCGACTGTCTCCATGCTGGAAGACGAGCAACCTCAATGCTGATCTGGTCAACAAAATGGTTTTCAACTTTAAGGTTTGCCTTGAAGAGGCTTCCAGGCTTCTTCCGAACCCAATGGCAAAAAGGTCAAGGCTTTGATGAGATGGTTCAATACCTTGTTCGACAACGTCTTCAACGACATGAAAATGGAGAAGAACTGGAAGACTTTGTGGGGTGTCTTTTTCAGGATAAACACGGGGAAGCTCGAAATTTGGAGATTGGGGAGATTGAAGCTGAAGTAGCTACTTTGTGTAAGTGTTTCCCCCAACTTCTCATAGTAAACCCTGCTCTTCCCCAACCTTTTGTTAATTTATCATTAGTGGATGCAGGATCAGATACAACCGCCATCTCTTTGACGCATACCATGTATTTCTTACTTAAAACTCCAACGGCATTGTCTCGACTTCGCGAGGAATTGGCCGTTGCCTTGGAGAATAGCCAAGAAATCGCTAAATATGCAGAAGTGAAGAATCTACCATATCTCCATGCCTGCATAAATGAGTCATTGCGGTTACTACCGCCAGTTGCCTTTGGCTTAAATCGCTTGACGCCACCTGACGGACTCATGATTGACGGCAACTGGATACCAGGAAATACAATTGTGGGTGTCCCGGCATATACGGCTCACAGGAACCCTGCATTCCTGGACTATGAACGATATCAACCAGAGCGTTGGCTTAATGACAGCATTAAAGAAGCACAGGGGACATTTATCCCATTCAGTACGGGAGCAAGAGGTTGTATCGGTCGAAATATCAGCTACATTGAGCAAACGGTGCTTCTGGCGACTCTTGTTCGGCGCTATGATTTTTGCTTTATAAATCCTGAGTGGACTCTTGATCATGAGGAGGCATTCAATCTTTGGCCCGGTCCAATGCCATTGAAGATCAAGCGAAGAGAGAAACACTGATCATACTTTGGTTATACACAAGCAGGTCGAATATCAGGCGCAAATTTTTTAGAAGTGTTCTCGTTTGCGTCATTAGCTTCGCGGTATAATTGAACTGTGTAAAATAATACATCATGTGCGTGTTGACTCAAACTCTCTTTGCAACTCCATTACGCGGCTTCTAGTGTGGAAGCCAAGCTCAGTCTCAATCTTATCGAGAAGTGCCCAAACTTTTGCCTTTAAAGACAAAGGTCGAATATATTTCGCGGCTTTTCTCGTCAGTTGACTATCTTCTTTCCTTTAGAAGCTATTTTATACATACCATAGTATAATGGGTTAACCGCAACGACCAGTACTCCATCTTGTATACCCGGTGAGAAGCAGATTGACATTATACGCCGAGAATGGCTGTGCAGCTGCTCCATGAAATCCTTATTCTCATAATGTCCATTATCTTCCGTATTCATCTCTCGGTAATCCTGTATGAGCTCTTCTAATAGGAGAATCTTTGCAACATGGAAATAAAGAAGACCCGCCGCTGCATGAAGTGCGTAATTAGCAGGCGACACAATTTAAATCTTTCACATAAGCTCAAACTAACCCGCGGATTGGACACAAAACCATAGCTTCTCGAGGCCATCCTCAGACAATTCCCCTGAAGATAATCCGTGCGACGTTAGTGAAAGATTATCCCACCACCTTTCAACATCTGCAGCCACTTCGCTCAAACCCTGTTTACGTTTATCGGGCTCAATGTTAGCAGGCGACGCAAATTTAAGCTCAATTACTCTAGCAAGCAGCCAAAGCACCTGATTGCCAGCAGCATCCTCCTCAGAGTTTTCGGATGTAATAGCTGCTGGCCACTCGCTAGTTGGAATCAGGGAAGGACAGTAGTTGATGATAGCCATTGCAACATCGTGTCGCGCATAAATCCAAAAGCTCGCTCTGTCAAGGTCTGTAGTGATTGAAGAAAGACAGTGAGACTGAAGAAGAGAGCTTACGCCTTGAAGATGTCTTCTATAGTCTGGACCAGGCACGGCCAGAAGCTCGTAGCTGCTGAGAAGTATGGTAGCGACTAAAACTTCATCATACCTTGCTTCAAGCTGATTCAAGTCATGAATCAGTAGTCTCAAACTCTGTCCGTAGAAACGACCGGCGATTGGCTCCCAGACTGAGTATTCTCCAACCAGGCTCATCTGTTTCGCAGCCAAGGCGCAGATTGAATACATGAGAAGTTCGGAAGATGCTGCGCGCCGAGTGACACGCCGCCGGTAGTTGGATGAGTGATCAAGGACATCCATCCAAGTGCCAATGCCAGTCTGGTACTTCTGAACGAGATCCATAATCTCTTCCGTCATGATAGGTCGTCGTGATTCGACCGACGGTAGAACCGCTTCAGGATCTGGTAACTGAGTAGATTGTATTTGTTGAAATACATCATATGTTGACTCTGGAGTTGGGGGAGGAATATGAAATATTATATCTGAGACCTCAGTGCTGCCTTTGGGTTCTCTGGGGCCTCTCGGCCTCGTTGATCGCCTATCATGAATGATAAAGTCGGGTGCATTACAATCCAGATTTCTGCTGCGACAACGGCCACATGCTGGTTTAGCCTCATCACATTTAACACGCCGATTACGGCAGTTGATGCTTATCCGTGAATTTCTTTCAGTTAATGTAATAAATCTCATACACTTAGAAAGGGCCCTTACCACCCTTCGAAAGTTAGCTGGAGCTCCTCCATCTACTGCAACATCAACTATTACGTACCTGTTCTACGACGTTTTGGAGCCATGAACGACGAGAGGGAAAAAATATACCGTTTCGTTCAATCTAGAAAGGCGTTCTGATTGCACAATTTAAATTGTGTTTCGATTCGGTGGCATGTTTGTGCAGATATGGATGAGAGGTAAGGAGGAGTAGTCTAGTTTAGTGACTCCAGTTCAATTAGCAGCAAAACCAACACTCCGGGAAATGCGGGGGATACCTGACGGTGGAGACTAAACTAAGCTCAACATCTGAAAAGCAAAAAGCTAGCTCAGGTTGAGTTTTACTTCAAGGAGGTGCGAAGTTGAAGCCAAAATAGGCATGGGTGGCAGAGGTCCGAGAGTGACGCATAAGCCAATTCTGATTGAATTGCATGGGAGAGAAGATTCAAGTTACCGCGAAGTTACCTTGTATATCTACACGCATCTCACGGAAACCTGCGTCTTCTATACGGATGTACACACCAATCCACTATGAAGATTACGACAGCTAAGTGGACAAGAGTAACATCAAGTTTCTTCATTAAATGGCGTTGGAAAACGTCCCACACAGCGGCAGCAAGGTCGACAACGTTAGCTCCAGCGCTTTATTGTTGGTATAAATAATAACAAATCGTATCTCGCACACTGCGGAGCACACATCGTGGTTCTGAGATTCTTTCTATGTATATGTCAGACGAATGCTCTTGCGCTTAACATGCCACTTCAGGCATCTAACTTCAGCTTATCGCCGCTAAACATTCCATAACTAGTCTAGCCGTTTCTCCCAAAACTACACTATCAAAGCCATTGGCTCTATATGCCTGGATAAACCAGGATAATGTCTGCGAATATGACAATGCTTTTCATATAATAATAGAATTATATACAGTCAAGTATGCGAATTCCGAAAGTACATCGGCACTCGAGTGTTATTAACACCAATACACCCCCGTTTCCGTCGCGTCCAAAAGAACGGTCACACTCAGTGCTTATAACTAAGATATGTAACGCACTACAGAGCAGACAAGTTCATTATGACGCACAAAAATCCATAATATCTTTGAACGTCTCCGCCCTCTTCTCTATCCACGGGAAGTGTCCGCATTGCTCGTATATGACCAGTTTTGATCCTGCAATCCCTCGCTCAGTTGCTATTCCCTGTGTTGGAGTACACACCGGATCAGCCCGACAAAAGATCATTAGCGTTTTTGCCACTACTTTTTTGAGTTCCGGCTCCTGGCTTCGAGATATTATATCTTTCCCATGAAGAAGCTGATAATTCCATAAAGGGATTGTTTGAACATTGCTCAATTCTGTGGATTGAGCGAAAGCATCGGGATCATTAAAGTATACAGGAAGAAAAGACCGAATGACTCTGGCAAAATCTGCGTCAGACAAATTCTTCCATGAGGAAGTCCAGGCTTTGATTGCATTATGCATTTTTGGGTTTCGTTTCTTTTCTATAAGGACATCTTTCATGGACTGACCATCATTGAAGCCATCCAGATGATGATTCAAGAGAATCAGGTTAGTCAATTTGTCCGGATACCTAATGGCATACCAAAGAGCAATAGTGCCACCACCCGAGTGCCCTAATAAATGCGGAATCACTTCCAGTTTCAGCTCTTGCCGAAGATGTTCAATGTCTCTTGCGAGGTGCCAGCAGGTCATTTCGGATGCATCCGGTCTTGTCGATCTCCCATTTCCCCCAAATTCAAGATAGATGACGGTAAATGTTTGTTCTAGCAGGGCGAGGCCTTCTTGGAGATATTTCGAAGAAAGGCCCCACGCCGGCGGCGCAACAACCATGATAGGTCCCTTACCGCGCCTAAAATAATGCAACTTGGAACCTGATCCAGTCTGGAAGACATGTTCTTCCATGGTCGACGAATGGAATGGATGCGATCCTAACAAGAAGACAGAGAGGTGCGGACACTGAGTGTGCATGAGTTAGAATCATCGCCGTGATTATCCATGGATGACCCTTACCGTTGCGTAGTGCAAATTAGCTATTCATGGCTGTCTGGCATGCAGCAGCGGTGAAAATATAACGGTCCAATTGCTAGAGTCTGACGCGACCTCCAGTAATGTCGGTACCAGAGTATGCTCTGGGGTTAGCGAATTATATCTCAACACTTTCATCAATAGGCAACTCCCAAAACAGCTCTGCTGTACAATTAGCCAGAGGGTTATTTCCACAGATCAAGTCCCACCATAATAAATTTATGAAACTTGGCCCAATGAACCATAGCTGTTGACGAACGATACTGCTTTATTAGCTATTTATAGCTGATTACGCAATTGTGACAATATTTGGGATCGAACAATATTCCGTACTATTATTTTTTATGAATGGCGAAGTGGCGTAGGTGAGGGGCATCCGCCAACCCGGAGCATCGGAGCCGGCAAAAGTACCCATAAACAGAGACGAGATAGATGTAGTGCAGGGGAGCATATAACATTTGAGGTGCTCAAATGGACTAGAAATACGATAATTCCATCCGTCGAGATGGCGTGAAATAATATTGCAGCGATTTATTACTTTAGCAATCTATGGCAAGTTCAAGAAGACCTCCAACATCTTTGGGTAGTTTATCGTACCCAGGCCTGTAGTAGGATCCCACCCGGGTGTAGCATTATAAGCCAATGATCCGCAAATAGAGTTGTTACCGGAAACAACATCGTTGAAGATGTGGGGATTTTTGTAAAAAATGGGGTTAACAAAGCCCACGGGCGATTTCCCGACGGCCAGGCGCTCCTCGTTGACTCGATTGATCAGCGAAGCAACAATGGGTGTTGATGCCGATGTGCCGGAAGCCGTATCTGGCTCTGCCCAAGGAGTTGTGAACATGGCCATGTTCCAACCGACGGCACTGACATCGGGAAATCCGCGGCCAGCGGCATTATATGCATCCTTCGGCAGCCGGTTGTACTTTTTGTTATAGCTTTCAACTGCCTCGTCTTGGTACCATGGACGACTATAGTTATAAGAGAAGCCTCCGCTACTTGCGTAATTATGACCGAATGGATTCGCCACGACTTCCGTTAGATCGGGGGTCACCATAGTAGCCCCAACTGATAGAACATATGGACAGCTTTAGAAAAAAGGAAGCGTGCTACTATTAGTAAAAATGGCTCTCGACCGTTTGTGAAACAGACGACATCACTTACTTTACAGGATACTGTGCCACCGTATGATATCTATCCATATCCTCGTTACAAAACTCGTTCGGGGAAGTTCCACTATCCCCAGAAGCAACAACGACCGTTGTGCCCATGAGTCCGAGTTTCATGAATCTGTTCTTCGATAAGCAAGATTATAGCGGTATATAAGAATGAGCACTTACTCGTTGCACTGGCGATAAATGTAATTGGTAGGGAGAGGGCCCTCTATATCGCCATATGAAACGGAATAAACATGAGTATTATCCACCGTCCCACAAGCAGTTTCTCCTTGATAATAGACTGGACTTGTTGAGCCCTCATTTCCAGGAGTTCGATGCTGATCAGGGTATACTGGGTCGATCTTTGGATTGTTGCCAGTCTCGTTAAAGGCCGTATATGTGCAATAAGACTGCAGAAAGATTAATCACTAAGCATACGCTAGGAGAAAATGTTGATACATACGCCGTCAATCGCATCGAGCCAATCTTGGAACCAACCGAGGGAACCACCTAGCCCATAGCCCGTGTAATAATCGTCATCTGATTGATAGATGGTAATATTTTGTGGGTATATTAGTGGGAATGCGATCTGTACATCCATATCAGCTTCGACTCCTTGATTCAGGTCACCGTAATGCCAGGCGCTTATGTCAATGGAGACGTTGGCCGGCCTTGTTCCTTGTGGGATATTGGTCGAGTAATTCCCGAAGAAAGCATCCAACGATTGTGGACTATACCAAGACCCGTACTCGAAAATGCCTAGTGTGTTACCCGGAGCTGCTTTATCGCCAATTGGGACATTGTATAGTTCTCGAATACAAGCCGGCGTCAATAAATCATAGCAGGAGCTATTATTTAGATCTCTTGGCTGCCGTTGGTTGGCAGTTTCCAGAGGTGTCCTACGTCTCACAGGGGCAGATCTTTTTGACTTCTGCAGTAGAGCAACGGCTGGATGAATAAAATCGACATGGTCTCGAACTTGATGCGGGAGCTGATATCTAAAATTTGTGTGAGGGGTTAGTTATCCATGAGATCAAGGAAATTGTGCAAGCTAAACGCACTCATCACAGCCAATGGCGCTGCGACTCTCGATACTATGATCGTATGAATAGTACTCTGTCTGCAGCAGATTCTCTGCTTCCGCGACAGATGCATTGAAGGCCAGCCACCCACTACCTCTGGAATGCTGAATTCTGTCTGTCGTAATTCCAGAACTGCCGAGCCACCTCTTCACTGTTTCTATTGTCTCTTTTGATGGCTCGAACATTTCTGCGACCTGCTGCTTTGTCCAATGTTTGCCATAGTTTGAGGAAGTTGGATCTGATACATCTTTAAGCAGCTCAGCACCGCGCTCCAGGTTCCGCTGAGTGAGCCCAATCCTCATTGGGAGGACATCTCTAGCAGAAATACGGTCTCGCTTCACCCAGCGGTTCTGGCTATCAACATCTCGCCTCTCATGGATGACTTGACGGGTGGGTGACAGAGCCGCGACAGCTGCAGCTGTCAAGATGCCGTAGGTAGCGAGTTGAGATAGTCCCATGCTGAAATTTACTTGTACTTATTTCCCTGAGATTGCCAGAGTTCCAGGTGCTGCGTCAAGCTAGGAATGGATTTCATTTATAGAGCCTGTGCTGTTCTGGATAGCATAATAATCTAGGTTAAATCTCGTATTCTCGGGCTCGATCGGCAGAAATTATCCCAGAAGTCCGACTACTTGCCCACCTATCACATAACTCAATTGGTTACAATCGGACTGCACCAATTTGTTGACTTGAACGGATCGGGAAGCTCTATCACGAAACCCGACGTATGCGCTGACAACACTCTCCGTATTACAAGTGACCCCCACCTTCATTGTAGCGGAGCCCGATCTCTCACTTAATGTGAGATCAATGTCAATTCCTATCTTTTCATAATTCGAAGGAGTTGGTTGTGACCTTTTCAAACTTATCCGGGTGATGTGTTTTTTTTTCCTTTGGAACCCGCAGTAGTGTAATAATATATTACACTTATAATATTATCTGCTCTGGCTCAATGGCCAATGCTTCTACTTCGTACTCTTTCAACTTTGCCTAAAGCCCTCAAAAGAGAGGACGTAAAGCGGATCACTAACAGGGGTCAGCAAAAGAACTTGGAACTTTGTGTGCTGATGAGCTCAGCATATGCATCTATTACGCGTATTGACAGCTCTGCAAGATTAGCGGTGTACTCAAAGGGGGAATCTGCCTAAGAAATCCCGAGTCGAATCATATTTGTCCTTGCAATACCAGAACACACTCCTCGTAAAGTTCTTCATTATCATTACCCAATTATCTAACCTATCAAAGTATGCCACGAGGAGCCATTCCTCTTATAGCAACAGGCCATGTTATTATTAAATGTAAAATGCAATAAGCATAACCACAGCAACCGCCTTGATATTTCCCATCGCATCAGAAAACAATCCAGCGGCCGCCTCGTTCTTAGGGACGGTCGGGATGGAGGAGGAAGGAAAGCCGGATGAGGCCGTGTTGGTCGACCCAGAGCCTCCAAGGGAGCCACCAGGAGTCTCCTGAGAGACTGGAGAGCCAGTTTGGCCAGGACCAGTCTCGGTGTTACCATTTGCTCCAGTCTCCCCTGCAGTGGTACTCTCTGATCCAGGGGTGCTGGCGGATCCGATTCCGGAGATCGGCTCGGTGACGCCATTAACGATAATTGACGAGCCTGAGGTGGGTAGGGAAAACGTTGTGCCGCCCACTGTAACTGCAGGACCACCTGGTATCAGGGTCGAAGAGCCAAACACGACTTGTGACTGAGTGTTCCCGGTTGACGTAGGGGGAGCAGGAGCCCCATTTCCAGAGTCTTGCGGAGTTGTAGATGAGTCTCCGGCACCGCCTCCGTTTTGACCTCCAGAACCATTGCCTCCAGAACCGCCGTTACCATCGCCTCCAGAATTATTGTTGCCACCGGAGTTGTTGTCGTTAGATCCGGTGGGCGGCGAGCCAGAGCCATTGCCATTTCCAGGAGAGCCTGAGCCGTTGCCGCCTCCATTACTGCCTCCATTACCACTACCGTTACCGCTGCCGTTACCGCTGCCGTTGTTACCGCCTCCATTGTTACCTCCACCATTGCTGCCGCCGTTATTGCCTCCTCCATTGTTGCCGCCTCCATTGTTGCCGCCTCCATTGTTGCCGCCTCCATTGTTGCCGCCTCCATTGTTGCCGCCTCCATTGTTGCCGCCGCCGTTGTTGCCTCCTCCATTGTTACCGCCGCCGTTGTTGCCTCCTCCATTGTTACCGCCGCCGTTGTTGCCTCCTCCATTGTTACCGCCGCCGTTGTTACCTCCTCCGTTGCCACCGCCGGGAGTGCCAGAGGGGTTGGAGGGAGGAGCAGTGTTACTACCACCACTGCCCGCTCCGTTGGAAGTGCTTGCCGGTGGAGGGGGGTTAATAACGCCTCCAGGTGTGCTGGAAGGGTTGGGGGGCGGTGAGCTGCTGGAACTTCCACCGCCCGGTGCCTCGGATGAAGTCGGCGGCGGAGGCGGAGGGTTGTTTACTTCGCTGCTAGAGGATGGAGGAGGGGGAGGGGGAGGGGGAGTAGTGGACGATTTCGATGTAGGAGGCGGGGGAGGAGGCGTGGTGTCAGGTGGCTCTGATGTAGAAGGCGGGGGAGGAGGAGGAGGAACTGAAGTGCTCGTCTCTGGGGGAGGTGGCGGCGGTGTTGAGGATGGAAGAGAAGAACTTGTGGTTCTCGGTGAGCTGGGGGTCGTTGTCGTAGCCGGCGGAGCGCTGCTTGTTGGTATAAGTCCAGTGACAGGGTTGAGGGCCGAAGGGGGGTCATAGAACCTAAAATGAATACTGTGAGAAAGGGTCCAAATTGATCAAAACTGTGTTTTCACCTACCCAGCAAAAGCATCGGTGATGCATGACTTCCAGGCCGGGTCCAGGCTTCTGACTCGGTCAGGAATTACAATTGTGGGATGACAGGGATCAGCTGTTGAGCGAAAACAGGTCAGCAAAATGCGTCTTTCAAAGAGAGCAAATAATAACGTAGAGAATATGAGTTACATAAACGTACGGGAAGAATTAACTGCATTGGAAGGGTTTCCGGGAATATAGGTGTAGCCAGCTATTGTTGAGCAATTCCTTTCCAGATCCTGAGTGTTGAGTGCAGCAGACCCATTGGGAGTGTAGAATGTCGGTCTCGTCGTAGTGGTGAGGACATTGCCGTCTGAGAATGTGGTCGTAAAAGTAAACGGTGTACCGGTCACTTTAGAGAAGGTAATAGTTGAAAGCTCGCCAGGATTGAATGCAACTGTTGTGTTGGCAAAGGGTTTTCCAACCAGGCCGCAGTAATCGTAGGCAGACAAGGAAGAGAAACCAATGTACACAGAGGGTGACTGGCTGTTACGGAAGCTCGTTAGCAAGTTAAAGAGCATCGCCTGAAGATTAAAAAAAAATGCACTCACAATGTGTAATCACCAGATGTGAACGAAGTGACAAGGGGTACGGTTCCAGTAGCTTGAACAATGTTAGTTGATTAGTTTATATTGTTGAGGCTGTCATACGCACGCTCGGGGAAGTAGAAGACCTCCACTGTGGAGGCGGCGATTGTACAACTATAACACTAGAGATCCGTCAGCATCACATCTTTCTATAGCCGTTATCAGGGACTTACACATGGTGATTCAGCAGTACCATACCAGTTGTTCGTTTGAGGCAGGATGTAGTTTCCGGTGACTGTAGCAACCTCAACGGTGTTTACAACAGTTGTTACCACCGTTGTTCTGCTGCTGATTGTCTCCGTAAAAGTGGTAATACCAGTGCCAATGGTCCTGCTGGCCGTCCGGGTCGGGGGGTTTGTTGTGCTCAACCAGCTATTTACTGATTCCAGACATTGGCATTGTAAGGCTGGATCAGTGGACAACCCTACATATTCTTGAAGAACAATTACAGGAAAGTCACTGATAGTACCGCATGTGACATTCGCAAGCACATCCGTGCTAGCCGGCGGCGCGGTTGTAAACGTTGGGGGAGCGGTTATCGTGCCGTTGGATACAACTACTGCACGACAAATCAAATAAGCATTGGTCCAAAAGTACCGACAAGTCGAGAAGCAAAGTCTTTGCTGCGTGTAACCTACATGGCGACGCCCGCACAACACTGCCCAAAGCGAACAGAGCAAGAGCTCCTGATAGACGAGCCATTGTCCCACCCGTAGCGCATACAATTGTGATGCTTGAGAATAGTATAGAAGGAAAAGTTTTGCCTACGAGCATGTGGTGTTTGGAGATATAAGCGGGCTCGCTCTGCTAGCTACATGTACACAGGTTCCGCAAGGCTCGCCTAGCCCAAGGATCACCACGTCTTTTGCCAGAACAACGAGTCGCCCCCTGGCAACTCTCCCAGTCCATCATCAAGCGATTTTATGTGAGCGTACAACGTACGTACTCCGTATCTGAGTTAGTCCGCTGTCATAATTCCATTCGTAAGCTCAGAAAGCCATAAGGCGTTTGGTCGAGACTTTTCTACGGAGCAGCACTAGCAGTAGCACGACTTGGCTAACTTGAATGCTGCAACTTGTACAAGTATGGAGTACCAAGTACAACACGAAGTACTACAGCAACGAAGCAATCACGAATCGGAAAAGCTGCGGACGGAACTTTGACTGCGGAAAAAGGCGGACACTCGTAGTCCGTAAAAACGCACCAATCTTGCGCAAACGTGATACCGGCCTTTCACCAAGTGCTTACGCTTTATCAGAGCTCCACGGCATTAAGCCGGGGGTCGAGCCCAATCATAGACCAAGCAGCAAGCCACACGCTCAGCCCTATGCTGTCACAAACGCTGTGACAGGCATTGCCACTCAAAAGCTCAGTCAGGCGCACTTCACTAAGGCGGCGGTGTTGCTGAAGAGAGACAAGTTAAACAGGCACTACCGCTACTTTTGGACGTAATTTTACGCCCACCTTTGAGACGATCCCAATACCCCTGGGCTTGGCTTAGTGGGGCCGGCACACGTGTTATTCGTCTGTTGCGGTATTGCGCCCCCTCAATGAAGCTATTCACATACGACAGCCAAGTTCCTGGCCGAAACAGGACATGATGCATAACGCCACACCGTCGGCTGGTACGGGCCGTTTTCTTGAATCTCGTCAGCACTTGCGCCTCAGAAAAGTGACATGTTTGTTGTCTATTTCAGGCAAAACCATCAAGCAACACGCCAACCGTCTCAAGGGTGATGACAGCAGCAGACGAGCGGGACATCGCGGGAAAAAAAACAGGACGTTTCTCACAGGAGACTCCGGTCTAGATCAATACCATGTCGGCAGACACTTCTAGGGTTTTCCGTCTTATTGGGATACCAAGAACCGTTGCTCTTCAGTGGGTCGAATTGCGTTAGGGGCGGGCTCGCTCAACAAAAAGCCTGTTCAACTTGGAATAGCTTGCACTAGCACGACGTCGAGACAACTTGGCGAGCAATGTGTAATAATTATTCCTGGCTAGTAGGTAATACTACTGCTATGTTAAACAATAGTTCATTTGACAGCTAGCCGAGGCGCATTGCATATCGCAGAAGCACATGAGGTGGATTCCATTGCTCTCTAAAATCTTACCGCTCGTCAAGGTAAGGTTGATTAGTTTATCGACGCGCGGTTGTGTGTGGATGAAGGCCAACCCCATGTCTGCTCATTTTCTTCTTTTTCGCAATACCCTCGACCGCTGCCAAGCAACGGCTTTTTCCCTCCTGCAGCATTGTATCGTATCGACTAATGGCCGGCTGAAGGAGCGCGTCCAGAAAGAGATACAGCCGCGCGCCTAGAGGGGGAAGCATCTCATTTATCGGCATACAACTGTTGCAGCCAACAGTTCTCCACTCATCAGTGCAGGATCTTGCGGGTTGCTAGCAATAGGATGTGGGCTTCTTGAAACAATCAAACATCTCCAGAAGATGCGTGTGCAGCTGCACCATTCGCTGCTATGGGCGCTGTTGATGCCAAACGCTGCGTTCGCCTCGGCCGTTGACCTTGGGTTGATAGAGAAACGGGATGCAGACCCAATACCGTCTCCTGTATCTGTGTCGCCTAGCCAGTTCTTGTGAGTACATTTGTCAAGCCATTGAAGCAGCCGGAAACTCACGTGCCTTTAGTGACGGTATAGACGGTCCTTGGTCAACGTTTGAGCTACGCGTAGGATCTCCAGCCCAGAACCTTCGCATATTGCCTGGCACTTCGTCGACTCAGACTCTGGTAGTACTGCCAGAGGGTTGCCAGATAATCAAAGTGGCCGATTGTGCCAACAGCAGAGGCAATCTATTTAATAAGACTGCTTCGAAGACGTGGAATGAAATTGGCCTCTTCAATCTCGGCTTTGAGAATGCCCTGGGCTTTAAAGACAATGGCGATTATGGTTACGACACTGGTAAGAAGATGCCTTCAACTTAGTCTCTTCGCGTCGCCCATGCTAACGTTTAACTCCAGTCGGCCTTGGATATCTCGGCAGCGGTGGTCCTGTCGTCAACCACTCGATCATCGCCGGTGTTGCAGGCACAGAGTTCTATCTAGGAGTTCTTGCTTTGAACCCGCGCCCTACTAACTTCACGGACCAGAACGATCCACAGCAAAGCTTCCTACAGCTCCTCAAGAATGAGTCGGCAATCCCCAGTTTATCTTACAGCTACAATGCTGGAGCGCCATATCGCTTGAACAAGGCACTGGGGAGTTTAATTCTGGGTGGCTACGACACGTCTGCATATCAAGACACCAATTCTTCGTATGACTTCTTCAGCGACCAGTCGCGTGACCTGACAATTGGCGTCCAGTCTATCTCTACGAATGCCAGCGCGGATAATACGGTGCTCCAGTCCAGCCAGATTTCCATGTTTATCGACTCCTCCATTGCTGAAATCTATCTTCCTCTGGACGCCTGTCGCGCTTTTGAGAAGGCTTTCGGTCTGACATATAACTCTACTCTCGAAATGTACCTGGTCAGCGACTCATTGCACAGCAAGCTCACCGAAGAAAATCCATACGTCACATTTACGATAACCACTGCAATTACGGGAGGGTCAACTTTTAACATTACTTTCCCCTATGCCAGCTTCGATCTACAAGCAAAGCCTCCCCTCGTAAAGACGGCATCTCGATATTTTCCTCTTAAGCGAGCAGCCAACGATACCCAGTATGTTCTAGGCCGAACATTTCTTCAGGAGGCGTACCTGATCGTGGACTACGAACGAGGAAACTTTTCAGTTCACCCTCGTGTGTGGAATGCCAGTGCCGAGTCGAATTTGGTCACCATACTGCCTCTTGGTGCCAAGGCAAGCACACCAAACACTGAAAGTCACAGCCTCAGTGGGGGTGCCATCGCAGGTATTGTCATTGGTGTCTGTGTGGCTATTGTAGCTGTTGCCGTTGCTATCTTACGATTCTTGGTGCTCCCTCGCCGCAAGAAGGCGGCGGCCAAAACCCCGTTGGCGGAAGCAGCAGCAATGATGGTGCCGGAGACTACCGAGGTAGTTTCCCCTGAGCCACCCAGATCTGCTCCTGCGGGAACTGGTGGCAGTTTGCGAGAGCTTGAAGGAGATGAAACAACGAAACCGACACCGGAAATTGAAGGTACAACTCCAGCTAAGAGTCCGATGAGTGAGCTGGAGACGCCACATACTCCCCAGGTAGCAGAACTAGCCGGTCCGGTGCCATTGGCGGAACTATTATCCAATGAGATCTATGAGATGCCTGGCAGCGATGTTCCAGAGCTCCAAGGGAGCCGAGTGGCCCCCGTATTGGTACTTACGGATTCCGATTCGAGTGAATTCAGTTTCGAGGTTGAGCCAGGAGTGATAGGGGTGATTCAGCAAACGGAAGACGATAGACAACATAATACAGGGGAAGATGTCGAACAGCAGGATGTAACACAAGAAGAGTCAGAAGTAAGGAATATCGAAGAAAGCTCAACTGTAAGACATACCGCAGAACCACAAGGAGAGGAGGAGAGTGAAAGAAACCGTGAACAGGAGACGGGAAGAGATGAAGAGGACGTACATAGAACGTAATGCATAATTCGAGGCCAAGAGAGCATTTACACCACAATAGAAACCTTTACTTGTTTATTCACTTATTGACAACATTTTATACTTGACTTAATAAATTCGGAGACAAAAAATTAAGCTACAGTCTAAAATGATGTTCCCACTCATGTGGATAACATACCAGGACCATCTCGATGAAGCCAGATCGCTAGCAACAGCCGAATTGCATGCATGTACAGATCTGGGGTTGAATCAGCCCGCTAGGGCAATCCTAAGGACGCAAGCTACAGCAAAGGCGCATCATGTCGCTGCTTTGATTGGGGAGGGACATGGCAGGGGTTCTGGCGGATACGAGGACCTTCTCATAGGGGAAACTTAGCTGCATCTATTTTTGGTAGTAAGCATCTTGCCCAATTTGTAGATGAAGCATAGGGCCCCCGCCCTTTTCCTTCACCAGTTTAAAGCTGCTACATGTAGAGTATGTGTACGTACGGAATACTTAGTTATTCTTCAAAGCTAGCTAAACTAACGCTCACAAGGCTGACATTTACATACTTGTGTACAAGTCTGTTTCTGGACAATATTTGAGAAACTAGCATCTCAGATTAGACTGAAATCTTCTGATGTATCTATTCCCACCGTAATCGGCTAAGTTTGGTATCAATTTTGTTTGTTGAATGGTCAGCCACCATTCTAAAACCATGTCAGGAAGCCATGTATAAACTTCCCGCTCACGCAGAGTAGATTCCTTGTCCCCTTCGAGGACAGCACGTAGCTTACACGCTCTTGGGATTACCCGAGTTAGGGAAAGCGTATTTAGCCGTCCGGTCAAGACGGACTGAGTAGCCGGTAATGTTCGGGTCATTGCCGAGGAATTCCAAGGGGAATCCCAAATCAAACGGTTTCACACCCTCCAGGAACTTGATTTGCTCGTCTGTGAGCTTGATGCTCAGCGCCTTGATATTATCGTGGAGATGCTCAACTTTACGTCCGCCAATAATGGGGAAGACATTGCCGGCCTTGTGCAGCACATATGCCAGAGCAATGGTCGTGAGGGATTCAATGCCGTGTTCTGACGCTACTTTTGCGAGCGCTTCACTGATTTTCTCTTCATCCGGAGTCTGCTCAAGACTTGCTGTAAAACCACGCAGCTTCTCGCCATCCTTCCTGCGCTGTTCTATCACCTTCTTCGTCTGGAACTTTCCTCCACCAAGCACGTCCCAAGGTGCAAGGGCCATACCAAATTGTCGTGCCATGGGGATAATGTCGCGCTCAAAGTCCCGGACCATGATGTTCCATCGCCCTTGATAGATGCTAAAAGGAGTCTTGCCAGTGTCAGTCGCGTATGTGTTGGCGGCGCTGACGACCCATGCGGGCATGTCTGAAGCTCCGAGATAGAGAACCTTGCCCTGCTCAACCAGAATGTGGAGGGCGTCCATGAGCTCCTTGATGGAAGTTGTGTGGTCCCACCAATGAATGTACAGGATGTCGATGTAGTCGGTTTGGAGCTTCTTAAGGGAATCCCTGACGCTCAAATGAAGACTCTTGCGGTGATTTCCCTGGAAATTTGGAGCATTCCCCTTACCTAGCGCGTGGCTCCGGTAGTCTGATGTGAATTTGGTAGCGAGAACCAGCTGGTCTCGGATGCCCCTCTTCGCCGCCCATTCTCCAATCCAAGTTTCGGACTGCTCGTTCTGGTAGTTGTTGGCAGTATCGATGAAGTTGCCGCCTGCGTCGAAGAATGCGTCCAGCAACTTGAAGGAGCTTTCCTTGTCCATAGATCCCATCCAGTCAGTCCAGCTGTCACCAATGGACATGGCACCGAGAGCCAAGGGCGAGACACGGATACCCGCCGACGGGGCGAGGATACGGAACCGGCCAAGCTCGGTCTTGGGTTCCGACGAAAACGCAAACGCAGCAGCAGCAGCCATTTTGTTAGACTGGGGGAGGTTCTGCTTCGTTGACAAGTATACGACTCTACTTTTGCTGGCACTGGCTGTTACTTTAGAGAAGATGATGTTTCTTATTGAAGCTGTCGTCGATCTCATTATTTACAAACTGCTACCCCTCTTAGCCGTCCATGCCGCCATTATATATCTCATTGCGTCTTTCGGAAAAGACCGATCCAGCCTGAACCAGGTCAAGTTTATCTCCGAAAGATTTTGACAGACTTCCAAATGGAATCGGAATTAAAGCGGACATAGAGCATCGATCGACCAAGATGCACCCGTTCCACGTACCGAGAGACAATGAAATACCCCGGATCGTTGATGATACAGGCAAAAACACTGAGGGGTTGAGGGGCTCCAGCATTTAGGAGGAGTGGGTCGGGGCAAAACCAATATTTTGGGGATAAGTCCATCTTGTCTCCGGGTGAGAGCTCCGATAGGCCCGGTGGCTTTTACGACAGCAGCTTGCTAATTCGTTCCAAGCCTCAAAGCAGCAGAATAAAGGGGAGATGAGCGTATCGCTGGATTATAAATTCAATTTTCAATACGCTCCGCCAAAACGCCTTTCCCATCTGACAAAACATCAAGGCCTGCAATGACTCTTGCTATGGCGCTTCTGACATGAAACAGCTGCACGCACCGCTGCGCAGGATGAAATGAAATAAATATGTATACCTGAATTACCTCCGCAGAGCATCTTCCCGTCGCTCCATCGATACTTCGACAACCCGTGTTTAGTTATTGGAGCAAGGCACGTTGGGCTTGCAGCCATCGGGCAGGCTGTCCACCATGTTGAAGGTGAGCTCTCCGTGGTTGATGTCGTCGTCGCCCTTGGCATAATGCAGCGGCACGCTTCCGCAGATGGCACAGCCGTAGTCAACAATCTCCTTGTAGAGGCTCTTCAGAGTAGCGCCTGTGACGCTGTCCTCGGTGTTTTGGATGTAGGCGCAGAAAGCTCTCTTGGTGGTGCCTTGGAAGTTGACGGTGTCGACCTCGATGCAGCCGATATCATCGCCGTTGTCGTATATCCGCTTGTCCATGATGTTGTCGAAGATGGTTTCGAATTGTGTCAGGCGTCCACCGCTCATGTACGCAATGCCGCAAAGGGTGTCGCCGTGGCAGTTCATCCCAAGGCCGGCGGCGCTTTGAGCAGCTGCAACGGCGAGGGCAATGAGGCTGTTGAAATGCATCGCAACTAGACTACATGGAGTTAATCAACACATGTGCTTATCCTAGCCAAGGCAGCGCAACGTACAGGAACGGCTCTTAGCTTGAACGAGTGATGCTATGCTATGCTGAAGTTGGGCGTCAACAAAGGATGTGCTCAACGAAGAAAGCTGGGCGCTGATGTAATGAGAGATCAGATCGATTATATATACTCTGCATGCTCCCGCCCAGCGGTGGAGTCGTTAAATAGCCTCGAGAAGATGAAGAAAGCAGGGCATTGGGTCGTCAAGACCTAATCTCTATTCCTGCGCCGGATGATGAGATCAGCACTAAGCAAATGTTCAAACGACCTTTCGTTGGGCCTTCAGCTGGCCGCCTTAGCCGAAACATTCTTCCTTGCTGCTCTCTTTTTCTCACTGAGTTATATGGGGTTAAGCGCCTGGTCTTCTATTGGGCGGTGTTTGTCATGCTGGTCCCTTAGATGCTAAAAACAGTCATCCTGTCTAGTTCGCGATGATATGCAATGCAGGAACAGTTGCCCAGCCACAATTGGTTCCCCCCTCGTGAATCCTTGAATCTTCAACGGGTAAAGCGCTTCCCGAGCAGCGCCTCAATTGCCTGATCCCTCCCACAAAGCAAAGAATAAAGCATGGCCTAGTCAGGACATATAAGTATGCAAGCCGTGCATACAGTAGTTCGTAGCGAGCCGAGCCATTTTATTTGCGAGCTCCAGCACAGAGCGTCGCGAAGGATCCAAGGTTGACAGTGAAATAGCGCAGTCGCGCATCCTTCGCTGTGAAGCTCATTTTGGCAAATGGTCAAAACGGGCACCTAGCAGCGCCACGGAGAAGGCTACACAATGCGGGCGGCGCCTTGAAGAGGAACGGTTGCCGGAAATTAGGTCTTGTTTTTTTGGTCATCCAGCATGGAGAGCATGGAGCCCAGCTTGCCGGCTATAGCTGTTGCCGAATCCGCACGTTATTTTTAAAGCATGCGAAATAGATAAGTGGGCTAAAATTAGAATCCATGAATCAGGCAGAGGGGTCACAAAACCGGAGTAGATCTCCGGAACAGATGAATGCCGTACCCTGGAAGAGACGACCAGGTTCAGAACAGGCAGGCGATCACAAAGGGAGACGACAAGCTGATAACTCTCTGTCTTTATTCAAGTTGGCTATTAAGGGATACATCGGTATCAAGTCCGATCCGCAAGACTATTCCCAAGCGTGCTCTATCCCAAGGCGGAGCTTCAACTTGAGGCCTTATTGGCCTCCAACAGGACCACTAACAGGGCTGCCGACCATACCAGGCAGTCCAGGCACATTAACACTAAAAGCCTTGACCGCCTCATCGAGAGTCCCGTCAAGTTGCTTCAGCTCATCTCCAGCCTTAGCTGCGCAGGTAGGTATCAGCCCGATGACTCCATTCGCAAGTTTGTCAACCCCAGCCTCCAAAATGCGCAGGACGGCAGCAATAGGAGCCGTAAGGGGAGTAGCAGACAAGACGCCCTTCTGGCCAATGAGTGTCTTAAGGAGGTCTTGGTGAACTTTGATAAACTATTGCGATGTATATGATTAGAACCACGCATTTAGACGATCAGAGATTAGATGTATCTTACATCGCTGAGAGCGCCGCAGATGCTTAGCTGGCCGTCCGGGGGGAAATTAGGATTGCTGGAATTGACCCCAAGTACTTTGATATCCTCGGCAACATTTGTGACGATTTGACGGAAGTCGTCGACTATTTTCTAAAAGAGACAAAAAGAAATGTCAGCATGTTAACAATAGATATGATGACCCCACAAGTAAAGTCCAGGCCTACCAGTCCGGACGGAAGCGCATTCTGAATGTTGATGCCCTTTGCCGTCGCCAAGGCATCAGACGAGATATCAGTTACATTGTGAATGGCTTCAACGACATCGATGGGGGACAGGGCGGCTTGCGCCTGGGCGAAAGAGAGGGCGGCGGTCAAGAAGGCGAGGCACTTGAACTGCATGATGGCGGTGTATGGGCTGATTGCTTGGATAGATTCTTCCGTTCTGTGGTATAATGCTTTGTGTGTATGCGATTGAGCGCTGTTGGTTGATGGAGGATTTCGAAAAGCGATCTCAGCTCTGATTTATATAGCCTTCGAGATTCTCAATGTCGCTGCTGTTGAAGATCGTGAATGTTGCCATGATGGCTAGCTGTAGCCATGATCGCCAAATGGCCCCCTTCAATTGCTGCTTCACTACGCTCATGACGGGATTGCCATTCCAAGAAGCAGGGCTTTCAGGTTTCGTGAAAGAGATCGCCTGTAAAAGGGGCAACCAGGGCAGTCCGTCTGCTTGTCGGGTAGCACTGTGAGGCACTCGATCAGCAGGGTGCCATCTTCTGGAATGAGATCGGCTCACTAAGGTGTACCCGCGTATAATTGGACAGCAGACCCAGTCTTATGCTACTTTCATTTCTAAAACAAAGAAAGAAAAGATGAAAAGATGAGTAAAAGGAAAGAAAAGAAAAGAAATGGGCTTGTTGCCTGGACTTGCCTAGTATGCTCTTTGTCGTACATCAGGGGCAACGCGTGTCCGAGAGAGCGTCATCTACGCGTCTCAAAACAAGACTCGATCGTAATAGGAATATTGAAGCCTCAGGACGAAATCAGGGCATTATTTCCAAGGCATACGAGTCGTGTAAGAAGAATAGTCTCGTATTTTCAAGGCAAGGCAAAGGAGTCTCCAAGTGTAGAAGATGAAAAATTCCAATTTGATGTCTCAGTACCTAGGCATACTTCATAACTCATGACAAACGCACATGTCAAAGTGACGGATTACCCATCTTCCATTTTTACACGCTGCCTCCCTAGATCCCTCCAAAGCGCTGACGTGTGCACATCTTGCCTGCATATCCTATTTCACACCGCGCTATTCATCAAACAACCGCCCCCTTACCAGTGCCAGTGCCAGAAGTCAAAGTCCCAGGGGAAGTTCACAGGGAAACTCAATGAGCTTGCTGGAAGCGCCTCAATGGCATCCTCAATAACTTCGTCTAGCTTGCGGAGCTCAGCCCTGGCGCTGTCTGCACAAGTAGGCACCACCGAGATGACGCCACGAGCGAACTTGTCAATTCCCTCCTCTGAGGCGTGCAGGGCGGCGGCAAGAGAGGCGGCGAATGGCTCTTCATCAAAAGAGCTCCTCTTGTTGATGATGGTCTGGAAGAGCTCTTCTTGGACATCGACAAGCTGCGTGTGTGTCAGCGAGTACTGATGAACAGTCAAGCAGGGTTGTCAGATGTTATTGGACATACCTTGGTGAAAGCCTCGCAGATCCTCAGCTGATCAGCCTGCGAGAAGCGCACATTGGTACGATTCTCTCCAAGCTCAGAAATCTTGGTAGCCACAATAGCAACCTGGCGGAAGCTGACGGACAGTCCCTACATATTCGCAGCAGATTAGCACTCAGTACTAGGTACTACACGCAGGCTAAGTATAGACATGGGGCTTGCAGCTAGAGCGGCAAACATACCCAGGGGCTCAACTCCAGTAACTCGACATTCTTGGCCAAGTCTAAAGCATTAGACGACAGGACGGTAATGGCCTTGATGGTATTATACACATCATTTGCGGTTATGGCTGCCTGTGCCTGGTTGAGGGACAGGGCAGTCACCAAAAGAGAGAGGGTAGATTTGAGTTGCATGGTGAAGATGAATAACACTATTGCCTCAGCTAAAATTCTGTATACTGGTCAAGGTAATATGAGTGTCTGAGTAAATGGTCTTCTATCAGAGCCACTTCCTTCTCATGCTCTGGATTATATACTTTTTTTTCCCTTACGTTTCTCGAAATACATTGCACGCCATCTCAGGAATCTCGAATCAGTCGCATGTGATCCCATTCACCAAACAACTCCCTTCAGTCAGCCATGTCTGAAGATGGCCGATCGAAAGCCTCGCTCTCATTGGAGCGTTCTGCTCGAAATGTAAACAAGAGACAGATAGGTCTGACCAAGAGACAAATGGGATCTGATTAAGTGATAGTGCTTTGCGTAAATTCCAGGTCTATCAGAAATGCTTCACCTACTGTCCCGGTAGTAAGAAAAGGCAAACTTCGATCAGCAGGGCAGTCTGTTTTCTTGTCCCCCCTTTCCCTCCCTACGGATGGAACGGAATTGCCCTACGGGTAGTCACGGGCTATGGCTTAGCATGGAAACGACTCTGATGATCGAGACACTACTTTTGCTCGCAATTTGCGCCTCAATGGCCTCATTTGCCAAACAGCGTCTGTGAAGGGGGATGGTCTCAGGTGAGAGATTCCTACGGCCAATTTTAGCAAAAGAGGTTCGCACGAGACGACCGTCTTGCGTAAGCCTCGACTATGACATATGGACAGCCAAAGGAGATGATGAAGGGCTAATAACATGTCTATTATTGTGATTATACATATCTGGTCATTATAATGCATCTAGTAATAAGTTGTGGTGTGGTCTCCAATCTATGTCAACAAAGGAGAGAGAGCCTCGTGCGGCCAGGGTATCTTCCCGATCCCAAATTTATACCGAGCATCCATTCTGCTTGTTCGCTCAAAGTTAATAAAACGCCATCGACATAAACTTCCATGTATGCAAGAGAGAGGAAAAAGGAAAATAAAGTTGATGCAATCCAGTCCTTGGTGTTTAAATGATGCAATGCCAAATCCCATCCCATGAATGATGCGCACAATTCTCCAAGAGATATGAAACAATATTATAGCGAGCCCAAATTCTTTGGCTCAGAGATATCCTCCATCTCGCAAGCTTTCTGACAGCGCAGAATGGTCGATAGCCTCTGCCGTTACTCTGGCTGGAGCGCCTTTTCGCTTTTGCGATATCCAATATTGTTGGAACCCAGGGATCGCGCCAGGCTGGTTGATGCCCGACGCCCGCTGGGGTACCTTGGGTGCTTCTTTCTCTGCCGGCTTGGGCAAGCTTTCACTCATGTTGCCGGCTCCTCCCCACGGCCGCCATCCAACCCATTTACCAAGACCGCCAGCAGCGTTCCGAGATGTTTGCGACGATGAAGCCGACATGTCTGAAGTCGGAGTAGAGCCTCGCTTCGGCAATTGAAATCCGGCAAAATGATCGCGCAGGGCGGCATCGCTGCGTTTTGAGTATTTGGTTGACAGCGTCGGTTGCGCGATGACTCCAGTGACAACAGCATCAGCCCCACCGAGTGGGCGCAGGGTCATTTGGCTTGGTCGGATTTGAAGCGTGTGGATGTCGAGGCCGCCCGACAGCGACATGATTGATTCGTGCGATGCTATACGGCGCAATCCTGAACTGGGCGCAGGTGCCGGTGCGGCGACGGCATCTATTGGGCGGTCCGTATCACCACCATCTGCTACCGGCCTGTCTTTGGGAGTAGCCGTGTTGGTCACGGCAGTGGATGCGCTGGTCTGTAAGTCTTCGTCCTCTTCGTGAATGACGCCGCTGCTAAATCTATAGGGGTTTTGCGTCTGGACCACCCCGGCTGTGCCCGGCTCAATGTCGATGATTGAAAGAGATTGGAAGCTGCAGGACGAAGCCGCCGAGGGCCGCTTCCTGTGGGATGCGCGCCAAGTGGGAGACATGGGATCGTAGCTTGTCGTGGGCGACATGAGAGATTCTGTCTCGGCCCCACTGTGGTCAAAGATTCCTGGTGAATTCGGAAGAGAGGATGACATTTCGGAGGGAGTGGAATACTCATGCCAGTTTGAGGAGCTGGCAGTGATGGGCGTTGTGTCGCCTCCAGTCTTGGACAGGACTGGGGCCGTGGGGGATGATATCAAGCGTCGCTGAGCCCATGGGCCTGGCGAGGAAGATCTGGAGATTGAAGCGGGCGGCGTAAATATGCCCGGCAATAAGCCCTGACGCTTCTTCTTGGGCTTCCGGATATCTTGCTTCGCAGCCACGTGGTAGTGGTGGTGGATATGAAACTCTTGTGTGGGCTTTGAGCTTTCGAACAAGGAAGGCTCCAGTTCTGCCTTGAGGGTCGAGGCAGGGCTGGGGTCGTCAGCCAGGGGCTGGTGGAACATGAGCTGCTCCCTCAACGACTGTATCTCATCGTTGGAGCTGATGAGCATCTCTCTAAGCTCAGCGATGCCCAGCTGTAGGTTTGCGTTGTCCTGCAGCAGGTCCCGGACAAAGTGACCCACGATTTTGCTCCCCTGCCGATGCTCGGTGATTGATTTTGAAGCCGCAGCACCCTTAAGCCGCACGGCGGCGGCATCGAGGTGTTTCTCTACCTCACGCTGGCGCTCCACCTTCTCCATCATCTCATCGTGACGCTGGCGCTCCAGGAGAGCCTCCTTCTCCATGCGTTCCAGCTGATCCTGCATGTCGAGGATGCCCCGCTGCGCCTCTTTGAACCGCTGCGCATGAGAGCGAGCTTCCTCCTTAGAAGCCCGAAGCTCTCCGGTGAGCTTGTCTTGCTCCTCCTCGAGGATCTTGAGGTGCTGGTCGGCCTCGGCGGCACGCGCCGCAGCGCTCTCGAGACGGCGAATAGCCTGCTGTGATGAGAGGAGGCTTGCCTCTAGGCTTTTGATCTTGGCATCGGAGTCGAAGACTGTGCTGTTGAGAATCTCGAGCTGCTCGAGGAGTTGGTTGTTCTCCTCAACCTTGGCGGCATTGTCAGCCTCCAGCTCCTGCTTGTCTGTCTGCAGGCGGTCTACGCGGGCATTGAGTCGTTGCCTATCCCGCTCTGCGTCGGCCATGTAGGCTTCGTGCCTGGCGAGGAGCGCCTGCAGGGCAAAGGTTAGTGGGGATTCCGTCTGCTGATAGCACAGCATGGTTGTTGGTTTAGAGGGGGCATATTGGAGAGGCACAGGATGATGCGTACACGACCAGGAGCCACTCGCGTCTTCTCTACCGTATTCACCGACCGGTATGCAGTTTGCGCGTGAAGGGATAGGACAGCCAAGATCTTTTGGTGGTGCGTGCAAACAATGGGATGAAGAAAGGAATGCCCAGGAATGAAAGAAAAAGAGAGCAAAGCGCGGCACCCGCAGACACGCACGCCACACACACACATACCTTGCCTAACTGGGCAGCTGTATGCACATCCTTCTCAACGGCTTCGAGAATGGAACAGTTCTTCTTGAGGTGGACGCAGTCCGCACTGCCGCAGCAGCACTGCAACGGCGAGGAGTCGGCCTCGGGCTGAGGGCGATCGAGCCGCTCCATGTCGTTTGAATGAGTCGTATGAAATCAGTTGATAGAAAACCCGGTAACCGCCGTCTTGCGCGCGGCAAGCGCTGCTCTGTCGTGATTTGGAAACGATGGCGATGCTGCAGCGACAAACATGATCCTTGGCGGTTGGACGCGGAAAGACGGTTGGCCGGAAAGTAGGTGAGGATCAAGGATGGCGAGGAAGAAGTGCGTCCAACATCGAATAGGTGAATAAGATTAAACCCAGTAAAGCGGAAAAGAAAAGACGGACGATATTTAGACGAGAACAGCCTTGTCGAAAGGAGATTTGACTCAGGCTGGATGGAGGGAGGGGCGAGAAGGCGGGTGAGTGGATGGTGTAGCAGTACTCGATAGGAGTGGGAATATTAGGTGCAGAGTGGTGATGAAATGATGTTTGGCGAGTATTACGACTTCGACGGGGGGGGGGCGCGGATTCGGCTGTGTAGGGAGCACGAGGACGGACGGTCGATCAGGCGCAGAGGGATCGAGGCGAGCAGCAAAGGCCCCCAAGACAGAAGAGTAATAGTCGTCGTATCGCCGTGCCGTAGGAATGAAAATGATGCTCGAGAGTTTTGAGGCGCGTGCCTGCAGAGAGCTGGCGCTACGGGAGGTGGTGTGAAGCTCCAGGGCTTCCGGTGCCAACTACTGGACACCGCCCAGGGAGGCTGCGAGCGCGTTGAGGGCCTCGAGTACCGGTACCTGGCCACGTCAGTGAAGACAGGCTGTGCAGTGCCGACGACGCCTTGTACTGGGTACGGGCTGCCGCCACGAAGTGCAGCGCGTCGCCTCCCTGTTCCTGAAATTAGTGGCTGGGCCGGGGTGCAGCACCTGCAGTAGCTTGCTGTAGCGCCTACAGAAGGATGGGTACAGGTACAGGTACAGGTACAGGTGGTCCATCCCGAGCACGAGCCGGATGCAGCGCAAAAATCCCACTGACTGGTTGCATCCCGCCCTTTTGCAGCTGCTTGTCTTAGCCTCACCAGTGCGCAAATGGCTGTTGTCAAGGTAGTACAAGTAATGGAGTATTCCGTAGTAGTCGATTGCTCTACGGTTTGGACTACGGAGTAGCCCAAGTGCCAATAGAATAGCGGCACAAAGCAGGCTTGGCACGTTGTCCCAACACTATTTGTCTGCCGCGGGCTTTGAGCCCCATTCTCGCGTGGCCCAATATCGGGACTGGGGACTCTCTTGTCAACGCCATCTGGACGAAGCTCTGCATTGCGGTGAACGAACGATGGAGCAACAGTACTTCTAACCGCAGTCTAGTCATATGGGGCTCCGTTGTAGCATCCGGCGTCAAGTCGAGTGCCAGCACAGCAAAGTCCCGCCCGATGGCGCCCATCTTGGGCGAGCTGCAGTGGTTTGCTGGCAGCCGTTTGTCATGCCAAGAGGGGCGGGCCGGCTTATGCATTCATCTGGCGTTTTATGTAGAGGATGTATGTCCCGTGCCTCTGGATGCAAGCGAGCAAGGCAGATCGACGCACGATGACTGTGAGCAATAGGCGACACGATAAAGGCGGGAAGCGATAAGAGTAGCTTGGCCATTATATATCATCACTTCTGAAAGGGGCTTCAACTTCATATAAAATAACTGTTGGTCAATGCGCTAGAGCTGAATCCCACTCAAACGGAGAGTGAGGATATCGCCGTTTTCTAGGGAGTATCGAGTATTAGCACACCGCATAGCAAAGCAGACGCCTGACCCAAGCATAGCCATTCCATGTCCATTACGGAGCACGCCGTGCTTTAACCTATTGCGCACATACCATACTGCAGTAGAGCAGTGCAATCATTACTCTATCATCAGCTCCAGCATGATACTTGGGGTATTCATGCCGAGCGATATCACGATCATTATTTCCAAACCCCTCTAGGGTAGACAACCAAGAAACCTAGCACATGGGCTAAGCTCTCGACTGTACTCGGCAAAATATCGGACCGGCGCAGTCGATGACGGCACCACTATCGCTCCGCCCGCTCATCACCCATTGCGTCATTCGGCCAATCAACTCGCTCATGTTGCAAAGCATCCGGAGCTCCAAGCTTGACATCTCGCCCTCTTTGCGCAGCTGATTTGCCCTTGTCTCTCCGTTCGGCTCATCAGATGCTTCCTCTCTACCTGGTCCCAAGCCGGGCTTACCAATCTCCCAGCTCCGGAGCTTCAGCTTCCATGAACTCCATTGCCCACGAGCCAGCCATTCGCTGGATCCGCCCATTGTCTGCATGATAAGCCCTTTCAAGCTTGCCCGTAGTACTATTTCCGAGTCTCACACTATTCTCGCGTCATCCATCTCTCCGTCTACTTGTCTGCATCAGCGGGCAGAGTCTCTGTATTAAAATCCCAGGCCATGCCATTGTTACCCCGCAACCCCCACCTCCATCATCTACTACTTCAGCCAAGCCGCTGTCTTTTGTCTTCTCCAGTCTCAGTATTGTCATCTCGACAGTTTTCATCCAGCATTCGCGCCATGGCTCAAGAGTACAAGCTAAAGGGTGTGACTTCACTGTCAATCAAGCCCGGCCAGAAACAAGAAGTAGAGGTCGAGGGGATCCAAGATGCCAAGGTCCTTCTTGTAGGCCTTCAAACAGGCGGAAAGGCAGAAGTGCAGGCCATTGGTGCCAGGTGCACGCATTATGGTGCTCCATTGGTCAAGGGTATCCTGACCAGCACGGGGCGCTTGACTTGCCCCTGGCATGGAGGTAAATCTGACAATAGTATTCTCTGAGGATGCCGTTGCTGACATTGATCCTCATAGCTTGCTTCCATGCTAAGACTGGTGATGTTGAGGACAGCCCCGCTTTGGATGCGCTCCCAGTGTTTCCTCTGACTGAGCGCGATGGAGGATTCTACATCACCGCTGAAGAAGCCGCCATCAAAAGCTCTAGGAGGAAACCCAACTTCAAGTGCAGTGTCTCGGCCGACGCCAAGGAGCGGGTGGTCGTTGTCGGCGGCGGCTCCGGTGCTCTTGGTGTTGTCGAAGGACTGCGTGAAAAGGGATACACAGGCCATATCACAGTCATCTCCAAGGAGGGCTACCTCCCCATTGATAGGCCTAAGCTGAGCAAGGCATTACTCACAGACGCGGCCAAGTTGGCGTGGCGAGACAAGAGCTGGTTCGACAGCGGCTCGGTTGAATGGGTCGATGGTGAGGTCAATGATGTGGACTTTAATGGCCGACAGGTAACTACTGCGAGTGGTAGCAAATTCGTCTATACAAAGCTGGTTCTCGCCACTGGAGGAACCCCCAGGGCGCTTCCACTTCAAGGCTTCAATGTTCTTAACAACATCTTCACTCTGCGTACTGTCCACGACGCCAAGAAGATTGTTGACGCTATTGGCGAAAAGGGCAAGAAGATTGTCATCATTGGTTCGTCATTTATCGGCATGGAAATTGCGAATGCGACCGGCGGCGACAACTCCGTCACCGTTGTGGGCATGGAGAAGGTCCCCCTTGAGCGTGTTCTTGGCGAGCAAGTCGGTGCTGGTATCCAAAAATCCCTGGAGGGCAAGGGTATCAAATTCTACATGAGTGCTGGCGTCGACAGGGCCGAGCCCTCTAACTCTGACCCCTCCAAGGTAGGTGCTGTATACCTCAAAGACGGCACCAAGCTGGACGCAGATCTCGTTATTCTGGGTGTTGGTGTATCCCCTGAGACGACCTATCTCCGGAACAACAAAGCCGTGCAGCTGGAGCAGGATGGCTCCCTCCAGACTGATTCTCACTTTGCTGTCAACGGACTGACAGATGTCTACGCTGTCGGAGACATCGCTACCTACCCCTACTACGGACCTGGAGGCAATGGAAAGCCTGTTCGAATCGAGCACTGGAATGTTGCTCAGAATGCTGGCCGTGCGGTTGCATCCCACATTGTGGACCCATCCCTCAACAGCCAACAGTTTATCCCCGTCTTCTGGTCCGCACTGGGTGCTCAGCTACGATACAGCGGCAATACTATTGCTTCAGGATGGGACGATCTGATTGTGGACGGAGATGTGGCCGCAGCTAATTTCCTGGCATACTACACCAAGGGCGAAACTGTCGTAGCGGTGGCCTCCATGGGTCGTGACCCTGCTGTTATACAGCTGGCTGAGCTGTTGAAGCTTGGAAGAGCACCAACGAAGAGCCAGGTGCAACAGGGCGTGGATATCTTTAGCATCGATGTGACTGCCTAATCGGCGATGGTGGATGTGTACATATCATTGCTCGAAACGTACACTATTCATTCCAGCATGTTGATCAATCACAAATAGTATGTGCTACCGTCGGGTGACGTTCAAGTTGCGTTAATCAGTAGAGCCCAGCCATCCGCCCATGGCGATCCTCAAACATTAGTAGCAGACCATGAACTATCCCATCCATCCTCCTCCATCTCCGCTCCACCTTCCAATCCATCGACATGCACCAGCCATCAAATGCTTCATCACCAATCTCGAATTCGTCCAAATTCTTCCACTCATCAAGCTCTAGTAAATCCCTAGTCTCATGGCTAGTCCACAACTCCCGATCAGCTTCCCACCCTCTCCATATATCATTCCAAGTGCTCAATGTTCTGCTTCAAGTGCCACCCGCAGTCGTCCTCCGCAACAGTGGCATACGCGCGCCTCCAAGCGCGCAGCTGCTCGATGTAGAGCGTCGAGCTCCCCTGAATCTGCATCAAGGACCACACGTTTCTCGTACAAAACAAATGACAGAGCCATTACCAGAGTCGGACAACACTCTTCTTTGCTTTGCTCGAGTCCGATGATGGGGATGATGTAGCCCCCTACGAAGAGGATACATACTCGCTTGATAATGCGGACAAAGACTTCGAGCCTGTTACCCATGAAAATGTACGATTTACAAAGTTCAACATTGTAGACAAATTTGCGTTTGAGCATCTCTCATGACCTTTGTCCGGCGACGCGCAGATCTTGAACATGATTGGGCGGCCGCCAATCGGGATGACTGTCGAGCTGGCCACGTCGGCCACGCAGACGTAGAGCTACCAGGCTCTACTTGAATGCGAAGAGACCATCGTTGAACAATATAAGTTTGAGATTCTACTAGGCAACAATTATAGTCTACGCGACCTGCCAGCTCCGGGAGCCGTCATTAAGGATTCCGTCGTCACAAGGCAGAATACAGCGATGGCCGTGGCGGCTAAGAAGCGAGATGAGCTACGTCTTTGCTGAGTTTTACTAACATTGATCCATATATGTTAGTCCATATTAGGTAGCCATAGGTATCTTGCGTCCACAATACTCACATTATCCTACTGGATTCAGGATCGAATAATTAATCGCTCATGAATGTCTGTCTACTGTTACAGGACAGCCAAGTATTACACATGGGGACCTTCCTGGTATAGAGACCGGTGTAGATTCGTGGGAACAACCCCCCATGAATCAACCCATGACTGAAGCGTGTGGTCCAGTGTTGACAGACAAAGAGAAATGGTCATGGCTGCGACCTGTTGTGCCTGACTATACAGGACCAGCAGAAGATGATATCTATCTGCCCAAATTTGTGCCCTACCGCACGAAGACTGCCACTTCATATTATCCGCTCGAAATGGGGCACATACTGTACTCGAATGGTTTAATAAGTATGGATTGTTTGAGATACAGGAAAATGGTGAGACGCCGGGCGACCAGCAGAAGAATTGAAGTGAAATTGTTTCGATCATCTCAGAAATTATATGTTGGAATATGCTTGCTATTTCTATCATAGTTGTACGATATCGAACGGGCGTTGTCGCAGGCGGCACTCTTGAGAGCCACCATTACGGGAAGAGTGGAGAAGACGGGAAGCAATTGCTAGTGCTTAGGCGGTCTCAACACGATACTTGTACGATGATTCACCTTCGTTAAAGCTGAATAACATGCTCAGAATTTTTTGATGAAGAGTGCTAGATGCCAGTATCTATTTAATAGGACCTAACTAGTTGCCGACTTAAAAAGCCGGCTTTCATGTGCAGCGGCTTATCGTCGCAGTCGGCGCGCTCATATTTCAGCGCGACGGCTATCGTCATCACATACGACAATGCTCAAACGAGTCTATTCGGGAGCGATAAACTCTACATCCACATCCACACATCCCACGAATAATGCTGTATGGCTACTTCGTATTTCAGGCTGATTCCTACTTTTGCTTATTGCTCTCGGGCAAAGTTGCCTCGCAGCAGCTTCAAGGCTAATGGGCTGCTAAAAAAAGATGACGGAGACGTCGCGGAGGTAACTGCGGGCCGACAACACCAACTAGTCTTCCGAATACACTATTTTGTACTGACGCAGTAAGCTTAAAGGAATTTTCGTTCAGAGGGTCAATAGTCTTAAGCATCCGTGCAACTGTGGGTAAGCATAAATTGATCTGGTGACATGTCTTAACGCTGTTTTGACGGTGCGCCGATGAGAGTACCACCATCTGCTGGTTCAGAGATATAAATGTTGTAAGAAGACCTGTCGTAATTGCTTCGGCGTGGATATACATGCCCTTCTCATCAAACCTCCCTCAACGTATATTATCTGCTGACCTGCAATGACGCCCTGGGCAACTATCCTCACCCTAAGCTGCCTCTTGGGGATTTCTCTGGCTGAGAAACCGCCGTTCCCATGGCTTGTCGATGCCACCAGGGCGAGTGAGCATCCCGTCTTTGGTAACGCTGCTCTCGGTGCAGTAGCTCGGCCCGAGCTCCCTGAACCGGAGATCACAATTAACAGGTCGACGACAGCTTGGGAGGGAATCCACTGGCATTATCGCATTCCGCTGGAAGATGGCACCGTGGAAGAGTTTACCATTTCGATCCATGAGAGCGTGCCGTCTGATGAGGAGATTGCCGAGTCCATATCTCGCCGCGAAGCGTATCCAACGCCTGCGGATCTTGCCTTGCGTGAGCTTGAAGGTCGAGCATACATTTGCGAAGTGATCGTTGGATGCCTCGACAAGGCCATTGATGTGGTGACCATTTCAAAGGCCCAGATTGCGGCCGAAGCAAGTGCATTGAGGACATGGCTCAGCGCCAACAACTTCAAAAACCTAAAGATTATCCTGGGAGAACAGATTTTGCAGTTTGGCATGAGCCTTGTGAGCAACACAGTTAGCTACTTTATTACGAACAAGTTTGAGGGCTCCAATCCTAGCAAAACCGACTCGTGCGCCAGCAAGGATCCTAATGCTGCGTTGGAACAACTGGTGAAGAACTGGGAGTCCTACGGCCAAGCAATCATCAACGGCAATGGAAAGGCAACTGGCGCGCTCTTCGCCTGGTGTAGCGTCCAAGGCGGCAACGATCCTGCTGCAGTGGGTATGTGCTTGTACCACACGATGAAGCCCACGGAGGACAACACCGACTACAAGGCTATTAGCAACTGCATTGCTGCAAATGGAGCTATCAAGCCATGAGCATAGCTTCGTTTCGGATGTTCTTGTTGGGACAAGAAGGCAAAGAGGGGGAGCTCAGACAAAGAAAATTACCAGCAGGCGCAGGGGCTATTAGCTAAATGACGGTGAATGCCTAAGAAGTTTGAATGAGATATTGAGAACCATTTACTAAATGATTGAGGTAAAGTGATAGGTAGATTCGTGCTTTGAAAATACAATAAAAAGTGCTTTCCACCTATGCCTTTACTCCTTGCACGAAACATGAGAAATGCTTATCACAGAATATGTCACAGAAAGGTTTGGCAGGGCTCTGTTTCATACTTGTCATTGTATTACTTTTGCCATCTCCTGTATGTAGCCGGATTCAATGGGCATTAATTGGTTGTCAAGTCTCCATTGCTATATCTGTTCCGAAACGTACGAAGTACTTAGAATATATGTCTCACGATTATCCCAATGTCCCAAAGCGTATGTCACTTGGACCCTCGGATATCTAAAGATAGAGCCTCAATCGTGACAAATAATTGATCAACCTTCTACGACGCGGATCCCATCTGAGTCAAGCGTTAACTCCGCTTCGTTATAATCATTATCATCCGGCAGCTCCAAGTGGATATTGCTTAGAATTGATGCGGAGACTTGGACATCGCCAGCAGACTTGCAGTCCAAGACGTGGCCACCGCGGTCTCTTTCATCGGAAATGAAATGAAGATGGTCGCCCGCTACACTGACTCCTTGCAAAAACTCTGGCGACCTAAATCCAATGAGGCTTCCTCGAACATTGGTGAACTCGTATGTTGTTTGACGCTTGTGTAGCTCTCTCAGTTTCTCGTGTGGAAAGCGCTGGCCGTCTGCGGTGCGTACTGCAACGGACTGGAAAAGTCCGTCCACTCGAAATGCCAAGTAGCGATTCTTGCTTTTGGGGAAGAGAGCGGACAGAGCATCCGAGAACCCCTGCTTGTCATCGAATGCGAAGCTGGTGGTGACGGAAGGTTGGAACTGTGTAACCATGGCGAACGGAGCGACATCAGTGCCCGCTGAGCTGTCGATGGTAACGATGGAGCCATCTGATTTCATTTGATAGACCTCGTTGTCGAGACAGATCATCTCCCCAGCCATTCGACGAAATGTCCCGAGACCATGGTTACCGTGGGATACAAGATCCTTGTATGGGAGGCCTGTCTCCCCGAGTCCCTCCATGAGTGCCGAGACAACGGAATACTGATAAAGCTCGTTGTACGCCATGTCCTTTGGATTGCTTTTCTTTTGGTGATGGTAACGTTAATTTTGAGATGGAGATGAAGGACAAAGTCACCGGTCGGGAGCAGAGCTGGCAGTTGGGCTTCTATCGGTAGTCGGCCCCCACTCCATTAAGCTTTGCGGTACATAATTCACCGATGCCTGGACCGTAAGCTCGTACAAAATGTGCAATCTGACAAGCCCAATCAGCCCAATCATAAACCCAGAGTCGATCCGTACGTGTTGAACTAACGCAAATATATTCCGATTGCCCGTCTTGACCCAACGTCGCAGAGCCAACCGTTTGGTCGGAAATTGCTTGAAGCGGTCTTCGACTAAATTTGCCGTCGATATCGTAGAATGGAAGCATGTTGTCGTAGCGCTCGCTGGTGTATTGAATCGTGTTCTAACCGCGAGGGCCTTGATGGGAGATAATAGCCTAAGCTGTGAATTCGCTCATCGTAAGCACTTAATTAATGCGTCAGGTCAATTGTGCTTCACTCAACTCAAGAGTCTAGGACGAGTTTTCTATACCGCTTGTAGTGGAGCGCCGACTGAGATTTCTCTGATGGAGAAATAACTTCGAGTTCTGGCGCCGTGGGTGTGCCGTTTGCAGGGATTGCATCTTCGCATGCCTCTTGCATAAACGCGCCTCGCGTGCCCTCAACGATGAAACGTGTAGGATTTGCGATTAAATATTATTCCGTCTGCTTGTTCCAATAGATGCTGATCTGATAGAGCTGCGGGTATGCCTCTGGCGATGTGAAGGTGATGCTATCGACGCTGAGAATCTTGACGGGCCATGCATCCAATCTATTCTCTGGCTCTCCTCGGATGCATTGTTGGCCCGATGCGCCTTATCGCAAAACAAGTGCCTTCCTAGGTACCTATGTAGTCGTAGAGCTTGCCCGAGAATGTTCCATATTCCCCAACAGCATTTCAGGGATATCGTTGTGTTTTACTACATCGTACCACATAACGCATTGAGTCTCAATAGTTAGAGTTCGAGGAATGATGGGAAATCGGCAGCTATTTTCCCGTCCCATTTTGTAGCATTAAAAGATGTGACAATACTCGGCTATCAACAAGTAGAACTGCTTCTCCCTTTCCAGCATCCGTACTTATTCGCTTTTAATTTCATTGGCATAGGAAGACGTTGCGGACGTGATGGTTTTGCTTCTCAGAGTAAGTTCCATTGAGGTGCAACTTGTAAGTACTAGAAGGGTGTATCAAACTACACATTTAGCACCGTAGATGGACTTTGCTTTTGTGATTGTCGCACATTACGTTAGAGCTCGGCTGGCAAACTGGAGAGAGTATCACATAGATGGCTGAAGTACAAATATGTGATCAAGATTCCCCATCCATAAATGCCACCTCTCTGTAGACAACTTGCTTCACCTAAGAAACAACAAGTAGCATAAGGATGAGAGAACTGACAACTTGTGAAGCTCGTGGTGGTGTTGGGCGTGGCCGTGGCGGCGGTCGTGGTGGTCACCTCGGTACGTTGTATTTGACTGTTTATATTGAAGCTCGAGACTAACATCTTCACAGGTGGCAGTCGTCGTGATAGCGGAAACGCTATCCCAGCTTCGGGCCGGGCGGGTGGCCAAGCTGGTGGGGTCACTCCAGGTGGGAGGAGGATCCGCGGCGGGGCCTTTATGAGCCCTGCTCTTCGGGGCAGGGGGAGAGGCGGCGCTCTCTCTCGTAGAGAGCTGCTCCTGGTGGAGCAGTTGGGCCTGCCAGTTGTAGAGATGGACCACCAGCAGCAGCAGCCACAGCAGCAACAGCAGCAGCAGCAGTCACAGCAGCAACAGCAGGATGAGGAGGAGGAGGAGGAGGAGGAGGAGGAGGAGGAGGAGGAGGAGGAGAAGAGAGAGGAGAGGAGAGAGGAGAGAGGAGAGAGTGACGGACTGGTGGTGATTTTTTTATAAACTTAATAAATGAAGACTGGTGTTTCTCATCATGCTATTTCTTCTTCTTGTCCTCATGTGAACTTTGTCCACCTAAATTGGACCAGGGTGTTGGTCGTAAGTAGAGAATGATGGTAGACATGGTGCAGATACTCGCAGACGACGCTTTTATAAATCGTGGGAAGAGTGGTCGTGTACTTCGACTCTCAGTTAACAGAGTGACAATACTGGAAATGGCATTGACACTGGCTTTGGAATACAAGCCGACGCCATGGACAACAACAACATAGCACGTGAAAGAAATAGGCGTCATTGTTGGGGAATACAGCAGTAATCATTTATTCAGATAAACTCCAAAGTGAGCCCCTTACCACCAATCAGTTCGACTTTCTCCTTTTTCTTCTCCTTTTTTCCCTTCTTCTTCTTCTCGCTCTCCTTCTCCCTGGTGCTGAGTACCATCCACACCCATGGCGTCGGACGCGGCCAGAGCAGGGACAGACTCTGCAAAGGTCTGCCCTGTCTGGCCGGCCGAGCCAGCCACCATCTCCTCCTCCTCCTCCTCCTCCTCCTCTACCGCCGCTGCTGCTTCTGCTACTTGTGGTGGTGGTGGTGGTGCTGCTGCTGCTGCTGCCGGGGGGCGGGCCGGGGACACAACGTAGCCCATGCGGGCCAGTCGACGAACCAGGCGGCGGGAGGGTTGCCCGTGAGGGCCCCTCCCGCCTCGGCCGACCAAGGGGCGCTCGGGGGGGATGAAGGAGAGATCTAGTCCAATTTCGTTAGCATTAAGCTCATGTATGTTATGTTCAGCGGGCAATCTTACTCTGGGCGGCAGAGCCGCCACGGCCACGATGGCCTCCGCGTCCTTCTATCCCAAAGTTGTTAACGTTGGACGGACAAGCGAAAACCAATATACTTACGGCCACGACCACGACCTCCACGGCCTCCACGACCGCCACGTCCACGGGAGTTTCCACGACCTCCTGCATGAGTCAGCTAGGGTTTCCATAAGTTGTACACACCGTGAATACATACTATTGGCGGCGGCGGCGGTGGCGGTGGTGTCACCCTCTTGGAGGGACTGGACAAACAGAAAAAACTCTCGCAAAAACGGATTCTATTACAGTTCTTAATTAGCGTACTATTCGTGAAAACAAGGAGTTATGCCAATAGCAGCGAGGGAAGAAACACAAAGTCAAGTTCCTAGCACATAAATAACCCCGACGATGAGAAATGAAAGAGACAACAAAACTTACGTTGGACTTTTTTTTTTTTAAAAAAAAAAAATCTTGACGGAGAGACTATTTCCTTAATCATTAGCATTTGACAAGATGATATTTATGAAGGCTCACTGACAATACTGTTGCTGTTTGCTGTTGCTGTTGCTGTTGTTACTGTTGATGATATGATGATGAACGGTCTTTTTTGTTTTCCTTTTTCTTCTTAACAAAAAGAGCGGTGACCGGGAAAAATCTTTGCACACGTGCGCCCAGGACTTGCCAGTCACATGCCCGTCTTCGACAGTGCTACCAGCTGGCAACAGAGCTGCAATGCATATATTATATATTTCAGCTGTTACTTTATGGCCCTACAACGGGGTGATAAACAAAATATGCATCCTCTTTGTGAGTTCTTATAGTTATATATGGAGATGTTGGATAATGGAGAGCAAAGGTTGTGTTATAGTAGATATATTAGTAATGATAGAAACGGCAGAAGATATAGGCAGAGTGGAGAGTATAGAGTATAGAGAGATTAGAAGCAATAGAAATACTAGACATGATATCGAGAATATGGTGGCTTCAACTAGCATGAGGAGTAACTACCGCGGCTGCAGATGAGTTTCTCTCGGCGTCGCTAGAAAAGACGTGGAAATTAGTGATACTATATTCGGTGGGCATGATCACTAGGTTTAAAAAAGAACGGCAGAACAAGTTCGAGATGGATAGATCAGTGGATCAGGCGGTCTCAGGTGACGAGGTCCGCCAAAGAATTGGGAATATTTTCGAATTGATGCAATACTGCGGGCTGTTGTTACATAAACAATCCACAGAGTAAGAGAGCATCTATCACCGAGCCAGGAAACATCCCCATGCAACCTCTTCAGTCCATATGAGTGCTCTAGACTAGGTCAATGTAATGCATGGAGAGAGACTTTAATGCTTCAAAGTTTCACCGGGAGGTGCCTTGTGCAGCACCATTTGCCGGCGGAATCGGCAAACTCAGGATTTGACAGTCGCCTGTTCCTGAGCTTAGTCATCTGAGTTGATTCCACCTTTGACAGCATATCTCGTGGACATGATGCGCATGGCAGTTGGTAAATCTACCCTGTATATTAATGCTCGTAGAGCAATCGTGATGCTTTGTATTGCAACACCGTATTCCTACTTAAGTTCTTTTCCATTGAGCCCGCTTAGAGTGAAGAAATCAATCGTCGCCGTTGAAGGATCTTCGAACTTGATATCTCAACACAAAGTCTGTATTGCTGGACTCGATGAGAGTCAATGACCAAATGATTCTTATATATATATACATGTAGCCTATTGTAAATCTCACAGTTACGCGTCCCACGCGTCTGAGCTCGACGCGTTTCGTCTGCACGTCACCACGTAACCAAAGCATTAGCGATAACCAGAAGCACGCAGTACCTATGCCAGCTCTGCAGAGGTAATCATCTTGAGCTCATTATTTAGTGCATCCTATAGAGAGACCAAATGTTAATAATACAGATGGTGTGTTTATTCCAGAGCAGTCCAGGTAGATACCTGTATATGACTGAATTTATTGTATACACCCTATCAGATTCACATTGACACGATGATAACGGCGAGGGAATATCTCTGGAGCCATATATTCCCTCTTTCAGGCCGTACAATACATATCACCCAGTAGTAAGCCTGATAAGTTGAATTAATTAATGTGGTGCGGCCGCGTTGCCAGCTGGCAGCCCTGTTGAGAGTGTGTGTGTGACTGGCAAGCCCTAGGCGCACGTGTGCAAAGAATTTCCAAGGCGGCAGCTCTTTCAAGGTGAATGATATAGCTCATGCCGTGGATGCCAAGCATCAGTCTGTGTTGAGAGGCAATAGAAAATAATCTGAAGAAGGCGCTATTTCAAAAGTTCTTCTACCATCAGCACAGTCTCATGTTCGCCCTCTCCGGCACCAGGACCCCTAACCATAAAATGGCGATGCGACCAATGTTCGTCTACAACTTGTGCTAGGCCTGATACTTCAATTCTTTGCAAGACTGTTGGGTCACCCTCCAACTACTGGTTGTGAGTCTACTGATTCACATACGGAGTATCAGAATTTTACTTGACAACTTGTTCATGCTATCCGGCGCCTAGGAAATATAAGAAAAACTGTTGTCTGGACACTACTAAAACATTCATCATTACGTTGTGCTATTCAGACCGGAATTAGCTGTCATTGCCAGGAATCAATCGACGCTTCTTCCATAATCTCTAACATAGATTAGACTTCTCAAACCGATAGACGCGAACTCTACTACGGGGATCAATTCTGAAACAGATGGCCCAAGATACCGACCGTGAAGACCAGATTGTGCAATGGTTGGGAGCCACCAAATATTGGGCGGCTTGCCAAAAAGGGAGAGGGGAGAAGGAGCTCTGCTGATGAAGTTAGCGGAGTAGGAATGGTACGAAGACGAAGATAGAGTACGTCTCCCTTTTTGCAATTAAGCCCTGGAACTAACAGCATTAGGACAGGGCGAAAGAGGCCTCGTACAGCGTCTGGTATAACCACTTTACGATTTGTATCCTACTCAGACAGGCAGAATTGGAGCAGTCCAGCCCCAGTCATCACAGTATGTCTTTCCCGGTGGCAATATAAGAGAGCGCAAGCCCAGCAGCGTCTGTTATCTGGAGTGGCGTTTGATTTGGCCAGACAGACAAATACAGAGCCGCCGTCTCTACTCTAGCTACTATGTTAAAGGTCATGAATAAGTGGAGATGGGAGATGGGTAGGAGGAGGGAGAGCGACAATCGAACCAGATGCTGGTATTACTTTTAGTTAAGTTGGAAGAATTCCTTTGTGCCTTACTCCTGTTCCTCCTTCTTTTCTTTTTCTTCTCCTTCTCCTTCGCTCTGCGGCTGCTCAACGATGATTAAACCGAGGAGCAAAATAGCACGCATTGACGGCGGGTGAGCTGCCCCTTAGGGCGCGAATCAATGACCAAAGTTCCAAAACTATGAAAAGAGACAGCTAATCATGTGTTATTCTCAAGCTTAGTTCAAGAAACATCTCCATGAAATCTTATTCTCGGCCTATACTCACCCTGGCACGACCTCCGCCGCGTGAATATTATTCGACACAAACTTTATACACTATAGAATATTCTCACAGTGATAACGATAATTCAATTTCCATATCTACCAAAAGCGGTTAGAAAAAGAGAATGACCGATTGTTTTGCTTCATCAGTATTTTTGATGTTTGCACCACACATAATCGTATGGGCTCAGCGCGTAGAAGACGCAGACAAGAAAATGTACATACGTACTTGCATTAGTACTGCGACATCAAGATGTCGTAAAAGAATTAGTGTCAACAGCCAGACTGTCGAATATGGATCCTTCTATCTTCACGTTTGCAGGGTGTAGGTGCACTCAACGAGATTGCGGCATGTCGCGTTTGCATTTTCTCCAAGTGCTGTTTGAGACTTCTTAAGTCGTCACACCCCGAAGAGCATCACATTGGAAATCAAAGACTTTAGTACTAAAGTAGGCGGTATAGAATACGGGCATGGGGTTTCTCCTGTGACGACATTTGTGCAGGTCCAGGAGCCGCGCCTTGGGGCTTTGACGCTTGCTTTCCAAAGCGAACACTCATAATGCTTGCCATGCTTAAATCCCGTCGTCGAAATTGAAAGAGTGAATCTATTGGAGAGGACTAGCGGCAGAGGCAAGTCTTGTGAATTAGTACTCGCAAGGGACGTCGTTTCAATGCATCATTCAGTATCAATATCCAATATCCGAAGTAACCAATGATGCAGCGAGGGGCCACTCCAAGTTCTTATTCTAATCAAGTAAAAAGCCTACATATCAGGAACAATGCAATAATAAAATTCCGTTCACGGACTGCAAAACCAATTACAAACTATTTCGTGCGCACCATAGTGCCCTTTTGTATTTGCCCTTGGCCGGCTTGCATGAAATCTTGACGCGAAGTAGGAGGTGCGTGGATGCCTGAGGCTTACAGTTGGTTGGCAACATTTCTACCAGACGATTCTTCTTGTTGGCAATCTAAAACGGCTGATACAAGCACTCGCAACATCCCTTAGTCCTTCGTAGCCTGGTCATCGTTCGCAGTCCAACGATATGAATGTCTGATCTTTGGTTATCTTATATCCAAGTTTCTCTTAGTCCCGGACAGCCACGGCAGTATCACGCTTGCACGCAAGATGGAAACGAGCATTCGGCCACATCCAAGCAAACAGTGCCGATACGTAGAAGGGAGCCAGCACAGCATTCTGGGTTAGTACGTGGCGGAATGTCATTTCCCCAAGAGCTCAAGATTACCAGTATCACTAACGCCTGAATGACCGGTTTGCTAGGGCTGTGATACCAATACTCTCGTCAACCGCACGATGGAACCATGTGCCCAGCGTCTTTTAAATTCTACGCGAAGCTCAGCCAATTAGCATGTCGCATTGATGATGAAAGACGATTTATATCTACCATATCTACCACATCTACCATATCTACCACATCTACCACATCTACCACATCTACCACATCTACCACATCTACCACATCTACCACATCTACTATGTCTACTATGTCTACTATGTCTACTATGTCTACTATGTCTACTATGTCTACTATGTCTACTATGTCTATAAAGACGGTAGATGTAAAAGAAATGGGGGTAGGATCAGATATCAAACAATCGAGAAGCTCTAAATTCAGTCATGAGATTTGGCGCATCAGCTAACTCTTCCTTGATGAGTGAGCTCATCTTAACCACATCGTTCTAGAAACTGAACAAGGTTTTAACACATGGTATTGAAACAACTATAGGAGATTCCTAGTCCTCTATTGGTAGTCCACCTCTTTCGTTGCAGGGGCCCATGCATGCGTTCGGTTTTGACATGCCACTGACTTCATATCAATTTATACCTTTAGGAAAGCATAATAGGATTACCATCGAGTCTTCGCTTTGTCTTGTTCCACCGCTTCGCGATCCAAAACCACCACGAGCTTCCCGCTCACTTTTCCTAAATGTGCTGCATCAACTACAGTATTCACTGTTTCAAGACCCTCATATATATTTGTTTTGACGCGAATCTTGTGTTTTAGCACGAAATCGACCAAGTCTCGAAGCTCTCCCTGACTTGATACTAATGACCCCTTGAAACGGAGATCTTTGAAGATAATTGCGCGAAAGTCAAACGAAACCCGCTGAGGCTGCGCAACTTGTATGATTGTCCCATGAGGTCGAGTTATGGCGCATGCAGTGTCGCATGCGGTATCGTGATCAGACAATACGATAGTTGCCTTGATTTTGTCATCGCCAATAGCTTCTGTTATTGCGTTCTCCAGTGCTTCCTTTCCCTTGCGAGCATCAAGGACCAGTTGAGCACCACTTTCTCGAGAGAGCTCAAGGCCTTCTTCGCGGGCATCCACGGCGACCACCAGCCTTGACAGCGAATTGAATGGCAAGATGGCCTTTGCTAAATCGTTAGAGGATTCTTTTCCCTGAGTCTTACAAGATACTCACCTAAGCCGCCTCCACTGCCAACGATGCCAATCCATTCTCCGGGCTGAGCCCGCGTGGACTGGACTGCTCTCCACACAGTAGCTCCAGCGCAGGTCAATGGCGCTGCAGTCACAAAACTCAGAGTATCTGGGAGGACAACTGCATAACGCGCATCAACAATGGCGTAGTCTGCAAATGCCCCGGGTAGAGTGGTGCCAACATATCCCTTCATGAAGCGGCAATAGTGGCGCTGTTCAATGGGACCTTTGCAGTCGATACACTCTCCGCAAAGGCCACGCCATCCAATTGCCGCAATGCGATCACCAAGACTGAAACCGAGAGAAACCGCGTCTGCACCTAGACTGACAACTGTTCCAGTGGGCTCGTGGGATCCTGCTTCCTGTTTTGGGGTCTCCGAAACCATTCCAGCCAAGACCATCATGTCAGTATGGCAGAAAGACGCGACCGCAACTCGTATCACAATATCGTGGCTATCAATGACTTCAGGTAGCGGAAGTGCGTCTCGGATCTCATATGGTTGGTGAAACCGAGCAACGACTGCTGCCCGCATTGTTGAGGGTAGGTTGGGAAGAGTAATGGAGGCCATGATTGTCTTTGTTATCTATATCCAAAGGTAATTATTGTGCATATCTCTGGCTACGTTGGATCAAGTGGTGGGCGTCTCGCCTATTTATCATATCTTCTGGGCAAGACGACGTAGGAATGACTTCACTGCCTGGACCCTTTTCCCTTTCTTTCGGCGCACATGAATTGACAGCGGGAGTTCGGGACGTCTCATCGGCCTCACCGGTAGATTTTACTGTCCGTGATATGGAGAAATTTTGATAAAACATTGACGTAGTGGTGCACTCCAGCATAGTTGAAATGTAGATGCTTATTCCGACCGGGATCCTAACCCCGATAAGAGGGGCGTCGCCTTATCATTAAACGCCGAAGTATCGGAGAAGTGTGTGCAAAAGGATGCCGCGTTAGCCATCATGTGTGCAGCGAATCACGTAAAGAAAAAAGAAAAAAGAAAAAAAGACTTGGATTAAGAGAACGAAATGTAGTTTGGGAAGAAGCACAAGCACACCATGTTGGTTTGAATAACGGCCCGGGGGTATGCGCAATCCACCAGCTCATACGGAGTGCTCTCTTTGCAAAGAACGCTACCATGATACCGACAAGGACATTTGCTTGCTTTCTTCCATCACTTGCCCAGCCAGAGTTACACTCCCCTCTACGCAAAAGTCGGAACAACACGAAGGCAATCACCGGTAGCTCTTCAGAAGGACCTCTGCTGCATCCCCAAATCTCGACTTCATCATCGTCTCACGAACGGTTTCAGCAATGTATTCGTTCCCCTCCGACGGACGAACGTCATGTACACAGTGGCTCAGGCCCATTGCCGCGAGCGTGCCCAGAACATAGGCCCGACTGTCTGGTAAATGTTTGGTCAGCCAATTCAAGATGCGCAACTGCCCGGAAAAGCGACCATCTCCGGGAAGAAGCGTAGTTCCTTTCATCCCCAGCGAAGAATCCAGATCAGACAAGTGACTTGTCGCCATGGATGAAGTCACGTCGTTATCGCTACTTAAAGATCTGACCGGCGACTCGGATATTCTAGCGGAGTTGATGTTCCATGATGCAGTTTTGCTCATGTGTTCCCTGGGCTCTGGGAATATCTGACAAAGCCTTGATGGCCCTGGATTGTCGTAGTAGCATCGACATGTTGAGAAAAATGGTGCATTATAAAAGTCAATCGCATCCTCAGCACGAGCAGCGCCGCCGAGGTTTTTGCGAAGTCGTCCCACCCAGATAAGGCCTGTTATGTATAGTGCTGCTTCTTGCATCAAGGCAAAGTTGGTGGAATTTGCTTCGAGTTCATCCTTAGATTCGTTTACTAACGCAAAAGGAATGTCTAGGTTGATACTCGTGCCCAGATTCAATCCATAAACGTCAGGCCCTTGAACATCATAAATGCCAGGCTGATATGATCCATCGCCAATTCGAAACAATGCCCAATCAAGAATATGTTGTGCCGTAGGGAAGTTATCTTGGTACCAATGATAGCGCCATGCAAGCAAATCCAAGAAAACAGACTCTAGCTGCTGTTGTAGATCTGGGACAGTGCGTGGTGTTTCTTTGCGTATCATGTCGGAATCGCCTGCAACCCATTGGGATCGTTCATTGAGGACGTCATCTGTCTTTTGGATAATACCGGGAAGGCCGGCCAGAATGTCGAGCAGCTTGTTTGTCTTTGTCTTTGTTTCGGGATTGGTCGCCCACGGCACTGTCTTCCACTCTTCTCGTTCAAGGAACGTGCCATGTCTTTGAACTAGCGCATTTGCAAGCTATTATTAATCAGTACGGAGTATAACATTGTGGATGCATATACACTATTGTTTGAGCGGTCGGGGACACTCACCATTGTAAATCTGCAAGACTCAAATACGGGGAGTATTGAAGTATCTCGGAAGTATTCTGGGCCACAATATTCTAGAATCCGAGCTAGTCCATGATGATGCACAAAACGTAAGTCGGAATCAACAGCAATCTGTATATGAACAATTATCAACATTTATAAAATCTCAACTTTTGGCGAATAGCTAACGTCAAGTTGGGATAGACCGAATGGTTATATGGGCTTACCGCATAGGATCCCATGATGGATATGGGCTTAATGAGAGCTGCTAATTCCGATTTGGATGTTGTAACTAGCTTCAATTGCAACTTCTGAAGAATTGTCCCATAGATGCGCTCAGCCGACCGCCGCAAACTCTCCACTTGATGGTCTCGGCCAAAAATTCCATATGCTAATGCACGAAGGCTGTCGTAACATAGTTCGTCGTTTTGCTGAGTGAGATGTTGGCGCATTGGCGTATCTTGGAGGAAGATGCTGTGTATATTGATCCAGCTGTAGGCGTCAAAGAAGTAGGAGAATGTAACATTATCAACGAACGGCTCCAAACTTAATTGGATAGGTTGGCTGATGGGTGAGTGCGGCAAGTCATTTGCGAGACGCTGTGCCCTTGCGGTTGTTGGTGAGACAATCGGCGTACTGTTAGTGCCGCCAACCACCTGACACTCTTGGCTCTTCTGTTTGTGACGCTTGCTACGATCGGATGATAAAGCGTTGTCTTGGTGAATCGGCGCCTTGGTAGGATAGGAGTCCGACTGCCCTATCTGGACAAACCTCGAGTGGTCAGACTGCTTTCCCAGGCCGACTCCATGGCTTTGGAGTCGAAGAATGCGCTCGTACCCCAGACATTCATTCCGTGATTTCTCACACTGAACACAGAATGGCTTTCTTTTATCGCATCTAACTCGACGGCGACGACAAGTATGGCAGCCGGCACTGGTTGGCTCTCTACCCATATCGTAATGGGGTCTTCTCTGGATATAAACAACCTCGTAGGTTCGCGCTATTACTGGTGAGAGCACAGAACATGCACTTAGGGCAGATGGTGCCTCTTATAAAAAGACAAGTGATGTGGGCGCATTGATCTCCACTCTTTACAGTTGCCATGGCTGTTGGTGCACCAAGTGTGGGTATCCGGGTTTTAGTGGCATACGATGTCTTGGCTTCTGAGCTGTTCAGGCCATCTGAGCCTGACCCGTAGGAGGCATTGAGCTGACTATCGCAAGGATGACTACCGAGACGAATAACAACTGGGATTTAATGATATATCTACAGATGCTGGCATTTTGTTAGTTGTTTGAACAGTTCTTCGCCTTTAAATCAGTCATTCATGGATGAGCCCAGAGACCTTTGATCGCCCAAATAATTCAATCTACAATAAGAGGGTAACTTGTGGATTTTGAGGTCTTTTCCTTGAAGACTTCAGATAAAGAGTGTCAATTATGCATTAAATTAAATATTATGTACACATTGAATGGCAATATGGGTATTCAACCTTTGGAAGGAAATATTTATTCATCTTTGAATGAAGTCTAGTACAACAAGATTGCCATGCCCAGTGTGAAGGCGGCGACAATGCCAACAGAGGCCTGGACAGAGCCCGCTCCGGAGCAGGTATTAGATCTCTTATAGCCGTTACCATTGCCGCTGTTGCTGGTAGTGGTACATGAGGTTGTGCTGGCAGGAGCAGCTGATGTCGATGTGGCATCCGATGAGGCTACAAGCCGGCCACCGAGGGGCGCGTCGGGGTTTGAGGCACTGGTGGCAGATTTGGCGGCTTTTTGGTATGCTGCTAGGGTCTGCGACGAATTTCCGTTGACCACTCCGCTCATGCCGTTTATACAATGAGAGAGCGTGTTCTGTGAACAGTAGAAGAAGATGGGGTCGGTCGAGTTAACGGTAACTTGGAAGACATCATTCTGATAGAAGTGTTAGATTAATCGTAAGTTTTTGTTAGTTAGACCCAAGGATACGCACTGCTTCTCCGCTTGAAACTGGCATGAAGCCAGAGAAAAAACCTCCTGTCTTGGCCGGAGCACATGGGTTTTTAAAGTCACCCATTACAACACTATGGTTGAGAGGATGAAAATGAAACTCGAGCACGTCATCTACCTTCGCCTTTACACTGTCGGGAGTAAAGGTGAAGCCGTTCTCTCCAACATCGATTCGGATCGTCTCCGCACTAACATGGGAAGTAAGTGCTAGGAGAGCAGCAGTGGTGAGAGTTGCAGCACGCATGTTGAAGGTGAAGGAGCGAAGGTGAATGTTCGAAACTATCGCTTAATGCTTTACTTCCGCCAACATTCGAGATGCCTGAGATAAAAACGAGGAGTTGCCTATGTCTTATGTACTGGTCCTCATCTCTCCACTCCGAGAATCCGAAATTCCAAATTACCGATACCCAAGGAGAGGCCGCCGCCCATATCCGCATTAGCTGGACCCTGACACGGCATAACTCGTGGTAGCCAAGGAACGATTCTCTTCCCGATCTATCGACTAGCTCCCCTTGGCATATCGCCTGTTGCACATGAGCACGCGGCGAATGGACTGAATATTGCTACTAGCAACTCCGCGAAAAGCCCACCGGAGTGATAGCGAGTGGGGCGTCTTCTCCCGAGCAAATGGATCGAAAGCTGGTGCACGTTCTTTGATGCTATATTAAGTGCCTGCTAGGCCGTATCGGGTTGCGAAAGGGGGTCGCTACTTTTTTGGGGTGGGTTTGGACCCTCGCGAAAAACTCCCAGCCCAACTATTTCCGCCCGCTCGGTCGGGAGCAAGAGATGGGCCGGCTCTGTTGGGCAAGCGGCGGGGTGACCCAAGGCTTGAATAATATTTTACTTCTGAGCGATTGAATTGAACAAACACCCTGTAAGTTAACAAGCCTGGAGTAATAGTAATATCGTGAGATATTTCTTGGTTCCGTGTATGTAATACGCTAGCTAGACCGGTCCCCTTGCGTCATTCTACCGGGAATATCTCAACTCCGCCTCTTGTCTTTGCACACAATATTTGTAAGATCAAGGGAGCCCCTAGATCATCTCTAGATAGACTGGATTCACAAACGGGCGCCACAATGCTGCAAGATTCGCAACTATCAAAAATACGTTGAGCTTCAGACTACTACTCCCGCGTCTGAGGACCTCCCCTCAAAAGTGGATCTGCAGCTGCAGGCTGTTTACTCGCACGTAAGGGCTCGTATATTTCTTGCAAAGAGTGACTTCATAACCCAGGTATCGTTAAAAGATTCTAAGGTGATTGCATAATCACCGATTTCAATCTTTGACGCGGAGTTATCATTATCTGAGCAACCTCCGACCCCGGTCTCTCTTTTACCCGATCATACATATACCTCAGAGGAGCATATGCCGCGTGTTATATACTCGCCCTGCATCCAGCAGAGAGCCTGCCTTGTAGTCTCGAAGCCAACATTTGGGAGTCTACTCACTGTCGCTATTTCTCTTTCTTTACGCTGATATATTTTGCAGCTTCCTTCAGCTTCGAAATCGTTCTCAGTGGTCTCTGGCAGGTTTTTTTTTATTTCTTTGATATGTATTATTTCATAAGCATTGTTCTCTCATTGTTGTATTGCTATAGCTCGTGGAAAGCTGATGTCTTCTCCGCGAAAGCCCTTGACTGAACGTCGGGGCAGCTTAAGGAAGTGAAATGTTCCTCATTTGGTTAGCAACAGTATGAGTAGTTTGCTGCCAATACAGTTCGATGAACAAGATATGATCAAATATTTTGTATCATTTGCGCCTTTATTATCCATTTCCAACTAGGAAGAATGGTTCAATTATAGAAGAAAGCGGGGAAGTACTCTCGCTTTCAGCCTCAGACTGAAATATCGTGATGTCCAGTAAGTTTGTTGGTGAATCTCACTGAGAGATTACCTCCGTTGTGCTATATGTGACAGGTGCTATTACTAACAATGCGGAGCTTGATGGTTAAATGGAGTCTCTTTTGTAATTATCGTCACAGAGGAGCAGCGCTTTCACTGTGAGAGTTTTCAGAAGATAGTATCATAACCTGTTGAAAGGCTATATACACACAAAGTACAAATCATTCGCGTCCTATTATCGAAATCATCTATTGTTGCTTTATTATGCCATCTATGCCATCGAAATGGTTGACCACCCTATAGCCAGAACCCAGAGTTCCCGCATCCTGCCTGTGCAATGCCATCTCATTCCCAGTATTCTGCAGACAGCGGGAAAGAAAGGAACGCAGTTTGAAGATGTTATATCGAGCTCGAAGGCCAATGGTGGCTATGTCGGGGTAAAAAAAAAAAAGGCTGCACACACGCTATCCCCGTCAAGTTAGAATACAATCCAAACGCGATCTCGATTCCGCCTTTGATCACTCACAACAACATGTTGACAATATGTGTCATAAAACACGAACGTATCTCGGTTTCATCGATGCTCCACAGCAGCTTCTAATTGAACATTCGAGGCGAAACAGCATGGCTTGTATCAACGACCAGAAAGAGCTGCATCGACGAGGGTGAGAAAGAGAGTAGTGTGGTCTCATCCGTCGTTTGAACACGTAGATCTACGTCACCATAGTCTGAATGTCGAATGGTTCCAACGGTGTCAGGCCAGCTCCTTCAAAGCCAATCCTCAATCTCGTGGCCTCCTCAAGAGTAAGCCTCCCGCCATCCCCACTCCCAGTGACCTCGTAAAGAGCAGGGCCGCAGCTAAAGCGGAATCCATTTCTGGGATCTTCAGGGCTTACTAGCTTTGGCTTAGTATCTATGGAGATATTAAAACAGTGGTGGGCGAAATGTACCTAGACGAAGAGCAAGCTTTGTCCGCGGATTGTGCGGATGATGAGAGCGACAACGACGCGCGCGACGGCGGCGAGCGCGAGGTGGAACACGATTTTCACCCGCAGTGAGAGAATAGACTAGTGGTAAAAGCTGTTGCAATTCACCAAGAGCTATGCTCACAGTTAGTTCATTTTTCTCAAAAGTTAACCAAGGAAACATTTACCACGAATCTCCTCAGTGTCGCCACCTAAGAGAGGACCCAGCATTCTTAGCAACTGCTCCAATCTTCGTGGTCTATTAGTGTTGTAGACATTTAAAGATTACGATGAGTAATAAGGGAGGAGGAGAGAAGAAGAAAGGGCAGAAGAGAGAAGAGAAAAGAGCCCCAATGGCAGCCTTTGCTCGCTCTGTAGTAAATCCGCGTGTCGAGAATTGGCCAAACTCAAGGGAAGCTACGATGAAGGAAGAAAATGAAATCTCCGGCAGATCGTAGGGCCATTCAGATAGGTCATCAGTACAGGTAGGTACCTGCATGCCTCAGGCACCTGGGCACGAAGATATGCACGTGTATGAAGAGGCAAGATGGTCTGCCAGCTGCCAAGACACTGCAAGCATAGATATATTGCGGACCCGATTCAACTTCAAACAGAATGTGACAAATTCCTCACTTTAAACTCGCAATCAATCTGTTCACTCTATATGTCTCATAGCTAGTAGGCCAAGATGGTGGATATTTCGTGTGTGTATTTGCCCTCCTGTACTTGTCTGGGATGCTTCTCGTACAGATGTTCTTTTATGTGGAAGCGAGAACATACCGCATTGCCAGCTCGTGCGGTGTGAACTTAAATCCGTACATTTATCAGAAACTCGGCTGCTTCAAGTAGAGTCTAAACCCCTAAGGTATTCGCTATCTATGGTAGCATATGCATATACAACCTTTGGTCATTCCTCCTTCATTCTGATCTCCGGCAGTCTAGAGGGATAGATTCCTTGGAGGCTTTTTACAGCTATCACAGCCGCTATGAATTCTATGTCAGATCATCGGGTAAAATCGGGAGCAATTGTTAAAGCAACAAAAAAGTACGCTGGCGCCTTCATCTCTGTCTTTGGTTCCCTAAGTTCTGTTGAAAAATGGCACTAATCAAGAACATCTGCGCCAACGAATGCGAAGATTTGTCGTCCTTCTCCTGCTCTCTTTAGGTTCTATAAGCTTATCACCACAGCTATACCGTTGTGCTGACCAAAGATGCAGGTATACTGAATTGTGCCCTGTGTGACAAATGCCTTATCACAGCATGCCTTGTTTAGAGCCGCGAACGTGGCTTCATAATAATGTTTCGATCCTAGGCATCACTAGGCCTTATTGACGCGACACCTGAGTTATTGGCCCAAAGAACGCGGCCCAAGCGCGGCAGTCGAGTGGGCAATTATATGTTTGAGAGTCATTCCAAGTTTTCAACTCCACTGTGTAATGAATTAAAAACATAAGCAAGGAGAGGTTGAAGGCGGCATACCCTACTACTACAGCATTCTCCTACTCTGGCAAAAATGAATTGATCACCGACAGACACCCCAGTTACTGTACGCTCACAGTGCCAAATTTGTTCACCCTGCGCCTTAATAAGTGATGGGACCTCGGTCTTCGAGACGAAGTTGGTAACTATAAAGAAATATATCTTGTTGTTATAGCTCTGTCTTGTGGAAGCCGAGTATTGCACGACATCTAGGCTTTGCTAGTAATAAACATTCCTCCGAACCATTGTAGCGTGTATTGTACTTGTACATTTATTTTATATTCAGTACTTCGTATATTGGCTGATAGAAACAGACTATGGAATGTTAGTAGAAGCAGTAGAAGCAGTAGAAGCAGTAGAAGCAGTAGAAGCAGTAGAAGCAGTAGAAGCAGTAGAAGCAGTAGAAGCAGTAGAAGCAGTAGAAGCAGTAGAAGCAGTAAAAGCAGTAGAAGCAGTAGAAGCGGTAGAAGCGGTAGAAGTGGTATTCTAAGGAGAGGAGAGATCTACAGCATTAGCTCCAAGTTCAATTCAAAAACATCTGAATGATATCTTACTCTGGGGGGCGACGCCACCACGTCTGCGACATCTTCCTATGTCAATAGATTAGTACTAAAATCAGCTCCGAGGACAGGAATAGACGTACTGGTGGCGGCGGCGGCGGTGTTGTTGCTGCTACTGCAGCCCTCTTCAACAGACAGACGGGAGGAATCCTAAATAAATTGATTCTATTGCAATATGTAATTAGTGGGGTAGCATCCGAACTCAGGACCATTGCGATACAGCAAGATGATTGATGGAACACATACAAAAAAGGCAAAAGCCGCCACGCTGAGATTGTTTCTATCTCACAGTTAGAGAGCCATCGCCTATATAGAGCAGTCAACGGAATACTAACAAAGCTGACAAAACAATTGTCATAAATAATTGTCTGAATCTATTAGTCGCTGTTAGATAACAGGAATCGACAGAGCGTTGGCGGATATACTTGCGCGGTAGGTAGAGATGATGTTGAAGGAAGCAGAATTCAAAACATAACGCAGGCAGGATTTCTTACCTACTAGTACACACTCTACACATGCCTGATATATCTACTGCATGTGGTAACGTGACTTGCTGCTTCTATATTCACTTTGCTTTCACTTTTACCTCAGGCAGTTGGCGGCGAGCCAGCGTCAACCCAGAAAACATAAACTTGAGCATGGCAAAGATATCTAGATTATGCGACTATTACCTCAAACAATCCTTACGCCGGCATGGTTATTTGAGTAAATAGCTTTCACAATCAATCAACGAACTCAAACCCCCAATTTGCGATTGGGAGGTCTGCAAAGACCTAAAGGAGTTGAGGGCGCTTCATGGAGGGAACACAGTCGAATCAATCATTATAGGGTAATAAAGCAGCAACCAGTTTCATTTGTATGTACAGACTTGTATTTAAATTTACATAAAATCAAGAATAAATACAGTTCTCTACCCCTAAACTAGGAACTCCATATCAGTTCATAGTGTGACACCTCCATTATACCTCTTCAATCTCTTCTATAACAACTAGTCGCAACAATGTTTGCATTTAGCAGTACTGGCAAGCCCCCTCCGGACAGTAACCATGATTACATGTGAAGCTGCATAGCCCGCCATAAGACGAGGGTAATCCTGCAGCAGGACATCCGTTGCGTCCATTGGTGGGTGGGGTGGGCACTGGTGCACCAGTGGCGGTACAGACACATGGGCCAGGAGGGCAGTATCCGTAGCTGTTTCGGGGGTTAGCAGGCCGGTGGCGAGATAAATCTGATAGGTTATTCATGACTTACTTGCAAGAGAAACTGCAGAGGCCGGCGAAGTTGCCAGACTCACCGGGGGCAACGGTACCGGCAACACAGTTGCTAGGGCTAGAAGGAGGCGAGCTGCTGGTGGGAGTAGCAGGGGTGCTGACTGGGACAGGGGGGTTGGTTCCCAGAGACGGCTGAGGCAAACAGGTGCTGACGTGCAGGCCAGTGGTCAGGGAAGTAAGGGCATCACCAGACAGAGAGTCGGAGGGTCCAGCAGGGACGGTGCCGACATAGGCGTTGAAGTTGTAGATACCGCAAGCGCAGACATTGGTGATGTCCATGAGAGAGGTGCCAGACAAGACAGTCTGGCCGTTGCGGGTCAAGCTGAAGGTCTGCTTGCCCAGGCCAGCGGGAACAGTAAAGATGTTGGCACCAGCAGGGGCGTTGAAGGTCTTAGTATTGCCACCGGAGGTGACAGTCAGGGTACCAGCAGACTTAAGGAGGGCGACAGCATAGACGGCATCATCCATGTCTTGCCAGCCGTTGGGAATACCCTCAAAGTAGTTGCCGCTGGCGTTATTGGCAGGATGGTTGGAAGTAGTGTCGGTAGCATCACAGTTAAGAGTCTTCAGGTTGCGGCGGTACCAGTAGACAATCTGTTCGTTCTGAATGTAGTTGGCAACATTGCTGTCTGCGTTCTTGTAGGCAGCAATAAAGGGCTTGGACAGGTCGAGCCAACCGTTGTGGGTCATATCATTGGTCCATTTGGAGTTGCCGTCATCGCCGTGCTTTGAGCTGAGGGGTCCGATGTAGTGAGACTCGCCGTAGTCGTTCCAAGTGATAATCTCAACCATGGGGAAGCCTTGCTGGATGACCTGCTTCCATCGGTCGAACAAGAGAGAGCCACCAGGGAAGACAAAGTTCTTGCTGTAGGAGACCTCAGGGCCGTAGTGAGTAGAGAACCAGGGAGAGATGGGAGCAAGGTATGTCTTGCCTCCGAGCCAGCTCTGATAGGCGCTGTCTCCCTGAGCAACTGTGACGTTGGCACCAGGAGTCGGGGCCTTGTTATTACCGTTGCTATCCCAAGCCGCCCAATTAAAGGCTCCGTCGAATGAATCCGGAGATGATTGACCGGGGTGGACGTTGGGGACGAGGAAGGCGTTGAGACCAGCAGCGGAGCGAACGACGTTGCCATCCAAGCCGTCACCGGCGAAAGAAGAAGCGAAGACGCGACCGTTAACCTGGAGCTGAGCAGGCTGGTTGGCGTACTGGGCAATCTTCCGACCAACGCTAGCAGAGTCGCTGGGGCTCCACCAGTTGAAGTCGAAGGAGATGAAGACCTTCATGCCATTGTTGGCGGCAGACTGGTAGGCGTAACCAAGCTGCTGGTCGGTGTAAGAGTCGACACCAATGTTGAGAGCGAAAGCATCAATACCAGCGGCCTTGGCGCGCTGCATATCAGCATCGTAGTCGGCGGCGCTGGTACGATCACCAACGATACCAATCTGGGCAAAATTAGCTTCGTATCGAGTTAACACATCCCTGTTTAACTAACCATGAAGTGGCAGAAGACCAGGCGGTTGCCTGAAGCAGCACGCTCCTCAAGAGACCGAACCTCAAGGTTGGCACTGGTAAGAGAAGACAGAACTGTGGCAGCAGCAAGAGCGCTGAGCCCGAGGCGGCGGAGAGCACCCGCCATCGACATCATTGTGAATGTGTCGAAGAGGTTGGCTTGGGAAGATGCGATGAACACGTTTGGCTTGAAGAACACTTTCTTGGAATCCAAGACGGGCTTCGACCCAGGTCTTTATATCTTTGTTTCGGCCCCCCTCAAGTCTCCATCACAGCAATGAACGAGCATCGGGGCGGAAGAGGATCAAGTGGGGAGTGGAACTGTCGTCTGCCCGGCTTTCACAAATGAAGCTTCTCAACCACTGCTATAACCCGAGCAATAGTCCACCCCCCAGGTTGAAACATGCCATTGAGATCGGTCCGAAGCGAAGTTGAGCAGAAATTGCCGGGGTGTAAAAGTCATCCCCTATGGACGCCCCCAAAAGCTCTAGCGTGGTAACAACAAAACCCACAAAGCTGGTCAGGCTAACCGGAAACTATATACTCGTGAAGTAGACGCCTGACATGGTTGCTCAAAGCGCACAAGCAGTTTTCAGATTCTGGTTTCCATCACGGATGGGCGGTTACGTCTATCGGTCAGGGCGAGCCCACAGGCATTGATCACATACGTACATAGAATAGCTTGCGCCCAACCTCTCATGACCCCTGCATGCATGCCACCGTTGAGTAATGTACAAGTACTTACATGTAGCAAACTAGGATACTACTTCGTACATGTTGCCCCTTCTGATCCATCTCAACTTCATCAGCTCACGGGGCTGAGGTGGATCAAAGCTTGGCTGCCGGTTTCAACATAACTACTTCCTAATCAGCTAGGAAACGAGGAACTGGGTTATAGTAGCCCAAGAACAGCGACTTTAGCGACCAAAACGCCGAGCATCCGCCGAGTCAGATTGAAGCCGCAGTTGAACAAGTAAGCTATACGAGCCTTGTGACTTATGAAAAGACACAACTGCATCCTTCTCTTCCAAATACAGTGTTGGTCATCCACGCAATGCTCTCCTGCTAGACTCAGCAAGTCGTGAAAGTTAGGGACAATGAAAGTGAACATTCAGGGACCTTAAATTAGCAGGGGGGTCAAACCCCCCCATAATTTGTGTTCATTTAAGTTAGACCTCGTCAACTTTGGCCACCAACGAAAAGCGCCAATCTAGGTACCAAGTAGTATTGGACGGAGAAAAAAAGATCAATGGCACGGAGTACGGAGCACATCGCATTCCGCAGTGGTAGTAGTTCCGGAATACCGGCCACAAAGTCGCCAATCTTCCCCTGCGCCAATCCCGGCCATCAGACCCATCGGACATGGTGCCCGGATCGACGAGCTGTGAGTCCGTGAGCTCGAACAATACGCAGAAGGGAAATCAGTGCAGCTGATCCCCCACACGCCTCTTGGTTGTCGTGTCTGGAGGCATTATGTAACATCTCCGCTACAGTCTTGAATGTAGATTTGGGTTCTTTTGAGATGGCTATGGCTTAAGCAGGGTGTGAATGCATGCGTATGCGTCTACTCTATACAAGTATGTCAGCAAAGGTAAGCCCATAATTTACTTGTAAATCAAGGTTACATCTATGCAACTTGACTGACTCTCACGATATAAAACGATATGTGGATGCCGCAACTACTCCATATTTGTTGTAGAGTTTGCCGCCGGGCGGCATTTTGTGCTCCGCTTGTTCTCCGCGTTTTTAACACGCCTGGGGTAAAATAACATCCGAATTACGGTATTCTTATGCATATTTTTGTATTCAATGACCTGTATACATAGAGAGAGGAGTATGGACCAGCTTTGACAAAAGGCACTTCACGATGCAGGTGAGCTACCCTAGTGGTGTGAAATGTCTGACACAGACCAGAGGGCCGCGGCTTATCCCATCGGAAGTTTGACCCTTGCAGTCCAGAAGCTGACCACAAATGACACTGCATGTTGGGCGTTCTCTCTAGCACTTGCTGTATATCGTCTAGCACACGAAGCAAGTATAAGACTATTCTATACCAAAAAGAATTGCCGTCTGTGATCATAATCTTCATGCCAGCAAGATGGCGCTGACGCTTTGTTCCAGAGCATGCGCGCTTGCATACAGATTACCAGGTAGGCGCGGGCAAAAAGGCATACACGCATGTGGAGCATTAGCAGAGATGCTTTCTGCCTAAACGGCCCGCTCGGGAGAAAAACAGCACCTTCAAGGGGATGGGTAGCAATTTTCCCTTGGACGTTGTGAGCACGGAGTAAGCAAAGAACGACATTCCACTAACGATTATATATACGGGAAATACGGAGGAAATGTCCGTATTTAGAATTAGTAGGTCTTTCCTATAAGCAGTATATTTTGCGATCCAGTTAACTAGCCGCCAAGATGTGATCCATACTTGCTCGGCTATCCAACACCCGCTCCAGACATTGCCGCAACGGCGTGATTCGGTAATTGTATACTGCGTAAAATGCGGCATGTTTATTATGCTTAAGCGGAAATCTACTTTCTAGTGAATACATATGGAGAACCAAAAAAACCTAGCAATAATGCAATGCTGTGGGACCATCCCAGGGAGCTCTTGAGGCTCAACAGCGCTCTCTACACAGAGCAGAGAACCGGGAGGGGCCGCTTGAGCTCAGCGCATCTATTGACCAAGTGCGGTGGTGGTAATGACTCGCCAACAAAAGTGCATGTACTTGTACGTACACCATCTACGACAGGGCCTCTAGATCTTGCCATGGTCATACGTGCGAGATTCCAAAGAAAGAAGGACCTTAATTCACATCCATGGCGGCCATCAGCAAATTAAGCCGCGTATCCGTTCGGCAGAGCAAAAATAGGACTCGTCTTTATGTCGGTAAGGCTAGGTATGCACAAACATAAGCGTAACTGGCCAATCAGTCCCCAGCGGATATTCAGAACCGTATTTCTTCCGTTCAAGCTCCGGCAAGGCCTATGACGATCCTTTTCCGTGGTTAGTTTAGCCCCTTTAATATGTGTGAATCTCACTTCGTTCAGACGACACCCCCTGCAAACTTCACAACACAAGCGTGTTGAGAGAGAGGGTGTAAGCAACCTTGAGACTAAGCCGGCGATTACTATTCGGCAGGACTCTGCACATCGGCGTTTAAAATCCTCAGCAAAGCATGCATCTCTATACCGCCTGCTCACGACACCGAGTGCATAAACCCCAATAATCGTCAACATCTCTGTATGGGATAGCGCACAACCCAGCGCGTTGTCACTCATTCAACACCCTACTGAGCGAAAGGTGACTAAGAAAAATTTGCTGCCCCTCCATTGCCCTTCTTGAGTCTCTTGGGCGACCCCTGCCATGCCCCTGGCGACTCAACCTCATTGGATATCCAACTACGAGCATAGGAGGCCATGTTAGATTTCTTCAAGTTATTGGTGCGGAAGAGAGGGAGCCGGTGGTGCGGTGCGTGTCTCTTCGAGCTCAACCAGACGGCTAAATCGCTCTCGTCTGATATAGGCGGGCGCTGGGAGTACACATTTGCGGAATGCGATTATCACGAGTTCAGTTTTGCGGATTTGATCAGGTCTTCTAAGCGGGGGTGTGATCGCTGCACGGCTCTCATCTCGGCCTTTGAAGCCCTTGGAATCACCGGCTTCGCAGTGGCAAGGTGGCACCCAAACTTAAACTCCCCCGGGAGTCCATTCCTCGAAATTCCAAACGCCGACGACACGAAGCAGGTCTTTGAGCTTTGTAGTATTGGTGCACCATTGGATAAGCCTGTGCTGTTCACGGAGGATCCTTCTCTGCAGGCTGTGCTATGCAGAGGCTACAAGCTCCCACGAACAACCGGAGATGATGAGACTTTAGACCAGGCGGCAAATTGGCTAGCCGAATGTCGGAGCCTTCATGACGGATGCCGAATCAGTGATACAACATTTGTACCCAATCGACTACTCTTTCTAGGAGCCAAGCGGACGAATAGTAATACCATCAATCTTGTCGAGAACCTGAAGAACTCTGTACCCTATGCGGCTCTTAGCCATAGGTGGACGGAAGAAACTCCAACCAAGTGTCTTTTGACATCCAACTTGGTGGACCGGGGGCAGAATGGTATGCCTATAGCGGAATTGCCTCGAATGATGCAGGATGTTGTGTCTGTCTTGCGCCGACTGGGAATTGAGTATATATGGATTGATTGCTTATGCATCATCCAAGACGATGAGGAGGACTGGAGGCGAGAGGCCGCGCTAATGGCCTCCGTGTACACGAATGCGGAACTTACTGTCGCAGCTTCGTGGTGCGACAAGGTTGAACAGAGCCTCTTTCGAGACCACAGCGGAGCCCAAGAAGTAGCTGTAGATGTCGCCGAAATATATGGCCAGCCCATCTTCATTCGTCGTAGAAAACCACATTTCACCTGGTCTGCCATTGAATCCAATTTGGTCGCCTATACTATGGTAGAAGGTCCAGAGATGGAGTGGCCACTGCTAACCCGAGGCTGGGTATATCAAGAGCAGTTGCTGTCGCGCCGGATGCTTCATTTCACACGGAATGAGCTCATATGGGAGTGTCTTGAGGCAACTCAGTGCGAGTGCGGTTGGTATAACAACAATGCGCGCGATGAATGGGCTCGGCAGTGGTACAAGCAACCTCCTGGATCCAAGGCATGGGCCGACATAATTAAAGGGTATGCTAAGCGTCCCCTTACCGTTGTTACCGATAAGTTACCGGCACTTGCAGGCATAGCCAAGGTGATTGCAATGCAAAAGGGCTATGATGCAAGAGAGTATCTCTGTGGGCTTTGGGAAAAGGAACTCGAAGACTCTTTTTTCTGGTGTCTCAGCGAGCCCCCTCGTGAGCCGCGGTCGGATCATCATATACCGACATGGTCATGGGCGTCTGTGTCTGGAGATGTAGAGTGCTGGCAGGTCGCTCTAGAAAATATTGAGTTCTTAGGAAGTAATGTCGAATATAGGGGAGATCCTCTTATGGGTGACGTGGTGAGTGGAATGCTGTCACTCTCTGGAGATGTAGTTCCCGGCGTCATATACCACGGCCAAGATTGGAGTAACATCTTGGAGACACTATGTGATGATACAGGCTCCTCTCGGCTCTTGACTAACTGGAGGCCTACGGAAGGGTATGGATTGCAAGTTAACGGGCAATTTGCCACATTCAACCCAGATTACAGATTAGACTTGCCAGGCAATGGCTTCATCGCTTCTGGCTCTCAAGTTTTATGCTTACTCTTTGGCCGGACAACCACTACTGAAGACATTGATTCTGACGAGGAAAAAGAGATTATAAGGACTCATCTTCTCATTTTACACTCTATTGGCGATGAATCTCCTCGATACGAGAGGATAGGAGTAAACGAAAATTGTCTCGAATTAGATACATTTCTCAGTCTGTCCGAAAGGCGACAGCTGACTCTGGTGTAATCACGAATTGACCCCATTTACATATTACTGAGTCCCTCTTATCAGTTTTTGGTTCCCATAAAGGAACCTATCAACAAGACTTGGTGAGGCTTTCCAGTCGGGACGAGAGCAACTTGACATCTTGTTCAGCCTTATGGTGCCCTTTCCGGTATTGAGGCAGGTTATCTCACTCGATACGTGGTAGAAGTTTCGTAACGCAATTGATTTCCGAGGGAGAATACATGCGCCAAATACTGCGCTATGTGCGATGATGTATCTTCTATGAATCTTGGGATTCATTTCATTAAATCGGCAATCATGGAAACACAACCCCAGCACACATTCCCAGAGGTCTAACAAGACACCGAGGTGGTTTTTGACAATTGCGGGGACTTGATCAAGAAGCTAGAGGACGCCGGTGAGACACTTTTGTGTAACCGAGCCATTGACCCCCAGCGGTGTTGTGGTAGCCATGGCATTTGCTCATGATACAATCATAGTGTTTCTCAGTGGACAGTGGAGCTGTCCCATACGCAACATCTTCAAGGAAGAGAATTGGCTAGACAGCACCTCTCTGTGGCTGAGGGCGGCTGGGGACACAGGTATCTGTCTTCTTTAGTTATTTACTAGTAATCCAAGATATAGCTATCAAACCCTGCCCAACGCCAACACACATACACATAAGGAAAGACTCTCGCTCGTACCTTGGTCAAATTGAAGCTATTTACAAGCTATTTGCATCAAATACAATTGTTTTGAACATTCTTATGTAACCTGGGAAGATGGTGTTGCTTTCGTAAAGGAAAACGGCAAAAGCAATGTTTATGACGGTTTTAAGAGAAGTCCTGCAGCTAAGCGGATTTCGTACTATTATAATTCGTTGTGCTGAAGGGCGGCCGTATAAGCTCTCGGTCAAAGAAGGGGCCCATGAGACGAAGATATGGAAGACAAATACGCAAAAGACAGGCTGCCTATATCGGTTCAAAGTTACCTTATAAATAGCTTCAATTTTGACCAAGGTATAAGCGAGAGCCTTTTCTAATGTGTATATGTATTAGCAATAGGTATCGTTAGACAGCTACGTCTTGGATTACTAGTAAATAACTAGGGAAGACCGACACCTGTATCCCCAGCCGCCCTCAGCCACACGAGAGGCGCAGCCGAGTGAATCCTGGAAGGTGAATAATCTCTTATGAAAACGCTGCTAGGTATTCATGGTAATCGCATCTCTACGAAGGATGTCAATCATGCCGACGCTACCACAAATAATCGTCAGAGGAGCCCGCAGAATCGCAGGTAAGGACGGTAGGGGAGGCCACTCGAGGATCAGGACGACCGGCATTGCTGATCCCTTGACTCATGAAAGTAATGAGCCAATTGTTATAGTATTGATATCAACTTGGTCCATCGGGAAACAGGGCCCGGTGACCGTTCAGGTTTCCTGGAACGCGTAAAACCGCACACACAGCGATGGTGATTGAAGCGTTACATCAATTGCGGGAGGTGGTGGGAGAGCAGCACCGAGCGACCAACCAAAATCAGAGCGCTGAAAAAAAAATGCGTGTGATTGGTTGCCTGACAACGATTTCCATACTCCTTACTTGTACCTTATCTAATACAAGGGTCTTAGAGTAAGAGAGCCACCAAATGCCCAGATCGATCTTATTTTGCAAAGCACAAAGTGACGTGTGCCTGAGCTAAATGTTTACGGAGAACTCAGCGAGGTCATTCTGCAGGGAAGACCAGGCTTTTTAGCATTTCGCCTTGGCTGCACGATAAAATCTCTCCGAGGCGCTTGGTGTGCATCCATCATCCATCGTTGACAGATTATTTATTCCTCCGCAGCACAAGCGCTCGTGTCTTGCTGTGTTTGCAAAGACCTTAGCAAAGGAGCAGAGATATAATCACATGGTCGTACAAGGCTGGCTTCTGCGGACCACGGTCAGCCCGACCCAGCTCGCCAGCACCTGTCGAAACAGCACTAGCAATGATGGAGAAAAATGCTGTAATGAGACTAGCATGTGGCCTGATGTTTATGCTCTCTTTGCGGTAAGAAACGAAACAAAACTTTTTAGACTCTGGTCAGCACTTGTGCCTCCACGTGGGTAAGCGGGTTAAATATCGGGTGGCAGAAGCCTTCTTTGTTACTCAGTGCTCCTTACCATTTAGCCGATTGAAGCTGGTATGACGTAGATGGAGCTGGAAAAAAAGGAGCCAAGGTAGAAGGAATCGTGGGATTGGATCTTGTGTGTTTCTCTATGGTGAGCGGCATAGAAAGACACACGCAGGATGTCGTTAGCTGCCAGCTACAGGATTCATCTAGGTAAATGTTTTGCGTGTTAGTCGATCCTGTACTCCGTACTACATGTCGAAAATTGCTTGGGTCCAGCGTGTCTATTCCTAGAATGCTTTGTAAAGCAGTTCGACACCGCTAAATGAACAAAAATGCAAATAACTTCGTCCACAAGCTTCTTACTATGATGCGGGCCGACTTAAGCATCTTCGTCAAATAATATTAACGTTCTTGTCTTTATTGTGTATATTGTAGGGTAACGCTATTCATAGGCGGCAGTCTGGATTCCTTACTAAGTATGAGTTTGTACTAATAATAGGATCACCTCTGATGTGGCTGACATTAGTTAGCTTATTCGATAGACGGAACTAGACCAAGCCGACGGCGGCGCAGACCTAAGCTAATGCTTTTATGGTGCTGACGGCTCGAACCCAACATGTTGGCCGTCTTGGTAAATGCTAAAATTGGGACCTATTATACAATCACCCAATCATGTCTCTCCTGAGGATTGCTAGAGGCTCGGAACATGGCGATGCTAGTGCTGAGGCGGGCAGATTTGGTAATGCCCAAGATGACCAACTGACTTACACTTTGCTCGGTTGGGACACCAACCGAGAGGCTGTACGACCGCCAATTTAGTTATGATGCTAGCTTACAACGAAGATAGGCTTCGGATGAAATAGTCGTATATATAAGGATCGTTAATCCCATTGAGATGTCCAGTTTCTCATCATCATCACAAACAAACAATCACCACTACAGCCTCACATCAGCATATTTACTAAACAATTTCATCTCTTATCATTAAAACGTCAGCATCTTTGCTCAGCGCTTCTTTCTCAACCACACATCAAAATGTACGCTTCCAAGGTCTTTACTCTCTTGGCCGCTGCTGTTGCCAGTGTCTCTGCCTTTCCCGCTGGCACACCTACCGTTGGCAACACCGTTGGAACTCGTACATATCTCACGGGAGTCACCCACTCTGTGGTAGTGGGACGCGGTGGACTTCACTTTGATCCTGAGAACGTTGTAGCAGAGGTTGGGGATGTTATAGAGTGGCATTTTACTGCAGCTAATCATTCTCTGGCTCAGTCAGACTTTGCTCATCCTTGCAAACCTCTCGCTGATGGCACTGGCTTCTTTGCCGGTTTCAACTTCGTCACTGCGGAGGGCCAGAACCCCAATGTTTACCAGATTACCGTTGTGGATAATAGTCCCATCTGGTACTACTGCCCTCAGACCAAAGGCAACCACTGCCAGGTTGGCCAGATGGTTGGTGTCATTAACCAGAACTTCGATTCTGACAAGACTCTCGCCAACCACAAGCTCCTTGCTGCTGGCACTGGAGTTTCAATCGTGCCGCCCACCATTCAAGGCGGTAAGGTTGGGGGGTATCAAAGAGCCAACCCTAACCCTCTCAGCGGCTTCTAAGCACCATTTATGGCAGGGCATTTCATTCATCTTTCATTTGATCAACTCTATTGGCATGGCGGTGCATATTTTGGGCTTGGGCAGTGGCGGAGATACCACATAGACTAGACTTTCATTAATAAAACAATACCGGTTCTGAAAATTATACAATGACCCAAAAAGCTCCCATGTGTAGTTGATGTGGCTGAGATGCCAGTCTTTCCTCTTAAATAAGCATCTTCACATTCATTGATGTTAATACTAATTTTGGAGCCGGGACCGGAGCCGGGACCCACATATGCCATTGGATATATGAGTAGACGTCATCGGCAGCGGCAGTGTCTTTTCTCCAGCATCGGTCCTGACAATTGCCGGTGGCCGCAAGTAGCGAAGGAGGGAAATGTGGCTTTTTTATTGAATCTGGTACAGAAGAAAGTACCTCTAAATAAAGGAGCAAATTATACCCTGAATAAATTTCTGCAGTCGATCAAAGTAAATCTGCCTCTTACCCGCTGGTCGGAAAAGAGAATGAGGGCCATGAGCATTCGGCATCGAGTGAGGATGAATGCATCCCACTTTGGGAATAGAAGCTTTCTGGGTCAATACTGAGCAAAATGACAGAGATGACCCGCGTTCATGAGGTGGTTAGGTCAGCCGTGAATGCGAGATCCAAGGCACAGCACGAAGTGAGGGACACAAAGAATCATGAGGTAGGGGACACAGTGACGATTGTAGGGAAGATGGCGAAATACTTTTCAGGTCCTATAGAGGATGAGGGAGGCTTAAACGGACTGGCGGACCTGGATTCTTTATATATCCAAGGGACTGGAGAACTGGAATACCATGAAGACTCTCCCCGAATCTTCGGTTCTAGACAAGGCCATTTGAGAGGAGGAGACCCTCCCGGAATAGCATCCCGAGGAAGCCAGCAATGTTGAGACAAGCCGCTGAATCTATGGCAGAAAAAAATCGAGAGAGCAGAGGGATTCTGTGGGGCGCTCATGCATGCATGAATGCCTGGTAATTATTCTATCTGTTCCTGTGCTGGCAGCCGGCAGGCTGGACAACTGATACACGACAAGGGCAGTTGGACGTTGCTGGAACAGAAGTCACTGGAGGCGTGATTTCAATTGGTGTTCTCTTTCTGCCTGATTTGCGGGTTCGAAGTTTTCCTTCAAAATTCTTTTTACAGCTCCTGTGTTCCTTTTCCTTCTCCTACTTGCGCTTTGAACCTCCTCTTGTCACTTCTTTCTCTTTTGTTCAAATTCTATGCTGCGCTTGAACGCCTCAGGCCCAGTTCGGTTCTCTCAGACTTCGTACTTCAGTTAATTATTACCACTCGTCCTCATGGCTGATACACCTAAACCCCGTCAAGATACTGCTAAGCGGCCGACCATCAAGCTCCCCCATCCTGTCTATACCGATGCTCCATTCTCTGATCCAGACCCATCATTATCCTTTGATGAGATGCGCGACCGGGCTAGAAAAAAGCGCCTTGCTGATAACCAAGCCTCAACCTCGGCTCAACCTGGAAACCCCCCCTCGGAACCGGTCCAGAAAGCGCCCGGCCCTGAGGTAGCCGACACCTCGCAAGGTCCTCCCAAGCCTTCTCCCCCTCAGACCGACTCATGGAATGGCTGCATCACGAGAGAAAAGCTAAATGGTGGATACGTCATTCTCTCTCCGCTGGGAGCCATCCTGGTGGAGACGGATGATACGGTCATAGACGTGACGGAAAAGGTGATCAGATTCTCAGGCGAGGTTGAGATACCAGTAGACTGTGTGGCAGATGAGGACCTGGTGGTGTATAAGGTGTTCGGTCGTTGCAGGCACCTTTTTGAGAACTTGGATTCCTTCGCCGCCAAAAAGGGTCCCCGAAATTGGTCTGAGGACCTCAACGGAAAGAAGTCTGCAGACGGCACCATAATCAACGCAGCCTACATTGGAGTGGGCATGTGCTTACAAGGGCCGATTTTTGCACGTCAGGACCCCATGGTTAAAGGATCAGACCCTGAAGACAGATCCCGTTTCAACTTGAAAGGTATGGCACTTAAGGTCGAGCCCCGAAGCACCGTGGTCGGTTTGGGGACAATACCTCATTACAACATGACTACACAAGAGAATCTTATGGCCCTGAAAAAGTTGGTGAATGGAAAACCGGCAGAGAAGCTTCTCTCAGGGCCAGAGTTAAAATATTATTCGGACAAAGCATCGAAACTCATGACTGCATTGCATAAGGGAGCCTCTCTGAGCCCGCCCTCTAGGTCGCATGCAAGAACTTTCCCAGAATTGGCTCCAGGAACTCGCGTGGATGATAACATTGGCGCAGAACTACAGACTCAACCAAAGTCCATGTTTCTAAAGTAATCTGCGACGCGCGGCTCCTGACAAGGGAAACGGGAATGAAGCGAATCACTGGTTTCCAATATGCAGTGCCTCTAGCCGAGGCCCTGGAATATCCGGGACAATTGTTGACCTTACTCTGCCAATTTGCAGATAAATACCCACGCGACTTTCTGACTCTGAGGTCCATGTTGCTGGCCTGCCACCTGTGGTTTGACATTGCTCATCATCCGGACCGCTACCTAGAACCTTTTTTCTTGAACAAGAAGCGTCTTAATCAAGCATATCCGCCGGTGCCATACATTTCCTTGGCCGGTTGCATCATCTATTACCAGCATTGGCTGCGTTGGGTGGATATTATGGGCCTGGTGGAGTTCGTTCACCCCTTTCGGTTCTTCCACAAGGCTATGGAAACCGATATGAACTATGAAAGCTTTGGTCTAAACCCAGACGACATCGACGAGTTTCAAGTCGCGACCTTAATGAGGCGTGTAACTTCCAGAATTCCCCGAATGAGTCCCTCTCACAGAATCGCACTGCTGCCCTGCATGATGCCTGGGACACTGGCCCCGCCTCTCTACCAACTCGACTCCTTGAGATATCCGGACCCGATAGAACTAGCTCTTACAGGGCTTGGTAACATGAATCTCTATGGTCTACCAGATTACGCGAAGCCAAACAAGACCAAGGACATAAAGCCTGGCAAAGATGAACTGATCACCGACAGGGCCTCTAGGTATTTTATGCTCGTGCTGCCAAAGGTCATCCAGCCTGCTTCCCCGAATGTCACACGGACCCCGGTTGTCGAGACAAATCTGAGCCCTCTAAGAAGACTCATGCGACTCACCGATCTTCTGTCCCTTTGGAGGCCTAACGCTGCTCGGCCCCTAGAATCTGCTCCAGTCTTGCCAGTAACAAATATCCCCCCGACCTGGCGCAGGCCTTTAGATATACTTGCCCCACACGTTCTAAGCGAATTTGTGGATGACTTCCGATATCACTACAACTACATGATAAGATCCGGTTATCTTGTTGTCCCGAGAGGGGTAGTCCTCACAATAGGACCTGACCTTAAGCTGATTGCTGCGAAGATGGGATCTGTACCAGAGGAAGATTACTTGTCGTCACCTCCTTTATTTTTCAGAGGGCCGCAAACTGAGATGAGTCCCACTCCATCTATGATGTATTCCATCACTGGCTCTGTGGAAGAGGAGATTCTTCAGGTCGTCAGTGATTACGAAAATTATGCAGAGTTGGTGAGCGCCTGGTCCAAGGTGCCGGAAGGCGCTCACTGGGCCTGGCATTACGGCCTAGAACAAGCCCAACAGTTACAGGAGGGCCAAAGGTCCGAAGAAGACCTGAGACGATTGGTGACTACGGCAAAGGAAGAGGAAGCGAAGGACCTGAAAATCTTGAATGGACGAGTAAGGGAAATGGTCAATATGGGTCCATTGACTGACGAGGACCTGGACGTTGTCCTACCCTTGGCATTCGGTCGAGCTTTGGGCCTTGGACCCCCTGCGGACGGCACTGCCGATGTGTGGAATGATCACTTCCTGACCAAGGCAGTCCTCGAGGTTCCCGAGCTGGGAGTCCTCATTTCGAAGATTCTGAAAGCGCTACGAGACGCGAAGTACTGTCCGGACCAGTTGCCTACGCTGGAAAAATCATTGGAAGTGATGCTAGTGGAATTGGTGACTAAGATAAAACAGAGGGTCCCGGAAGATTGGTTTGGAGCTTGGACGGACTTTGTGATCCCGTCGGGACGAGAGGACCAGAAGTCTCAGTATGGGGGGGAGGGGGAAGACGGCGATTCGGATCTTTACAGTGCCAATTAGCGCCTGTGTATGAGCACTTTTTTTTTCTTTTCTTTTCCTTTTCCCTTTCTTTTTCCGCAGAGGACGTGCTGAGGACGTGCTGAGGGCCTCTTGCGATGATTTTTTCCAACATTTTCACGGTATTCAAGATTGTTCTTTCGCTTACGGGATTGCAAGCCAAGTGTGCTTGAGATATCAGCCTTAATACTCCTTCTGGACCCCAAGTCCTTTCTTCTTTTCTTGATTCTAGGTAGCAGATAGCCTGATAACAGGTCCGGTAATTGTGTTGTTTTGTTCCATCCGGTCTCTGCATGTTGTGAACTTCTTCTCTGTGTTGAAATTAGTAGGTATGTATTTAGACTGCGTCAGCCTCACGCTTCAGTACCAGATGCACTAGGGGACTGGTGCTAGTGTCTAGTACCTGTTCACTAGTCGTAGATCCCGTGTGGCGTCGGAGAATATTCTTGGAATGAAACATTGGAGGCGGGACTCGAGCCACGCCAAAATAAGACATGCAGTACCCTGTAGATTGCCTACAATACAGAGTACAAGACGCAGAACTTCACTGTATCGCGTAGAGATTATGCGACGAGAGTACATGACTAACTATGCCGGTTGGAAATACCCATGATTGAAGGGTCTTGAAGAATACCGGATGCCTTAGGTAGATTGCCAAGAAGTACCTACTTGTATAAATACTTGAACCGGCAACCCATGCTCTGACGCGGCGTGAGCAACACCAAAGTTCGGAGCTGATGAGAACACAGACTTCATCAACCTGCACATATTTGTCGATAACCAAACTGTAGAGACGTTGCATCTGGAATTCAAGATCAGGAGGAAAACAAGTAGCGTCAAGGTACCGCGACGTTACTCCAAAAGGGGAAGGAACTGGTCGCTCTTGCCTTATGGACGATGGACGGTATTGCATGGCAGAATGAAGATGAAGAAGAAACTATGCTGTCCAATTTATTTTGATCTCTTCAACAGCGATATATATTATTTCAGACGAAGCTTCGACATATTATCTTCGTTTTATACTAATCTACGTGGCTCCAGTCAGTTGGAGCTTACCGATTTCTATCTTCTTTTTTTTCTTTCGTCTGTCTGGTAGAACTTCTATCAGAATCCAATAGTAATAATGCCTATTCAACAGCATATTACGAGAGCCTTGTCTAGGCAAGCCAGTACTGGTTTGCCCAGAGAAGATGCGGCCGCTGCAACTGCCTCAGCTGCCTCTGGTGCTGATGAGAGCGTCGACTCTCAGCAGCACAGGCAAGCACCTAAGAGGAAGAGGGCCTAGAAGACTCAAGACTGTTCGGCCCATGCAAGCATGACTAGAAGGGCTATGACCCTGCATCAATCAGCTGAGTTGACATCAAGTCCTCAAGCCGCACCATCTGGCATTGATGCTAGCTGTTTGGAGGGCGTGGCAGCCGGCCACGTTCCAGACTCTCAGGAAAACGTCGATCAAGACTGCATTGTCGTCAAGCCCTTGTTTGACAATAAGTCCATCTCTCAGGATTCGGCCTAGAAGGCAAGATCGACCAGGAGGACCCGTCGATCCGAGATGGTCGTCGCCGACACTGAAAATGAGTCGGATGATTCTTATCCTCATGGGGCATCCGCGGGTGGGACTGCAATAGGTCCCGTCCCAGTCACACGGACCACTGGTCTCAGGCGCTCAGGGCGCTTGGCCGCTGCAGCAGCAGCTGGTATAAAGAGGACCTATGAAGCTTATGGAGAGCCTTTGGTAGAGGTAAAAGAGACTCTGAAGAAGACTCGTAAAGAGCTTCCCAAAGTGGTCTCCACAAGTGGAGAGAGCGGGATCAAGGCTCCTAACAATGGCCATGAGGGTAGCTCTAGCAGGGATTCCATGCGCGTCACTAGGAGCAAAGGAAAAGCCGCCATGCCCTCTGTTAATCTCCGTGCTGATGACGAGGATGAGAGCGAAGTAGAGCTTCCTATCACCGATTATGAAGAAGCCGTTACTGTCCAGAATAACAGTGATGGTGATGATGACTGGGCAGTCGAAGATGAAGAGCCTCTGTTAGTGCAGGATGAACAAGAGGAAGACGAATAGGCTTTTTTTTAAAAAGAAAAAATCTTGATGGAGAGACTATTCTCTTACTGATTAGCGGTTCATAAGATAAGAGTGACAAGGGCTTACTGACGATGCTGTTGCTGTTGCCGCTGTTGCTGCTGTTGTTGGTGATGGTGATGATGATGAGAGCAAGTCCCCTCACCAGCTGGCAATGCGGCCACTTGGGACGAATTCTTTTTTACTATTACGATGCGTTATTCTAGACGCAAAAGTTTGCTGAAGGAAACCAAAGTCCCCTGTAGGGCATTTCCTCACACCTACATTCGGCACAATTTGAAGCCAACTGTGAAATCAATCTATATCTAGTCTATGTCTGCGTAATCTCTATCTAGTGTAAAGTCTGCCTTGCATTGCAGCATTAATAGGTCAGTCTAGTCTGTTTGTGGAATGCACCGTATGCTTGTCTCGAGTTGGTTTCTTCTGCCTACCTATGTAGGTACTGAGATACTGCGTACTAACCGAGGAACCTCCGATCTAATGGGACCAAGACGCGCCTCGACCACTAGTTCCAGCGGTCGAATTACAACTCAAGTAAAAAGAAGCTAGATTGCTGCCTTCAGACCCATGTAGCTAGTAAAGCTGCAATCCTGGTTTCAACTGAAGTTACGGCTTGCGACTTTGACGTTCACAACAGAATGTACGTTATCAAATACCACCTCCTCATCGAAGAGCTACGGCGGCGTTGACTTGGCGACATCATCCATCCACTAAGTCGTGTAAAACGAGAAGCCATAATGCAGCATTTACAACCTGGGAATGCTCCAGTCATGGTCTTTACTAGGGGTTTCACACTAATGACAATGGCGTCGATCGAGATGCCACCAAATATACTGCAGTAGTAGAGACTAATGGATACTCAGTGGAAATGTTCACCTCCGCAAACGTCAACTTTATGTTTGACCACCTGTGCAAAATGGGAGTGGCTGGTCATGATCGCCAATTCCATAAGCACGTCATGTATTTCCACGACAGTGTAGCGGAAAGCCGGTTTATTTATAGCATCAAGCAAGAGATCAAAGAGATCAAAAATTACTTCAAGCAGACACTCTAATATGCCACTGCCCAAGTGTACCGCGATTGTGGCAACTGAAGGCCATCATATTCGGTTCTTCCTAGAAAAGGGAGATCGCAATGGCAATGCTCTTTACCGTCTGCGGCAGGGCGTTACAACTAGTTCTCTATTATAGGCTTCAACTAATTGATATGACAATAGACAGCGACAATGCGACAATGCGACCACGCTTTCCCGTCCGAGCCATCGAATTCGAGTCTAATAGAAGCATCTTTAGGGACCGATTAGTGGGAGGGGGCAGAGGTGTTTCATACTGTGGATTAGGAGGAGCGGGATAGCTCTCTCGACGCGAGAAGCAGCCATATGACCAAATTATTAACCACATAGAAGCGTCTTCCCAAGTCTCCTCGCTAGTCCAGCGGCTTCCTCCTGCGAATATAACCCAGCTATGTTCTGTGGTCAATTTGAGACTGCCTTACGCAAAGGGAATGGAGATAATGAGATGCCTGAATCGGAACACAATAGACTTTTCAACACATTTAGCGGAAGCGAGCACATGAATCAGGCTAACTCCTCGTGCGATTGTCAACAGCTCGGTGCGCTACGCAGGTAAATGAGAGTCAACTTTTGGAGGCTATAGAAGCGATGATGATGCTCCACAGTCAAAAAGTATCTCTTGGATCGCTAGACGCGAAGACATTCTCAACAACGAGCAGGTAGACGACTAGCAGAAGTGAGCTTAGCGACCACCCATCACGATCAAATTAGTCTATCATTAACCACATTGAATGGTTGGTAAAGGACTTGAGAGCTGAGCTTGGGTACAAGATTAAGTGAGCGACATTCTGGGCTCCTATGGTTGATGCTGATTAGAAGCGTCTGCGACGCCTACGATAGGCCGTCCTCGGTTGTCACTTAATGATGGGCAGAGCGGAAAAGAGACTTTCAGGTACATTATGATCGCTAAGAAAACGAGACTAGAACGATGTGCAAGTGCAATTACGCAATTACGCAAAGTCTTTTTACGGCAGCACTACATGGTCAAGCCGGTCCTACCGGATGTCCGACACGGGGGAGACCGCTACCTTGTATCCCGGGGGACTGACGAGATGGCGTGCTCTTCACGTACTAATTACCGATACGGATGACCAGGAGGTCTCGTCAGAATGGAAGACAGGAACGCTAGAGTAGCATATAAGTTAGGGCAAAGCGACGACTGTTCATGAAGAGTTGGATGCGGCACATGATGGCAAGGGAGGCAATGCATAAATCCTGAAGAGCAATTATGGCAACGGTGTTCGAGAATAATACAAGGGAATGGGGAGACGGAGCTAACAACTTCCGCTGTCGGGAAGATATCACATGATACCAACACCGAAGACCGGTACAACTTCATGGCCATGTTGAGAATATCTGAAGCCGCTGCTCTGCCTCATCCCAGTGTTTTCATTGTATTTGAGAAGTTGGTGAGGGCCTACATCAAGAAGTGTGGCATGTCGCTGGGTGATAGCTGAACTGATTATAAAATGGTAACAAATAATAAATGGACAACGAGGAGGCGTTTTCGAACGAGTACTTTTTTTATGAAGTAGCATGCAATATATATATTTGCTTTCCATGACTACTATATTCAATAGGCAGTGACAGTAGTTTGGTTCTCCTGCCAATACTCCGTACCGTGGTTGTCAAATACCCCACGCAGACCTATCATGGCGGCTTTCGTTGTTACTATATTGTTAGGCCTTCATTATTGTTAAGGAAGTTCAATTTGCTATAGGTATAGCTCTTGATGGATTGCAGCAAATTTTATCACTAGTCTATTCTATTACTGTGGACGGAAACCGGCCCCCAACCTCGCCTTTCGTCTGTTACCATAATGGGGTAAATTTTCCTGTCGGGTACTTCACTTGTAGGTCCAGTTGCCCCCTTTCGCTGAGCACCCTCATTGCCCGCAACTCTTCCTCCTCTTTTGCGCTCGGCCTTTTTTGTTGCATGCCGCTTGAAGTCTCTCTTCGAATTCCGAATTAATATCCTCCGAGAGCAGTTGCAAGTGTGCCGCTTTGCCCTTCTTGAGCCTCGGGCTGGGTCGTCCCGCTAGGGTACTCGAGACCATCGGCATCAGAATGAAGAAGACGTGGTAGGGATCGACATGAGATCGATCGGAGAGAAGGTGAAGTGGTTTGGAAAGGTGGTGATCTATGCCTGCAACCATATCACCAGCAAGAACACCAATATACGTCATACCGATCTTCGTATCGCTGGGGATGGCGTACTTGGGCCTGGCAGGTGTCTCTACCATAATCGGCTGGTACATAGCCATGATCAACATAGACATGGTGTGCAATATAGCCTCCAGCACCAGCTTGGCTACTGTTAATATGCTCTCGATGACCAGTATGCAGGAGTTACCCTCTGTGTCCCTCCTGAGTTGCGCCCACGCGATCGGACTGGTCATCGGCATCTCGTCCTTCTTGTCCCTCTGGAACACATTAGACGACAAAGTCACTTTGTTGCTCTGCAAGGCCGGTAGCTCGGCGTCCTTGGCCATGTGGTACGGCTCACCACTCCATCTCGGCCTCGAGCCTGACTATCCTCCACTCTATGCTGCTGATGGTCAAGGCGTCCTCCATCACGGCATGCTTGAGGTTAGACATCTTGTTCTCGTACATGAACAAGCTGTAGGCATATTTTGTTTAATCACTGTAGTACGTGAAACAGGGCGGAAGACTTTTACTGGAAATGTGGGCCGAGTCCAGTAGGGTGGTAGTAGTTGTTACATTCATGGCGGCTGAAAAAAGAGCTGATTCCATCAGGTCTTTGATCAGTGACTGAAATTTGTAATGTCATGACAAGATGAAGGGATTAGAGAGTGCGATATCGTGTTTGTAGGGGCCGTTTTGGAGGCCACGCAGAACATACTTTCTGCCTGTTATACGGTAGCTGAAAGGGCTAAGAGCTTGTATCACTTCTCTCCAGCACATGGAGGTTGATGTCGACGCCGCTGACGCTGTTGCAGTCCCGCACAGCGACCTTTGAGCGGGAGAGGAGACGGTCCGGCGTGGCGAGGGTGGAGATTGCATCCCGGAGCGGCTGATATTCAGCAGCTATGGAGGCGAGGAAATTCTTGAAGGCTTTGTTGAAGGCCGCAGCGGGGGCTTAGCGATGCTGATTGCGCTCGGTGATGAAATGGACGACTTTAGGGTATGGAACCGCGAGAGGGTCTTGGAACCAGAGATCTTGCTCCACGGGATCCGGACTCGACGACCATATCGTGTATGGTTTCGGTACGTGACGCGCATCTGCCTGAGCTCACGAACAAGCTGGACACCGTCGTGGCCGAGATGTTGATCGACGAGCCAATGGTCTACATAATGACCTTGGCGATGAGCGGGATCGCCACACTCGACACCGGCATCGACAGGAGGGTGCCCAATCTCGACTGAGAGACCTGACTTCATCTACAGAACGGGATTCAGCGCCAGGTAATAGTCCATTAAGTCGAAATCTGTCTTCACTTCTGGGTATCTGAGTTCAGCTTTTTGTCGATTATTGTTGTATGCCGCTTGGAGCTTCTCTTCGAATACCGAATCAAGACCGTCCGAGAGTAGTTGCAAGCGTCCCGCTTTGGCATTCTTAAGCCTCAAGCTGGGTCCCCCCAAGTCCATTACATCGAAATCTGTCTACTCTTCTGGGTACTCAAGTTCAGCAAACGAGTCTTATTGTATCTTCTAACTGACGTTCCTCCTTGCGCCCGAGACAACGATTGGGAGTTGGCTTGCAGTCTGCGTTCTAGAAGAGGAAGAAGAAGAATAGCAAGAAGAGAGATGACAGGCTGTGGTGAATACCCACCCGTCTTTTCAATATAGCAAGAGAGGAAGATGAAGGGCAAGAAGAAGAAGAGAATAAGAGACGAAGATGCAGAACGAAGAGTGAAAAACTGTTGTTGTATCCTTTGAGGATATCGTTCTATCCCTCTCACACGACTCGAATAAGCCAGCTCCATGCCGTCAAGTCATTGATCAATCGGATGGCAACCATTAAAGATCTGAACTGACGAGAACGCTAATAGAGAAAGAGACCGCATGTTACGTAATGCGCTAGGAACAGGAAATCTAACTTTTGAGGAGATCTCTTGACTTGGCGATGCTTTAGTGCCGAAATCAATCAGATCCTCCTCGATCCCCTCGATCGTTGGTCCTTTGGCGGCATCGGCGTTTAGTGAACTAAACACATTATTAGTGTCGCCTAGCAATGTCGCTGGAGTAATGATTACCACGGGAGTCCATAGCTCGGCCAGCGCCTGAGGAGCCTGCGCGTTCTCCCGAGTCGGTTGTGGTGCCTGTGCTGACTGCGGTGCTCCAAGGGCTGGCAGTGGATCTAGCGCAAGCTTCTTGATTCAAGGCAATGTCACGTCATTATAAGTCTTCTGGGATGCTGAATTGCATATTCAATCTCTATCATCTCTTCAGCCATCAACTCTACCCAGTAGCCCTTGGCGCTTGCCGCCTTGCCTTCTGGTTGGTTGGTCGGAGTCGCATTCGCCACAACATGACGTTCAATCTCGCAAATGATGTTCGCAACTTGGGCTTGGAGAGTGCCTTGAGGCGATCATACTCTGCACGGTGAAGTTGCGGGGTGAAACGCTGGGCCATGTGCAGAAATTCATCGTCGACCATTTTGTATTTGTCATTCTTGAGAGGCTCTGGGATTATGAACCTGGGAGAAGAGGGCATTAGCTTAGTATTAGCGAGAAGATTATGCATTTTCATGCAGTTCAAGTGCAGTAAATTTGGGGTGGTGCGTACTCTTCGTGAGGTCTGTCTGGAGGTGGCGAAGTAGATGGAGACTTCTCTCTCGCTCAACCTGGCAGCACTCGTCGGGGATCTTGCTGGGATCGAATGCAGGCGCGATTGATGGAGCTTTTCTTTTATGGCATTCGTCCCGCACCATTCTGGAATGATATAGGATTTCACTAACAGATGGAAAAAGTACACCTAGGCCTGGTCCGCCTCCTAGGTTGTTGCCTCCTTTTACTGAAGAGGGTCGTTCAGATTACATAGCTAGTAATCGAGTTGCTGCTTAGTTATGGGCATAGCGAGCGAGGACTTTAGTCAGAAGCGCAGCGCAAGTCTTGCTAAATTCTCGAAGCGGAGCAGTCTATCGATATTTCGTTCAAAGGTGAAGCAAGAGATATGAAAGCGCAGCGAGCTCACATACTACGATTGGGTGCAGATAATATGTCGCTTACTGCTCTCTTCATCCTCCATATCTTAGTGGGCTAAACGCCATGGCTTGTCGCACAGCGAGCTTGCGGAAACAATTCCATCTATGCTATCTATGAATGTGCGAGATAATTGCCCTTGAATTACCATCATCCACTATCCTAATCCTCAAATCGAGGCCTATATGCTTGCTATAGGCACCAAGGTACCGCCGAGCCATAGACTGAAAGGTGCTCGCCTTCTGGCCAAGGACCTTTCCAATTCGCTTTTTTCATTTCCCAGGCCGCCTTAACTACAAATGTCGCCACGATAATATTCAGCGGTTGGTAGCCCGTTGCTGAACCAGCCACACGACGCGTGAGGCACGGTGCATAAGCTGCGTTCACGGCCGATGTTAACAAACAGAAAGCCAAACCCTATGTGAACTTTACTTAATATACCTCTGCAGCTTCACTTGCAATCGTGGCTACTGTCCGGAGGGGGCTTGCCAGTACTGCTAAACGTACGAAAAGTGAGGCTATTCGCAAAAAGGGAACAAACGTGCTTCTGGAATCTCGGGAAGAGATTCGAGCATTAGAGCGTCTAGTAGATAACGAGTGAATTGACCTGGAAAATAAAATCTGTACATAATAAATACAAGTTTATATTTCCGTATCTTATTTGGATCATTGGCTTCTTTGCTTCAGGAACTGATGCTGTGTGTTGTGCTTTTCCATATACCCACGATACAGCAATATTTTGAAACACCTGTTTGTCACTACGTCTCTGTACAACGATTTAGGCATTTACCATGTGTGCTTTACGCAGGAATGTCTCTAAGATATGTACATAGCTACTATAGGCCTGCGGCAATCTTCTGCTGGAAATTGTCATTTTTAACCGCCAACTGAGCTTCCCAAAGCATAGCACCACCATAATTGGGAAGATTCATGTTCTTCACATCTTGAAGAGAGCTAACCAGAGTGTCAGCATCGACATAGCCCTGGTCACCATCGGCGCCGCTAGCCAAAGCACCAATAAACAGCGTAGCATTGCCAATGCCACTGCTCCAAGTCTGAACTGAGTTCTTAAAGTCGGACTGTGCAATGTTGCAATCGCCGTTGTTATAGAATTGGACCCAGACATAGTCCAATTCTTTGCACACATCAAGAGGTTCCGAGGCGTCGGGGAATGGGCACTGAGGAGCCGCCGTGAGGTAGTAAGTTTTGCTGGTGTCCGACTCGAAGTTGGACCTGAAGCGCTGTGCCATAGCTAGGTAGCCGGTAGGGTTGCCTGACTCATTGTCTACATCGCGTTAACTATACTCTTCGTATCATGATATTACTATTACGTACCAAAGTCAAAGCCGTCAAGCTTAATGTCGCCAAAAGGGCGCAGTTCCGAGTTCTCGGTACCACCGCCGAACAGATTCCAGATTGTATCGGCAACCTTCTCCCCATCTGAGTCTGATTGGAGAGTGACATCCGCGTCGGCACCGCCAAGACTGAGAATGACCAGTTTTCCAGAGGACTGGCACTGCTGGATAGCATCCACAAGGCCACTGCCATCCTTGAGACCAGTCGCACCAGCGCTCTGCTGAGCCTGAGAGGGATTATCCAAACCGCTGATGCTAATCTCGGGAAAGCCACCGGCAGCAGAAAACTTGTTGAGGAAAGCAAGGTTCACAATGCCATAGGAGTCGTCTGAGCAGACATCACTGAGAGTCGTGCTATCGTCCTCAGCACCCCAATATATGACTAATCGAGCGCCATCAGCGGCGAGGGCACGCTTGGCAGGCAGAGCACTGGAAAGGGAGGCCAAAAGGCTTGTTATAGCGACCGCGTTACTGAGAAACATCTTGGCGTTGATTTAATAAAGGAATTAAAGAATGAAGTATGAACAACCTGGGTATGCCAATAACGAGTGGCGGAGAAAAAGAATGCGATATATACAGACGTAAGAGAAATACGATAACTGATGGAGTGCGATGAATAGTAAAAATCGACAGGATGCTACGGGACTATATATTCTTTCATCGTACTTGTCTCTTAGCAGTGTCTCATCAACATTGCTGGACGATTTAACGTTACTTGGCAGGTGCCATTCGATATTTAGACATCTTCACCATCAACACGACAAATGAAGTGCTCGAGTGCAGATCCGGGGATACTCTGAGAGACGGATGTTACAAGCTTAACAACTGAGCTGTCGATCTTTGCTAGTATGAGCGCGGAGCTGACGCTAAAAGGCAGTCGCTCTGATGAATGAAACGCGAAATAATCTCGTTGTTCTCAGAACACGAACTATATCACTTTGAAGAACGGAATAGTTGGAGATGTGGTGGAATCAAATCGGTCCTATGACAGGCAATGAGCGGCGATCACGGAAAAAGCTGCAAGGTATTGAAAGTAAATGTGACTCTTGTTGCATTGTTTCTCATAATATGCTGCGTCTCATCATTCGAGGCAGAGGTAGGTATTTGTTTCAATACTTTCCCTCTATGCGACAAACTGCCAACCATGAATGAGGAAATCTTCTTGGCACTGATATCCTAATATCTTTGTTCTGAGAAATGAGGCTGGAATACTGCCGCAATTGAGCCACATTGATTTCGATTCCGGAGTTCGCCTTCAATTGGCGGGAATAATCTCGCTGTGACAGTTGCCTGAATAGGAAGGTGACGTCCCACAGCGGAAAGTGGCCCACAGTCCAACTCCGTAGCATAGTTTCATAAACGCTCAGCTTACGCATAAAAAAAGGAAGCTCGCGGGAAAAATTGGATCAAGTTATTGTTTATGTTACTTCTACGGAGTACGAAGTAGAGAGATCTGCATTCCGAGCCCCTGAAGTCAGCGATTTCATCAACAGCATATACGGGGGACTGGCCGGAATAGTCGAGGCGGACGGCAGCCAGAGGCCGAGCGTTGCCGGTTCTATCCCTTACCAGACTTCGCTGCAGTTCTTGGATTCTCCTCTGCCATAGCGCTTATGTATGCTTAGCTTGTGCTATTCGAGGCTTCTTCGTCTGTCTCCGTGATTTTATTCGTACCTACTGTCTTCCTTGAGATGCGTCATAATACAAACAGGTTGAACGACGTTATTATTTATACACCCTGAAAGTAGCGAGATTAACATCGTTGTCGCGCAATACATCAGTCAGTGCACGACTATTCTGGTTCAAAGGGTGATGCGCTATACTTGTCTAGTCCTTTTTGGCTACGCGTTCTTGAATCTGGATAAGACGTGCTAAAATATCAGCTAATTTCCACCTTGATTTGAGATTGCAGTGTTTTTAACCCTTTTAACCCTTCTAAAACTTATGGTGCCTCAATCCCACAGAGAGGAATTCAATTGAATTGTAGAATACAACAACAACTAGTCATGAATTGATGATACAGAGCTGAACTGACTTAGATATGCTCTATGAGATGATCAACATCAACGTGCAACAAAAGCCCTCCCTCAAAGAGCTCGATGTAAATTTATAACGTGATACTCATTCCGACAAAACTATCAAATCTTAAGCATCCACTCACAAACTGTGCAGGGTAAATAAGGTTGGTTTGTAAATATCATCTTACATATCATCAGGCTAAGCGCAAGAAAGGCTTCCACATTGATGCTATGGTTCCCATCTTGTTATTATTGGTATGTCCTGTCCAAGTATGAGAGAGACGCCATTACTTAACACATTATGGGATTCCTGATGTAACCGCTCGCTGTAGGTAAAAACCCTGCCACCAATAACTCCCTTGTGCCTGCATAATTTGCTACCCTATTCAAACAAATGCAACCCGCTGACATGCTACAATTTCCCATTGATAGGCTATTGAGGGCTTGATATTGTTATCGCATAAACAGTAACCAATACCGCTCTGATAAGACATAAATATTCGTTATGACGTCTTTTCAAGTCTATTCTGAATTCTACGTTTTTGTTTGGCCAATTGCATATCCTTCGGGTCATTTTCTAGTCATTTATTGTGATTCAGACGGCAGAACCTTACATTTTATGACGAACAAATTGAAGCTATTGGTTTCAGGCTAATACATGTACCGTGAATCAGGCAATCATCCGGAGTAACTAGTATGTTTTCGTATTTGCATTTGACCTAATGTTGTTTACAATCGGCTCATCGAACGAGGTGGGGATTATAGACGGCATTTGACTTGACAAGAAATATGCCGTAGGATAATAGATCCCTGAATAAGGTAGTATTTTGAATTACATATTCCGAACGTGCACCTCAATTTAGCCAAATTCACCGATCGGATTCTCTCCCCCGCATTGTTGATCGGATTGTCGATCCCCCTCATTGTATGAAAGGAAAGTACCATTTGCCACACACCATATGAAGTCCAGGCTTCCCGCAGAGCTCAAACATGTTCAGAAACTGGCAATTTCAAGCTTTTGCAACCAGTCTTTGTAGACAAGCTTAAATTAATGCGGGCGAGCATTTCAGAATGCTACCCAAGCATTGGAAAGCTGCAGCATTCTTAGCGATTTCGATCGCTTCCCAGGTCGATGCCAGTTTCTTAAACTTCCAGGGGGTAGCCAAGCGAAGTGATGATGGAATGGCAAATAAGTCTCCGAACAAGGACCGATTCATCGACTCTTTGATATCAAAGATGTCTGTGAGTGATCTGGGTGAGTTTTAACCGGTGGGATATGTATCCGTGTAACTATATATATTGATAATGTGGTAGTCTTGCAGCTGCATCTAATGTTCGCAGATGACATCGTTGGGAAAAATTCGCAGAATGAACTTTACGGTGATACCAAAACCTTGCTCTACTTCGGAATGCGCAACTAAGATATATAGACCAAACTATGCATCTCAGCCCCAAATCTCCTATTGGCGTGATACATGACTGGTTCGTCTTCTTCGATTTAAATGCTTTTACCAAATCTCACAGGAGAGTAGGTATCCTATGGACAAATCATTTTTCAATAAGGTTCAAAAACTTCAGTTAGACAAGTCGCACATCAAAATTCCAATGATGCTTGTTGAAGAGTGTCTTCATGGTGTTGGATCATTCAAGCAATCCATCTTTCCCCAGAACATTGCAATGGCCGCTTCATTTGATACTGACATCGTGTACCGCATCGGAAGAGCTATTGGAACAGAAGCAAGGTCAATTGGTGTTCATGGCTGCTTCTCACCAGTTCTTGATCTCGCCCAAGATCCTCGATGGGGAAGAGTTCAAGGTACGTTGGCAAGCCACTTCGAGTTATTTTGTAATGCTCACCCCTTATAGAAACTTTTGGTGAAGATAAGGTTCTCACATCCCATATTGGAGTTGCTTATTCTTCTGGTTTATCCAAAAATAAGTCTTGGTCTGATCCAGATGCGGTGTACCCCATCATGAAGGTAGGCGCCTCCTCCGGTTTATCTTTATAAGCATGGATAATCTCATAAGTCAGCACTTTGCCGCACACGGCGCCGCTCAAGCCGGCCACAATACCGCTCCCTTCACTGGCCACGGAACCAGACAAATTATGGAAGATCTTCTGATACCATTTAAAGCTAACTACGAGCTGGGTGGTGCCAGAGGAGTAATGATGTAATTAATGCAGGCTGAATTTGATGTATTGTAGCATTCACTTACATTACTTAGGGCATATCATGAGATAGATGGCGTGCCGGCAGCAGTTCACCCATTGTTGTACCAGACTCTAGAAGACTGGAATTTTGATGGATTTACCCTAGCGGATGACACTTGTATGAGAAACATTCTGACGCAACATAGAGTGGCAAGTTCCCAAGCAGATGCCATGCAGCAATGGTTTAATGCTGGCGGTATGATTGACTTTTATGACTGGGACTTGGACTCCTATCTAACTGTAAGTGAGTCACGAGACAATAGTATAGCAATGATGCTTAATATCGGCAGACTACGCAAGATCTTGTGGCCAATGGATCTGTCCCGCTCAAAACGCTTCAATCGCACGTCCGCAAGATCTTGGGTGTCAAATGGGATCTCGGCCTTTTTAAAAATGCCTATATTCCTGATCATATTGATCCACTTTCAATTGTTGCTAACCACCAGGATATTGCACTGGAGGCTGCACACAAGAGCATAATATTGCTCAAGAATGATAACAGCACACTCCCGTTGAATCCGTCGAAAGCCAAGATCGCACTCATTGGGCCGTTTGCTGATACGATCAATTTGGGAGACTATTCAGGTGCTCTCGGGCAGTACCCTGCCAAGTATGCAGGGACCCTTCGCCAGGGTATGCTGAGCCATCTAAAGAAGAGTGGCAATTTGGGTGGGCAAGTTAAATCCAGTTGGGGAAGCAATAGCTGGGAATATAACAACCAATACGTAGTTCCAGGATATCTTCTTTCAGCAAATGGGAAAACTGGCGGCCTCAAGGCAACATATTATGCTGAGACAAATTTCACTTCTCCGAAAGCATCAAGGTCAGAAGTACCCGCTCAAGACTGGGGGTTATATCCACCGCAAGGCCTCTCTTCAAATAACTTCAGCGCTGTCTGGGAGGGGCAATTTCAATCTCCTGCTGATTTAGATGTAAATGGCTGGATTGGTGTTGCAATTGGGCCAAACAGCACGTCGAAGCTCTATGTTGACGGCAAGCTGATTGCATCTAAGGGCTTTGGTCCTCAGGGAAATGTCATAGGAAACATCGAGGGTTATGGATGGATACAACAGAACAATTCTATACCTCCCCAAGATGGTGTAGAGTTCACATTCAAGAAAGGTGCTAAGCACCAAGTCCGCATCGAGTTTCAGTCATGGAACAACTATAAAAAGACGGCAAATGTCAACTCTGTCAACTCGCAGCTCATTTTCTGGTGGAATTTAGTATCACCCAACGGCGAAGCGCTCGATCAAGCAGTCTCAATTGCTAAAGATAGTGATGTTATCGTCCTCGCCGTGGGAGCTGCATGGAATAGCGACGGTGAGGGTGGGGATCGTGGAACGATGGATCTTGCACCAAGTCAAGACGCACTGGCAAAGAAAATCTATGCACTTGGCAAGCCTGTGGTGCTTGTTCTTGAAGGTGGGAGACCATTCGCCATACCCGACCACTATAAGCAATCTTCTGCAGTGCTGAGCGCCCATTTTGGAGGCCAAGCGGGAGGGCAAGCGATTGCAGATGTACTCTTTGGCACTTTTAATCCTGGTGGCCGCGTGCCAATCACGATTCCCTATTCGGTCGGCCAAATCCCGGCTTATTACAATTATAAGCCATCAGCTCGAGCAGCACAGTATCTTGATATTCCATCAGATCCTTCTTATCCATTTGGACATGGACTATCTTACACTGCTTTTTCAACTTCTTCTCCCACTGCGTCTATCAGAGGCACGAGCTCAAAAAGATCCAGTATCGATGCTCGTACTGGTAGTCAGACCTTTGGTAGAGGTGACTGGATCGATTTCTCAGTGACTATCCAGAATACTGGTGCTGTGTCTGGAAGCTATGTTGCCCAGATTTACCTATTAGGGCGTGTATCAACCATTACCCAGCCTGTGAAACAACTTGTTGCATTCCAACGAGTATATTTAGATGCTGGCGAGAAAAGGACAGTTTCCCTTGAATTGGAGGTCGATAGGTATTTGATGATTCTTAACCGGGCGAATAAATGGGAGCTAGAGAAGGGTGCTTATACATTTGCTCTTTTGGAGAATGGTGGCAGCAGTGTCGACACTAGTAAGAGTGTCACTTTACAGTCTGTTGTTTAAAATCTGCATTCCAAGCTAGTTATCTTTTGCTTTGGTTTATTCTGATGCTATACTCCGTTCACTTGGCCTACCTAGTCTACCTGCGGCATTTTCCTTAATATGCCAGACATGATACTGAATACATTCAATCTACTCCATCTACTTGATCCAATCTTGATACGTAGCATCACGGACGCTCATAAGAATTCGCGACGGATGATTTGCTATGCATAATAGATTACATCCAGATGGGCCATTGTATGTATATAATCTTCGATAAAAGCAGACGCGAAGTATCCATGAACACACGTACCCACAATATATAGAAAAAATAGCGCTCCTAATGTAGAACACCTCATGCAATATCAATGATGTATATTTATTCGTGCGATTAAAACACGTAAGGATGAAAATGAGAGTGGCGCAAGTCAATTTCAGTGAAGAGAATTGTAGCAAGATGAGATAATACAAGGGAAGACAGGTATCAAATAAATAGGCTCCAGGAATTCAAGCTCCAATCCACCGGGAATTTACCATAATCAGTCTTCTTTAGATCTTCTAAAGCCTCGCGTAGGCTCCCAGAAGCAAAAGGAATAATAGATTCTTCATCGGACAAGTCGATGTAAAGATAATCGCAAAAAAGCCTCGCTTACTGTATTTTAAAGCCCGTTATGCATGAGATATGCTAATGTCGAATCTAGTATTGACTTGGATCACTGCATCCATCCCGAAGAGAAGGGGTCGTTTCAAATGAGTCTGGATAAATGTATATACCAAGAACGCCATACTTCAACTATAGTAAATCATATCGCCTGAACCCTCGCCCTGAAACGATCAGAGTAATGCCGTAGCATATGCTGACGGGTTAACAAGAGATATTGAAAGCTGGAACAGGCATCACGCAGAATGGGTGTAGGGGGACTTCAAAAGGGACTGTGCACTTCGCCGACTGCTGAAGGGCCCCAAATTTTGATGCGTAACAATAGCTCCCCTTCGACCCAACAGAATAATAGAGTTCCAGAAGCAGATTGAAGAAATGGAACATATGGGCCCGTTTTACGCAGCCTAGATTGGCATGAACCCGCTGCTTTGCATCGGTGATAAGTAGTATACTATTCAAGGGTTCTCCCCTAAACTCCGATATCCAATTGCCTATTCGTGGATTCATGCATCTATCCTTGGTAAACTTAATAGTACAAAAAAAATAGGCCAACAAATGTACGTCCAATCGCACACTTATTCGTGGTACATGAGATATCACAGCAGCTACGTGTGGACGTGGTGCTGTTCTCTCTTTGTTGGACTATGCAGGAAACGGCAGATGCTGGTCTATCCTATGGACGGACTTATACTAGCCATGGTTATAGCTTGCGTGGTATCTTTAAACATCTTACAAAGCTATGAATTAAGATAGTTTGTAATCCTTTGGAGTGAAATGATTTATCAGCTGGTAACTAAATGCGAACAAAAGGTCAGAATCGCCGATGCTGACCGAATATTACACTAGGTAGTTCAGCCAATCTAACCGCGTATTTCGGAGGTCCGCATTTGCCCGCGTATTTAGAACACTGGTCGCATCGGAATTACAGTAGCACTACGGATTAGTATAAGCCAACGGTTATCTCAGGTTGACGGGAAGCATTTACTATACATTGTGGCAACTGGAATGCAAAGCGTTGAAGTCAAGTTAAAGCACAGAAACTTACATTTTTGACTTTCCAACATAAGTAACTTCTACTAAAATGGCGAAACTCATAGTAATTATTGGCATCACCGGCATTCAAGTATGTTCTCTTCTTATTGCTATTTTATTGAACGCCGACTGTGGACCTGTTCTCCACTTCCAAACATGGACTATCTGGATAAGGGCAATGTCTAATTAGCTTTTACTCTCAGGGCTCCTCTGTTGCCAACGTTTTTCTCAAAGAGAATGGATGGAAAATCCGCGGAGTCACCCGGGATCCTTCCAAACCTGAAAGCAGAGCTCTCGCTAGCAAGGGTATTGAAATCGTAAAGGGAGATGTAGACGACGTCGATTCTATCAGGGCTGCAATCCAGGGTGCTTCTGTTGTCTATGGGAACACGGTATTCCCGGCGGCTTTTGCGAACCCAACTGCAGAGAACGTGGCTAAACTTGCACCCGGCCCAACTCTCCGAGAACGATGTTATGAGACTGAGTTACAACAGGGGAAGAACGTCGCCGACGCTGTCGCTACTGTGGAAAGCCTCGAATTGTTTGTGTGGTCTTCATTGTCGGATGCGAAAAAATGGAGCAGAGGAAAATACGCTGGCGTTTACCATTTTGACTCAAAGGCACATGTCGTCGATTATATTCATAGAGTGCACCCGAATTTGGCCAAGAAAATGTCACTTCTTCAGTTAGGTCTATACATCACGAACTGGAAATGGGGCCCGGCTTCTATTCCGTGGGAAAAGGTTCGCTGAATCAACCCGTTGTTGATACTGATAACTTCTCACTAAGATGTCAATAGCAACCAGATGGCTCCATGATACTCCGTATGCCTGGCAGCGGTGATGTGCCAATTCCTCTTGTTGTCCCTTCAGATACGGGGTATTTTGTCAGGGCTCTTACTCAAGTATCAGCTGGGAAAAACCTGATCGCATTTGGTGATCGCATCACCTGGGTCGATTATGTTCAGCTCTGGAGTAAAGTCACAGGGGTTCCGGCCACCTTCGAAAAGACCACGGTGTCGGAGCATGCTAAACTTGCGCCCGGGGGGTACGGAGAAGAGATTGCAGAGATGCTTGCGTATTCCCAAGACTTTGGCTACGATGGTGGAGATCCGTCTGTTATATCTGCCGAACAGGTAGGTGTCAAATAATACTCTTACATGGACATGTGTAAAATGTTGAACTGATTTTCTCTCAAAAGCTCGGCGTCGATGTTCCTGTTACTCGAATTGAGCAGTACATCAGAGAGGAGGATTGGTCTCCTCTCTTGTCTTAAGCAGAGGTTTGTCAGGTGATGGTAAGATAGAGAAGAATGACAAGACACAATATGGCGGGGGCACTGGGAGCTGGTCGCTATACCCTTGCCAGGTAGTAGGGAATCATTTTGTTTATCTTTCATCTCTATTTAGACAGAAGGGAGCCATTTTCCCTTAGACAACTGATCAATCTCATGGCCATCAATTCACTGGATGCTATTGCTCTTCTAATCACCCAACAAAGTGTTCACTCATCATTGTTTGTCAGGTTAATGACTTATTAAACAACGCATGAAGAGGAATGTGGGTGTACCACTTCCGAATGCATTTTTATATAAGTCTTAATATACTTGTGTGGAACACTCAGTTATCTATAACACTCATTGAATGATCTGATATTTAACCGTGGCACCTCTTAGGAAGGAAGCGCTTATGCAGCCGGTCTTAATTCTCTAGAAGAGGTGTATTATATATGTTTGATAGTCTTTATGTGACGATATTGACAGGCAAGTATTCGACTGATAATATTTTGACACGACAACTTAGGGCCACGTCGCAGACTGGTTTTGGTCTATTAGTGCTAGAAATGGAGCACCAACCGACAACTTTCTCATTGGTAAAGCGCCGTACCCTACCTGCGTATTAGCGATAGTTGTTCTTGAAGTAACCATATATGACTGTAGAAATACAATTTTAGAGTTTAACTTAGTATAAGCACCGAAAAGTGTCGGGCTCTTCATCTACTATCCTCGAGCCTCTAATTTGCTATTTCCATGCGAGTCCTGAAGTGACCTTGTTTCAAGCTTGACTGTTTAAAGTTTTAACTGAGAGATGATATGCATCTAAGTAAACCAGCACGAACATTGGTAAAGCGTATATGAGAAGGCCAAGTCCGACCCGGAGTCGATTTATAATTAAAATGCGACGATTAATTTCCCATGAAGAAAATCCCACCAGTCGACTTTATCGCCATTTTAGGTGCTATTGGCTGATTACCAATACAATTTCTTGGCCTAAGCCCAAATGTATTGATTAGCGATCACATGTATCATAAGAGGTAACTGCAAGGATGGCCTCTAGGGAATAATTGTCATTGAGTTAAGTTCCATTAGTATTAGGACATCAGTGTATCGAATCCGATTCCAGCATCAACTTGTTCTGGATCGTGAATAATACTCGGCAGTTAGAAGCATGCCCAGCTCTTTCTCTCCTTATGAGCGGTGGGGCATTGAAGAGCAAAAGACTATATATTGCTACGGGAAGGAAAATTGAATTGTTAGATCATTCCACTGCAGCATAGCGTACTCGATCATCTATTCACCAAAACAGGGATTAAATTTCTGGCCTTTTTATGTGCCACTCAACTTTGCCATGGTTTAGTCAGAGGACAAGTCTTGAAGCAATCATGCATTAACCGCGTATGCAGCGCTAAACGCGTCACCCTATCGAATCCCCCAGTCAATCTTTGGGATGCAAACGTCGTCACTGAGTTTAATACGTTCATGCACAGCTTGGATAATCAGAATGACACAAAAGTCGTAGTTTTTGATAGCGACACCGCTGATTTCTGGGCGGCTTCGCTTGATTTAAATCTCTTCACGCCAGAAGGAATACCGGGCCGCAATTCCTCGGCCCTTTTGGATACATACTTTGCAAATTTGGATCTCCTCCTCACAACTCCAGTGATATTTATTGGTGAGATCAATGGGCGATCTTGGGGCGCTGGAGACGAACACCTCCTTAGAATGGACATGAGGTTGCTGGACCAGAGGCACAATTTGGCGCTCCCGAGGCAGCTGTTGGAGTTATTCACGTCGGCGGACTCCAGCAGCTGGTAAGACTAATTGGCCCTGGCCGTGCTGCTGAGTACTCGCTTGCCGCTGCCCAAGTCAGCGCTTCTGAAGCAGCTCGCGTAGGCTGGGTAAATTCTGTGCATTCTACCGCTAAGGCTCTTCGCGAACATGTCGATACGTTGGCAACGAGGATTGCTCTCTTTTCTATTGAAGCAATCCGTGCTACTAAAGCTAGCATAGCGAGCAGGCACCCCCAGAAACAGCCTTTGACAACGATGTTGCCCGCTTTAACCAGCTGGCAGCCATACCGCAGGTGGGGGAGAATCTGGAATCTATTCTCCGACTGTCTAAAAATCAGTCAAAATCTTGGGAAGAAGATAACAATGATAACATTGTCCGGCAGCTTTATTAAGTACGGTAATGAAGCTTCACTAAACCTGGCGTCTAAATAAACGGAGGAGATGGTAGAGCCTACTTTCCCCACGAGAGCGTCTAGATCTAAGTAGAGAGCAAAATAGAATGATAATTTTACTTTTTCAAAGGGTTTTACTGGTGAAACCATTTGCTAAATGTACTACATATAACTCTAACGCTATAGTCTGCAGGCGATCTATTAAGGCTTAGAATTATTCCGGGTCTCCCTCCTCATTGGTTGACATGGCAATACCGTACCATAGGGTCTGTGCCGCTGAATCCGCGCATATTTGTGAGATACTAGATACCAATAAATTCTCAACTGTTATTAGAGCGTATGACAAAAGGCATTGTTAACCTAAACCCTAAGAAACGAAAGGTAATACTCATGAGGTGGGGCGGTGATCGGGAAAAGAGGTATCGTATTGCGCTTTTTAGGTCTAGAACACCATCAAAATGCCAAGAAAAATAGGTAGACTGTACTATTGGAAGTGAATGACATGCATCACTAAAAGTCTCCTTTCCACTTATGATTGCAAATGTTGTTGACAGCGAGATGGCTCGAGCTACAGACCCCAGCAGGTACACATGATTGGCTGTATGTTCGTGGGAACGTTATCTCCATCAATAAGTCCGCGGACTGGCCTGATCCTAGCCCAATTGAGTGTTGTGGAACACCACATAAAAGCGATTAATGTCGTTATTTCCTTACATTTGTAATCTTCCTGGGAGTGCGCGCGTGGCATTGCCCATACGAGACACCGTTCAATGGCCGTCCGGCAGGCGAATAGCGGATCCGTGGCCCGGCATTTTAGCCCAGCCTCGCTTTGTCAGTCATCTGTAAGTCTCGCGCGCGTATTTTTATATCTGAAGTATCATACTTGCAGAGCATGGGGCTTTTCGACAGTCACGGATATGTACCTGCACTAGCTTATAGGCCGCATATTAATAGATGACCAATGCTATTGGCATTGGACGCTTGTCGTTATAGCCATGCCACGACTATATAAATCCCGTTGATTGTAACCCTCCGTACTTTCAAAGACATCTAGTAGCACTTATCTTTATTAATTTTACTCAGAGAAAAGCGTTTTCTACAATGCATTTGGTTAATCTTTCTTTCGCATTTGCGGCTTTCGCTTCTGCTGCCTCTTCCCTGCCCACAGAACAAGCCAGCCACGCTGATAAAAGTCTGCGAGATGTCGTTGTCTTCCCTAATGGTACTTGGGTTGAGAATATTGCCGTACGGTCCAACGGAAATCTTCTCGTCACGCTGTTCAATGTACCAGAGGTTTGGGAGGTTGAGCCGCGTACTGGGTCCGCAGAGCTGGTGTATTCATTTCCCAACGCCAACGTAAGTCTGGGCATTGCAGAAGTGGGACACGATATCTTCGCTGTCAATGTTGGAAGTATCAGTGGGCCAGGTCAAGGTATACCTGGGAGCTGGAGCATCTGGACGCTGGACTACAATACCGCGCATACTGAGGGCAGCTCGAACCATTACCAACCTTCCAGCTCATACAAGCCCACAGGAAAGAAAGTCGCTGCAATTCCGCCTGCAGTCTTCTTAAACGGACTTGCTACACTACCTACCAATGCTGGTCTTGTCCTTACAGGCGACTCATTCCTTGGTCAAGTCTTTGCCGTAGATACCTTGAGCGGCCGTTACAGCGTTGCCGTTGATGTTCCGGAGTTGAAGCGCAATACGAGTGCTGCGATACAGATTGGCGTTAACGGCATACGAGTTTTCAACAAGCATTTGTATTTTGTGAACTCATTTAAGTCTCCTCTCCTCGCCAAGATACCGTTGTCTATCAGTGGAAGAGCTGCCGGACCGGTGAAAACCATTGCCAAGAGCCCGCAGTACCCGATAGACTTGGGGTTTCAAGCTGACGATTTCGCGCTGGATGCCACAGCTGAGTACGCATGGATTACAACCAACCCATCCAATGTTATTGTCAAACTCGCTATTGCTACAGGCAAACAGCAGGTCGTAGGGGGCGGGAAGTCGGACCCGACAGTTGCGGGGGCGACAAGCGCCGCGTTTGGAAGGAATTGGTATGACAAGCAGACATTGTACATTGTCACAGATGGCGGATTGGCCGATCCCACTTCAGCTGGGGTTGCAGGTGGGAAAATTGTGGCCCTTGATACCACAAAGGTATAAGTTAGTAGGAGTGAGGTAATAGGCCATAGCACGAAGATGTCACCATCGCGATACTAGCCGTCCCTAGTCAGCAACTTCTAATTACAGGGAGAAAACTTCATAGTACAAGTAGAGCTAGAAATAGATCCTTGGCGGTTCGTACGCAAAAAAGACCTGTAATAATCACAAAGGACAAAAAAGAACCTGTGTCTACCGCTAAGTAAGCTTCAATGAATCTCAAAGATAAATACAAGCAATACAAGACTAGCGAAAATACGGAAAAATAGCGGAAATTTAATCTGAAGTGAATCAGACTGTGTTTGTTAACAAAAATCTAGATGGCTTGGGGTTACGTATCAATGCGTCCATACGTGTTGGTTGTTATGCGCCTTTATAAACTCGTGGATACTAAAAACACGCGGAGACCCTGCTCACATCTCTAGCGATTTATGGAGAGGTAATGAGGCCAAAAGTTCGAAACTAGTTATATGGCTGTGTATTCTAAACTGAGATGATGAATTTGGTATACTGATACTGGAAGAGGAACATAGCTTGCTTCAGTGCATTGAGGGGGGATGCCGTCTTAACCTTAACAAGCCATAATAGTAAACAAATTATGCGACGTCCTGGTACCTTTGTGAACAAGACTTTACATATATGAGGAGAATGAAGATAACTATCCCCCTCGCTACGGTGATACTGTTTCCTAAAGACTTTAATTGCGTATACACTCCCCTCCATAATGACAGCGGATTTCACCTACCTCAAAAGTTCACATATGTTCAGAGCTCAATTAATTTCAGGCTCAAGCTTACTACGAATGCAGACTAGGCGCATGCAGCTAAAGGTGCCAAAAATACTACCTGACTTGCGACTACTCAACAGTCGGACCATGTGAGAGCATAATGAGGTTTTTTTTTTTTTTTTGATTTCTTGTCATCTGTTCTATAGCTAACTACAGAGATTTGCTACTTCTGGGGCTCATTTGATACGGCCATGGCCAGACTATTCTTGCTGCAGGAATCACACGTCTCAGTAACAACGGCATCGCATCGGCATCCAATTGAGGCAGATCATGACGACAAGGTCATGTTTAGGTCAAGTGGTTGACTGACAACAAGAAGATAGTTTGCGTAACGCACATATTTTCTGTTGAGCGACGACGGCAGCCTATGTCGCACTGATTGAGGCAAACAAGTCGAAGAAACCATGGCGCACTTCTTTCAATTCTCTACACTTGCTATGCAGGCCTTGCTGAGGCGCCAGGAATGGATGCTAAGATCAGAGCAGTAGTGAATATATGTTTTCCGAATCTGACAGGAATATACACTGTAAATGACAGAAATTAGCATCGAATGATCATCATGGTTTTGGCTGAGACAGGGCTGTTCCGCTTCCTGCCGATCTCCAAAATGAAGATCCTGCGGGATTGGCCTGATGTCTTGCATGTCGGCTGTTGCCTATTATGGTTAAACGGAGCGACAAACTTCTTTTAAAATCGTTCAGGGGAAAATCCTTTACGTTTCGATATCACCTTGAACATATTTAAGCCATGGTCTCTATATGGCATGATGACTGGGTCTTGTGGTCCGAAGGTTCAAATGCCACTGGGGATACTATTTACAATTTCAAAATGTCTCCATGTAACGAGTTAAAGACGCGCGCCGTGATATCGTATGACTGTAGCGGCCTACAGCACTGGTCCACACAAACACCATTGGTGCTGGAGCTTGTAGAATTAGCGAAGATCGTCGTAATACCGCCGTAATCAAGACACTGTCCAGCAATGCCACAATAAAGAATCCTCGAACAACTAAGCCAAAGACCGAAGGATTCCTGCTAATAAGCGAAACATAAGACGTCACATGTTGGATCGGGTAGTGAAGGAGATTGAATATATAAAGGGTTGAACCCACCTCGTGTCGTACTCAAGCACAAACGCAGACATTAATCTTTGAACACCAATTTCAAGAACAAGATCATTTCGAAAAGTCTTCAAGAGTAATAACTCTCTAAAAATGCAATTGAACAACTCAGTCGCTCAAATCGTCCTGTGCCTCGCAGTTACGGTCCTTCCCGTAGCTCGTGGAGCCATTGCCATTGGCAATCAGATCAGAGAGGGTGGTACCCACTACAATGTCGCCTGGATCGAGGGTTTAGACCCATGCAAGACTGATGTAGCCATCGCTCCCGAAAGCGGGAGAGAGTGTAATCGCAACTTTCGACTTGACGGCACAGACTATTATCTAGTTGGCTGCACTGACCCTGGCACTCCCTATGCTCAAAACCCACAGAGGCTCCGACGCGTCAAAGACAATTCACTATATGGTACTTGTTCCTCGGTGTCGAAAAAGGAGATTGACTGCAAGGGATCTACCCACAACGTTGTGAAGCGCTACCTCTGCGGCTAGAATACTCCTTTGCTCCGATTCACCGACGTCCGGCGATCAGAAGGCTCGGCAACGATTCGGAGACGGGACGGTTGCTGGTAAGTTGAAAGGATGTACGGGATTGCAGAAAGTTGTTGCACTGGATAAGACCTGCCAATGAACAAATTGGGTCGTCTTTGGCTTGAGTTAAGCGGGGGTTATATAACAGATAGCCTATGTTCAAACGATAGAACCATGTATGCATATTTTAATCTCTTCCGAGAATATAAGTCCTTCTGTCTCCACAACATCTGAAGAAATAATGGAGCATCTAACATGCAGTTGAGCTTTGCGGTGTATTCTATATTCATTGTTCGTTGACTAACCCAGGACACGTGTGTCGCAACAGTTACGTCTCTCTCCATCCAAGTCGTACATCAACTGCGGAGATGTCCCGATTCCTTCCATGCATAATTTGATTTAACTTGTTTGATTGCCAGCACAGTATCTTATTAGGCCGTTGACCGATTCTAACAGGTTTATATAGCCTTGCTCATTGTCTGATTATTAGCAAAAGCTAAATCTGTGTGACACTGGCCGATATCGCCCGTATTTTCTCTCACTGTTATCGACCATTATGAGGAAATTCGATAGCACTCGAACACACTTATAAACTGTAAAAGACCTATAAGTTGAACATGTGTTGGGGAATCCCCAAATGGACTATTCCTCCCCAAACGAACGGAGAGACTTCCCATCCGAGTGATGTGCGACTCTTACTATCTTCAGCTGGGGCTTGGTTCAAAAAGGGGAGGGAGAATGGCAGGCAAAAATAGGAAATGATTGGCAAGGATTTTCATTTCCAGGATGAAGGTGGTCATCATATATGCGGATTGCCATCGCCCAATGTGTAAGAAGAACCAGCACGGTTACCAGTGGTTCATACAGGCAATTCAAAATGTGCTCTGACTTCATTCAGAAATGGAATCATATCCTAGTATTGGACCCAAGGGGAAATAACCTTACCTCGCTAGTTCCGGATGCTTGTTATTAATTACTTTTACTCTTTGAAAATTGCTTTCTGTCTTCAATGGCTGCTTTCTCCGCACTTGAAAGGAGGAGATCACATCACCCCAACTCTTGGGTTGTTAGTGCGCTTGCCTACCTATTACGAAAGAAAATGACAATGCAAGCAACGCTTATCCCTAAACTTATTGAAAAGAAGTATAATTAGTCATTAGAATCTTCAACTGCATACCTAATGCATACGGAGAAATACGCCAGGAAGCGCCTTCTGCATGTCTGTTCGGAGCAAGATTGGCATAGTCCCTGATGCTAACATCAATTACTCCGTTGCACGCGGGGAGTCGCGGCAGTAACGTACGTTTCGGAGAAATAGCTCACATCGGCTAAAAAGTATGTGGGTGCATCACTTCTTGCTCGTGTACTATGTAAGATCTATCATATTTAAGCAGCAACAGGCAGAATCGGCGAGCATCCGGGATTCTATCCCCTTTACTGTCAACTGCACATGCGACTCGAAAATGGCCATCACCGCGACTCAGACTGCAGTTGAAAGCGCGATTGAGATTACTGATTTGACGCAAGGGAGCAGCCGTGACACTGACATCAATGAGACAGAACCAGCGCCAGGACCCAGCGAAGGCCTCAGTAAATCCGTGTACTTGAAGCTGATCAGTGCGGGATTCTCTTTCTTCGTGGCCGGTGTCAACGATGGCAGCATCGGAGCGTTGATACCTTATGTCATACGCGAATTTAACATTAGCACAGCAATCGTTTCCAGCGTGTGAGTAGCAAAGCGCTGCTGATACTGGCACCCATTCATCGTACTGACGGGAAGGGATTGTAGCTATGGAGCCAATTTCCTCGGCTGGCTGTTTGCAGCGTTCGCCAATACGCATCTCTGCCAGTATCTCAATCTTGGCACCATGCTCGCACTTGGAGCGGTATTCCAGGTCGCAGCGCATGCCCTCCGCTCTTGGAATCCTCCCTTTGGGCTTTTCGTCGTGACCTTTTGGCTTGTAAGTATTGGACAGGCTTTTCAGGACACACATGCAAATACATTCGTGGCTGGTGCCAAGGGCGCCCACCGCTGGCTGGCGTTTATTCATGCCATGTACATGGCCGGCTGCTTGGTCGGGCCATTTGTTTCCACCGCCGTAGCGTCTGCAGGCGAAAGTTCGAGATGGTATTTGTTTTACACGTTTCCTCTGGGTCTTGGAGTTGTTAATCTAGCCTTGACCTGCGTCGCGTTTCGAGATGCCCTCGGGCTTCAGCGTAAGACTGCTGCAAGTGAGAGTCATGGGAGGACTATTGGCGATGAAGCCGTCCATCACGGTGATGATGCAGTATCAAGGAACAAAGATGCTACGCAGCTCATTAAAAAGACCACTAGCACGCCAAGTGTATGGCTGCTGAGCCTCTTCTTTTTCTTTTATCTTGGCTCAGTGCTAACGGCCGGTGGATGGGTTGTGGAATACCTAGTCAATGTTCGTCACGGCGAATTGTCGCAAATGGGCTATGTCCCCGCTGGTTTTAACGGCGGCGCTCTGCTTGGCCGGTTGCTCCTGGCAGAGCCGACACACAGATTTGGCGAACGCCGGATGGTGCTCCTGTATTGCCTTGCATCTATTGCCCTTCAGCTGATATTCTGGTTGTATGTTCTCCACTTGGCCTACTCAAAGGTAGCACCGTGACAACCAGGCTTACAGTGAAACATCAGGGTGCCAAACATCATTGCTGCTTCTATCGCAGTCAGCTTCATAGGCTTCTTTACAGGACCCCTCTTTGCTACTGTAGGTCTCTCTTCTCAATTATGAATGTCTTATTAATGTCCATGCCTTCTAACTATGTGCCACATAGGGAATCTCGCTTGGGTCGAAGTTGTTCCCGCAGGATATACACTCTACCGCGCTAGCATTAGTGTTTGTTTTTGCGCAGATGGGAGGCTCACTCTTCCCAATTATTACAGGAGTGGTATCTGCCAACGCTGGTGTAGCTGTGTTGCAGCCGATCTTGGTGGCATTGCTCGCTGCCACATCCATAAGTTGGCTGTTGGTGCCATCACCAAAGTCAACACCAAATGCCACGCTGCATCAAGAGTGATGAAAGCTGCCTAATTCGCTTCTATCACGCCACGCAGACCATCCACAGCAACCTTGTTGAAAGTTGTGGTTGTTGTATGAGTGGATCGGCGATCTATGTAGTCCGTGTGCGAGCCAATACTAGTTGTAGGCAAACTCTTGTTAAAAATACATATGTGACTGATATGATACATTTTCCGCATGCTTCAGGCAGTAATATCGTATACGAGAGAAATTTCGTTCCCTTCCATTGAGAGGATTGCTGAAAATATATATGGTATATTGGTCCATAATTTATCCACACATAGGTCTATTTTCCATGGGCGCACCCAGCTCTCGTTGGAATTATTGACCACCTATCTTGCGGCACTAAGTTTAATAAATGCATGTGGTGTAGCCTTTGATCACGCGTCAAATACCACTGTGTACACTTTAGGCTGTTACGCATGCGAAGGAGTTCGCAACGCTTCTCAACATGTAGAACGAGACTATCTCTGCGCGCATTTTCCGCTCGAGACTGCGCGTACAAGTCATTCGGGACCAATCGGGACGGAACTGCCAAGATGAGTCTTGCTCATTGTCTAGGGGATGACTCGACGCTTAACATCCCTTGCATGCCGCGGCAGCACCAACGCTTCCCGCTCCTTGTAACTTTAGAATTACGGCAGGGACGACCAAAGATTGACCAGGCATTTTCAGTAGTACTCGTCGCTGGAAAGCGCCCTAGCGCATTGTCCGTGACGCAAGGGGTATGCGTGTCTCGCAGCTTTGAGGGGCGGCCTCTCTCCTCACCGCGTTCCGAGATAAGGAGAAGCACTGCTAACTCGAAATATTCCATGTGACAAGTTGTGCGAGAGGCGACTGAAATTGATATGGAGCCCACTGTGGCCGCTGTATCCATAAGAAGTAAATGAAACGTTTGTAGTGTTATCCCGGTAATGGTTGATCAATGAGACCAGTCATCTGCGAAGCTCTGGGGTTGGGTAAACAGCGTGGAGTGTATGGTGGGCATGTGATGTCAGACTGCCGCGGGTGGTCATAGATGTTGGTCTAACGAATATAAGGCCAGGTGCTGGGTATCTTGCACACGCCGTTGGGAGAACAACTTGAGATATGAGCTTAGGCTGATTTATGAACATTTCACAGTCGGTATATGGCATCATCCTAGTTAGCAATAAGGAATTAGTCCAAATCTTGACAATAACAGGAGTGCGTGCCACCTCTCGAAGGCGGTTTATGGCGCATAATTGCTGTGTTATTTTGGTGCTACTGGGCGAGCACGGCCAATACTAATGCATTCGCTCCAAGCTCCTTGCAGCTTGACTTCAGCCGCACGAATATAATTGCGGTAGGAAAAATAGCCATGTTCCTCTTACAATGCGTATATTTCTCGGTTTCAATCTGCGGTTAGTCGTGTTTTTGAACCGAGCCCATCATTAGCTACCCAAGGATTTGTAGTATTAGTGGCCAGGGAACATCAGTGTGTGTTAAACGAGCCTCACATGTGACACTTACCGGTACCGGCATCCGGCTGTGGCTGAGCGACAAGAAGAAACCATATCAATTTGCGCTTAGGTAGGGAAGAATTTGGCTACTGCATGTCTCGAAATTGGAGAAAGCTTCGAGGCTAGTGTGGAGGTTACGGACGGGGCCAAGCGAGAACGGGGATCCGGGAAGATGGCAGGGCTATGCTGGTAACCCAACGGAAAGAAGAGATAAGTTCAAATCGGGCTACCTTTACGAGCGTAATACTACAAATACGCATGGAACGCGTACTCTAATGCCGGAATATCAACGGGAAAGTTGGAGAGAAACCGGGCTATCAGTCACACGACTTCAAGTAATTGCCGACGGAACATCGAACCTTCTAAGCTCGTGTGGCATCTTCTCCACGAGCTTATCTGAAATTACAGCTTCCGTTACGATTTAGAAGGCGGTGGAGTAATTTGTAGAGATTCGTAGAACCCAGTCGCCAATCTTGCAGCACAACGGTAGTAAGCAATAACACCAGCACCAGAGCAGACGGAACCAAAGCCCATCACTCTCTGAGTCTGGTCTAAGGAGGATAAATGCATATTTTGTGGTTCGTATGCATAATGTCACTAGTATCGGTATTCTTCTTATGTTAGTGTTGGCTTGCAACTTGCCTCTTACGCATGTTGGTGTTCACAAGCATATGCGGCACACTCTGTACGGAGTACACTATACAGATGAATGCATGTACACAAGCATGCAATTTGCATCTTCCGAGTCCTTCGTACTAGTCTCTAATAGACGGCCGGGACAGCAAAGGCAAGGCAAGGGGCCTTTTTGTTTTGAAGCTCGCGCAAGGGTTCTCCAACCCGACAATGCGAAATGTCTCAAGGCCGGTCCCGCCCCCAATCGCTCATCAGAGATAGAGCCATTCACAGCTCTCGGAAGCCTGAGCGCCGCGCTATGTCACCCAAAGCGGGAAGCTTTAGCAAGTAGGACAAACGCAGGGTTCCCAAGAGTTGTTGGACGTAATCGGCGGCCGACCGTCACCAGTGCGTGCTTGTCGGGCTTTAATACCACCATGCGGAGAGAGTGGCATGATCGACGAACCCATTTCGATTATTTAGCCCACCAATGATTTTCGTTTAGAAGTCATGAGAGCCTTGTGGCAGAGACTCCAGCATAACCGAAAGGAAAATGGCCAAAAGAGGACCTTGTTGATACACGCGCTATGCAATGCAAGCACATGTGCTCCGATAGAGGGCAGGAGGGTGAACCAGTCCGGCCCAGTATCCCGGCCCAATACCCCTTTGTGCTCAAAGGGCATCTATTCTTTCTTGTTCAGCTCCATATCACCAGCTGGGCAGAAGGGGTCTTACTGCGATCCACAACGCAGACCTTTGACGGCATCATTCCGTGATCCCGACCGAGATTAAAAGTCTCCCTTCCACCCTGACTTTTGCTCTTGATCAGTTGCCGTCCTGGGCTCCAGCTGTTTTTCTCTCCTTTAGCTGACAGCGGCCCACAATCAGCATCTGCAAACGGCAAACAACGGGCAACAGCTCGATCAGTGTTGTTCTCCCATCTCGAGCTTCTCTAGCCTTCCCATAGCCTTCGCTCGCTCGCTCGCTCGCTTGCTCCCGGGTGTCATCGCCGCCATGGGCTCTGAACTGGGCCTCACAGCCGACTCTAAGCCCGGGCCCAGGCTCAACGGTGTTGGGATATGGTGGATTTGCTGGGCCACGGGCTGGACATTGCTGCTGGTCTGGGGCATGGGTTTTCTGCTCTACCAGCGCCGCATGCCCATGTTGAAGATTCGGGGTATTGGTATGTCGCTCTGTGCCATTACGCTGCTCCATCTTTATTGGATATCTGTGCAGCTTGGCTATGTCTTGGGGCCACTCTATCCGGGAGATACTCAGTATTGGATCATGGGCACCTACTTGCCTCTTGGGATCGGCTTGTTCCACGCTTCAAACACTCGATTTCTCTACGTCGCACAACGCCAGAAGCAATACATTGACCGGGCAAATATTCTCAATGCTCCTATAACATCCAAGTCCAGCAATAACGGCGGCGCTATAGGGCGCTTCCGCCGACTCGATCACACAACCAAGGTCGTTGTTCTAGTCGGCTCTGGAATGTTTTTCCAGGTGCGTGTATCCCCATTCGCCCATTACCATTCATCTGTCTTACAGTTTCACATGCCACGGGCTAACAATGTTTTTGGCAGCTATTCATGGCCATTTTCATGTACCTCATCTCCCGGAAATGGCATAGCTCATGGGGCATCCCGGGCACCGAAGTTCATGGCACCGAGATGGAGCAAAAGGTTCAGATGGGCAGGGGATGGGAGTGGTAAGTGCACTATTACTACTATTGTTGCATTTTATGGCTCTCGTGGAGGCAACGGGGTTGCCGTTTGCGTACTGACACGACTTGGATAGGTGGCCTTCCGTACTCTGGCTCTTTTTCTGGGCCTGGATTGTTGCGCCTTTCACGTTGTGGCGTGCACGAGATATTCGTGACACTCAAGGATGGCGCACTCAGACCATCTGGTGCGCTATTTCTGGGTTAGTTGAACAGAGCATATGAACCCATTTGCTTCTATCGAGCTTTTTGGGCTGACGGATATATAGGCTTCATGCAGCGCCCATGTGGCTTATCGCGCTCTATGTTCCAGGTATGGAAGCAATCAATCATCATTGGATCCCTCCTCAGTGGTATGGCTTGAATAGCTCCCTCAAACAAGTGAATTACTGACCACTTTATAGGATTGCGATCTCCATCTGGTTGATGGAAATATTTACCGTTTTCCTCCCATGTTGGGAAGTCTTGTGTCACCAAGCCCTCTGCCAAGAGACGTTGAATACGATAGCTCAGTGGGAGAATAATAAGACGGGTCTCGGCAAGGCCATCAGATCCTTCAAGTCCAAATCGACAATTATAGAGTCCATCAAGACGGGTTGGAAGTCGACTAACAGCTCGATCAAAACATCCTCCGTCGAGTCGATTCTAACGCTCAGTGCTCTCGAATATGTACTAGAGAGAAACCCCGAGCCTCTACAGCAATTCTCGGCATTGAGAGACTTTTCTGGTGAGAATATAGCATTCCTAACCAGTGTCGGAGAATGGAAGTCTTCATTCCCCGCCTCAGTTCGCAACCGCAGAAGCGATATATCTGAAGAGACTAGATGGGAGCTTGTTCGAGAGCGGTTCAATCGTGCCCTTCGAATCTATACCGAGTATATTAGCGCTAGTGATGCCGCGTTCCCGATCAACATCTCATCGGTAGAGCTGAAGAAGCTCGAATCAGTCTTTGAGGCGCCCGCCCGCTCCATGTACGGCGAAAAGCAGGTCGTCAATCCCGCAACTCCCTTCAACTTCCCTGAATGGAGCAAACCCGGCTCGGTAGATTCATCTTGCGAAGCGCCAAAATCGGTTTCCGAGAAGGACAGTGTCACTGGCGACTGCGTTCAGTACTGGGGCGACATTCCGGACGGCTTCGATCAAAACATTTTTGACGATGCAGAAAAGAGCATCAAGTATCTGGTTTTAACAAATACCTGGCCTAAATTTGTCCGTGATCGACGGGATTCTATGGAGTCGTTTGAGAATACAGGAAGCACGGAGGCTGGTGGCTCATTGTGCTTTCCGATCTCATGTAAGCAATGATTAATTGGATAGACTACATTATCTTTAATAGGTTCAGGGCGTTTTCGGATGGATCCGGGCTTGTCTAGGACAGACGGGAGGCCCGATCTATGTTCAGCCTGTATATGTGGCTAGACGCCACGGCATGGATCTAATAGGGTCGAAGTCGGTAGAATACTACGAGAAGCCTCTTTCGTAGCGCTACAGGCGGCCATTGACTTTGGGAGAGATGGGGACTCGTGGCAATATTGATTAGTAGCGTCGGCTTTATCGAATGAGTCAGTTCTGGCCATGTCAAAAAAATGTCAAGCGCACGCCTTAGTGCGACATGTTGCGCATTAGCCGGACATGGAATTGTTTAGAAGCCTGCGCAGAATAACCATCCAATAGCCTTTTCCTTGTCGTCTCAAGTCTTTTATAAGTGATTTACGTTCGCTCCATTGCTTCAAGGATTAAAGCAGATTAAAAGAAAATATCCCTACCATATCAACTTTCATTCACATCCTCCTGTTGTACTTTCGTGATCCCACAAGTTTGAACCATTACTATTGGCTTCCCAATCCCACCAATTATCGACAACTCTTAAACGCTATTTCCAATGGCACCAATCTCACTCTCCATACGCAAAGCCACCTCGGGTGATGTTCCAGCCATACTAGAACTCGTGCGCTCAGCATACAGGGGTGACTCCAGTCGTGCAGGCTGGACTACTGAGGCAGACTTGGTCAACGATCAGCGAATTGACGAAAAGGGACTTCTCGCCAAGATCAATGAGCCATTTGGAGCTGTGCTTGTAACTCATGACGAAGCCGGCGAGCTTTTGGCATGCTGTGAGCTCTTGAAGCAAAGCGACACTCTGGGATATTTCGGCCTTTTTGCCGTAAACCCGCTGCGTCAGGCCGGAGGGATCGGACGCAAGGTTTTGGCCGAAGCTGAGGCATATGCCAAGCAGACCTGGGGCCTGAATGAATTGGAGATGAGCGTCATTTGGACTCGTGACGAGCTTATCCAGTGGTACATCCGACGAGGATATACAAAGACGGAGAAGACGAAGCCTTTTCCTTATGGTCAGCTAATTGATGGCAAAGCGACGAGGGATGATTTGTATTTTTCAGTGTTGGTAAAAGCCCTCTGAGATGTGTACATGAGGGAATTGCGAATGGGATTTGAGCATTACGATGGGATCGCAAATAGACTTCAAAGCGAAAGTCCAGGGCATGATTAGCAGAGAGCGAAAAGTTGCATTGTATGCACGGAGCACTCCGTGGATGGCATCTGATGTTGAAACCTACTATGAATTAATGATATATGATACGCGATAAATAAGACAGCTCAATGCATCTGCCGGCGGCGAGCTTCGTGCACGATTCCAGATCGGGAGGACAAGATGGGTCCCCGATCACATAGTAGACAGCGGCATGGTCTAGCTAAGAAGTGTTATTTCAATATCATTACATGATATAAGAGCCATGCCGCAGAATTGGGTTGAGTTCAAGACTTCATGAATTGGTATCCGTTGATTCCTAATATGAACCGCCGATATGTGGTCTCTCACAGCGTGGTGGTAATTTATCATCACTTTGGAGATGGTCAAGATACATGACAGCCTTGGTTTCCACCCACTCCCGCAGATCGAAGCCCTCTTGGCGTGCATCAACCGTGTGCCCATTGACGCTGAGATACGAGCCCTGGTGAGGGAGGCCAGGAGACAGATCTACTTTCTTGGGTCTCCAGGCCTTGACAGAGACGATGCTGGTTTCAGAACTGGATTCGGCACCAGCTAATGCAATATCCTTTGGGAGGCTAACATCGACAACTTCTCCCTCTCCATAAAAGATGAAACATCTTACTGCGCATGTCTTGCAATAGAGGAAGTGCAGCGTCTCGTCGTTGCACAGATAGTCGCCCAGGCTATCCGACGGGTCTAGTGGGGATAGCAGGAGGAAGTCATCAAATGCAGATGCAGGGCGCACATGTAGAAACCCCGACTTATGGCAGACAGTACAATTGCATCTGTAGATGCGCTGGACTCCTCGCGATGGCGGTGGTTCCGAGTTGAGAAGCGATACGGGAGGGAGAGTTAGGAAGACAATGTAGCGAATCGCCCCGCAGTGACATGAGCCGGTGTAGGGTAGGCGTTGAGACTGAGGAGAGGCGTCTGTGGTAGAAGAGCGTTTGTCCAGCTGCTGCTGCTGGCTCATGATGCAAACTGATGCTTGGTTGATTACCGAGACGACTGTTCGTTTGCGGTTTGGTAACCTCGGGAATGAAATTCAATAAGCATATAACATCCAGCAGGCATAAGCAGTTGTGTACGGTTGGCAACACATAAAATGTGTTGTTTAGTGCTATTCTACCATGTCACCGATCTCGACTTGTCCAAGACAATTTCTCCAACCATTTTGGGCTTAGCGCGTTCTCCCCGCACTTTCTCCTCAGGCACCACTTTCTCTCCTCCAAGGAAACCATCGCCGAGGCTTACTAAAGAAATGGGGAAGCTGGTCTCTCCAGGCCGATTTTTGGCCGAATGTGGCTGTTCTCGCCGGCTCTCGCTCGCTCTCACCTCCGTCTGCTCTCCAACTCGCCGCGTCCTCATCGTCTCATCACAGGCTTCCATCAGCTGTTCCGGCTGCTTCCATCAGGCCACAGCTATAGCGGAGATCAGCCCCGGGGCGACCAACTGGGCTTGTAGAACTTGATGCCTGCGGTGAAGCATCCGTGCCTCCAGTGCAAAGGTCAGCTCTCAGCCTCCCCTGACGCTTGCAATTTATAGATGCTAACTGGAGCGTTTCTGACAGAAAAACACGTCAAATGTGAGATCCAGTGTTGTTCCATCTTTCTTTATCTTGGCTGCGGTGCTATGTCACCTTGATACGAGGCTCAGTTGCTTCCCCCCTACCTCTTCAGAGCCAGTTCCTCGTACTGGGGTAGCGGACTGGCGCGTAGATGGTTGACATACCCAGCTGCCAATGGCTAATCTGCGCCATTGACGACTTGGAGCCTTGGAGCCTTGGAAACGGCATTGCTGACATGATGCCACCACGGGCAATCCATCGTAGGTGACGAGGAACGCCCTAAGTGCCGCCGGTGCCAGTTGAAACTCTTGCCATGCACTCGTCCATCTAAGAAGACCGTCTTCCGCCATGGCTCAGCTGCCAGCTTTTCCAAGGAGCAGAAATGGGTCAATAGCGAAGTAAAGCATTGTACGTAGATTGGACAATGATGTCTTCCCTCCATTGGGGCTTAGGCTTTCCGTTTTCCCGCCTTTCCAAACCCGTGTTGAGTGTCGGCATCCAAGACTTGGTCGCTAATTGTAACCGCAGTTCGCTTCCATGCTCATGGAGGCGTCCCCGTGGTGAGCCAAGAGAGTCCTGATCAGCATAGAGAATCCGACGTATGGATTGCGGCTACTCCCGGCCCAGCTAGCCAACCTCCTTATCATGTCGCATCGAGCGCGGGTCCCTCCGTTGATTCGCCTCCGAACCACTCGCCTCACCTGAGCCACCAATCTGAAGAGCATACACCTGAAGAACCGCCATTCCGAACTCATGATCCTTATGATGACCGACCCTCTCCTCTATACAGGAGCACATCCCTCGGCCCCCACGTCCGACCTCGCGGACAGGGGGATGCCGATCATTATTCTTCCACGGCACACTCTACTGCAACATACCCCGCTGATGATGGTTCCGCCTCATATGCTTCCTTGTATGATCGATATGTGCCAAGTGTGATATCATCGCAGGAGGATGAAAGCTTTCGACGGCGATTTCCCCTTGAAGACACTCGAGAAGCGTGCCTTTTTAGGTACTTTGTCGAGGAGATTGCACATTGGGTAAGCCCTTATCTCTTGTCTCGTCTCCTATGTCCGCCATGTATCAACCTGTGAAGTTGGGGTGGCTGAAGTGTATTAACTGGTGAACAGTTTGACCTATGCGACGAAGATCGTCACTTTCAGCTCGCTGTCCCTCGACGAGCACATCATCATCCGCATCTCCTCAACGCGATATTTGCAGTCGCCGCCCGTCATCTCAGTCGTCTTCCCCAGTACAGGACGCCATCTGGTATTCTATATCACGGACAGCTTATTCCCAAGCTTAGCGAGCATGACGCCGTCGAGTACATGCTCAAATGCATCCCTGCACTCCGGCATTTCCATGACATTGATGATGATGACTATCGAGATAGTATCATTGCTACTGCTGTCATCCTTCGCCAGCTCGAAGAAATCGACGAGGAAGAGGATGAGGCTCAGACAAATGACGACAGCAACGGCTCAGGCGATGACTCACAGCTTCCATCGGGGAAGCAAGTCAACTTCCTCCCCATCATCAATGCTGTATTGAGGAGCTCTGCGTCGCAAGCGCTGTTTGGTCGAAGAAGTCTTATTCAAGCCGCATATTGGATGGCCCTTCGACAGGAAATTTACCATTCATTTACCCGAAAACAACCTCCGCAATTGTTTCCCTCGCCAGATTTATGGCATAGTGCCTCAAAGGCAAACAAGACGGTGATGCATACTGTCCAGGTCGCCAAGTGGCGCTGGGAAGATGGATCCGAACGCGAATGGAGTAAGTGCGATGAGAATACTGGCATATGCTTGCAAAGGAAGCTAACGAGAGGCTCTAGTGAGGCTTATGGATCAGCAAAACTACCTCGAGCGTGATATTCTCGCAAATTTCCAGCCCATCTTCAGGAGGACGGCGGACAAGGCAAAGGGAGAGATATTTCCCACCATCTGGTACGGCTCGAATCTTGAAGTTACAAGTATTCAGCAGAGCATCATGGCAAAGTCGGTGCTGGTCGCTGAAAATCCATTTCTAAAGTATGTCGTTTCAAACACGTGCTTCTATATTCACGCAGCTGAATTTTGACTCTTACTTCTCCAGGGCCCCTTCTGCATCGCGTGCAAGCTGGAGAAAGGCCGAAAATGACGTTCGTCTTCTATTGTTGGAACTGTGTGGCATTGCTCTCTGCCATCCAGCTTCGCCCCCGGCGCTGTTGAATGCCGCCATTGGTATTCAGCTGTACGGTGACTTTTTTACGGATCGGTATGAGCGCCAGGCGCTTCGAGGCGTGGTAGAAAAGTATCGGGATGCGCGAGCCTGGCCAGTTCAGAAGCTGCTGGAGATGTTCAAGGAGTGATACACGCGTTGATACGTTTGTCCTGTCGGGATCTGTATATAATTGGCGTCGTCTAGAGGCGGTTCACCACTGTTTCTCTTAGCAGAGATGATTTTCTTCCACCGAAAGGTGTGGCTTTGGTGAGATTAGAATTTAGCAGGCGTGGTTGATTCTGAAATGACAAGATGCGGCGGTGCGAGTCGAGGGTATGATACCGCCTGAGGTGCTTGTTTTCGAGTTGCATGTGATGGATTCAATGAGATTTCTTACTCTGTAGCGACTGTTGGGAAGTCCTGATCGAATTGGATTGACGTGGATCGGGGAGATTTGCTCAGCCGCCTGCTCAGAATTACAGCGCCACTTAGCGCCTCCATGCATCAAGCGGGACGCTGTCGGCACCTGAACCTCCAGTGCAGTCAAGTTGCCATCACCTACGTGCCCCTTCACTTCAACGAACGGACTACAGACCGCCAAATAAACATTCCTTTGCTTCAACCTCCTCAATCCCATCAAGAGCCAAACCTGTGCCTACCTTCCTGTTCGATGACTTGCGTCAGACAGAGCTCTCTCAGTTAAAGGGGAATCAGCCGTGCCGTGCGCGCTTGTGTTAGTGAGCCGCAGCCAAATTCACGGCGGCCCAAAGCAACAAACATCAGCGTGCGTGCATCTGCCTCTTTTATTCCCAAAGGATACAATGGCCATTCTCTCCAACTAGCGATGTTATTTAGGGCTCAATTAGCAGAAATGTCAACTCGCAGAGTAACAAGGGCAGCAGTGGCGAAAGCTGCGGCCGAAGCAGCGTCATCTCCATCTGCCACATCCAGCGCTTTATCTGGAAACCCCCTTGGCAAGTCCAAGGCCAGGTCAAAGGCCACCAAACCTTCACAGGCTCCAGCCTCTGTCGCGATCAAATCAAAAGCAGTACCCAAGCCAAAGGCAAGTGTAAAGGTGGCAGTATCATCAACCTCAGCCGAAATACAAACCCTCAGCTTCCCATCAGCCTCACACTTCGACGCCTGGCTCCTCCAGTCCGGCACCTCAACTCCGTCCGGCATCTGGCTGCGCTTCAGCAAAAAGTCCATCATGGCCCAGATCCCATCCATCAGCTACCTAGAAGCCGTAGACACCTCTCTCTGCCACGGCTGGATCGACGGCCAACGCAAGTCGCTCGACGAAAACTTCTATCTGCAGCGGTTCACACCCCGTCGCAGCCGCAGCCTCTGGTCTCAGCGCAACGTCCGGCGCGTCGAGATGCTCACGGCAGAAGGGCGGATGAGACCTTCGGGGTTTGCCGCGGTAGACGCCGCCAAGGAGGATGGGCGGTGGGATAAGGCCTATGCTGGGCCAGCGACAATGGAGGTTCCCAAGGACTTTGAGGATGCCCTTGGGGGGAATGCGGATGCAAAGATGGCGTTTGAAGAGATGAGCAGATCGCAGAGATATTCGTTTCTCTGGCGCATCGAGACGGTTAGGAAGAGCGAGACGAGGGAGAGAAAGATTCGTGAATTTGTTACCCTCCTGGCGGAAGGAAAGACATTATAAAATATATTATCAGAGACTTTGGTAATGGTATCAACTATGGGGGACAACTATACAACCTGCAATATTAAAAACCCTGTATATATAAGCCAGACAATTGTTGAGATATCGTCCAATCCTTAAAACTCTTATTTTCCAACGCCAGTTCATAACAATTAGTAGTCTCCTGAATCATCTGATTCCTCGGCAATACCGTCAATAAGACCGTCCTCAGACCGTTCCTCGTCGTCATCGTCATCATCCTCTTCATCGTCATCGTCCTCTTCAAGACTGTTCTCGTCTTCCGACTCCTCTTCGGATGACGAGGGCTGCTTTTCTCTCACGAGCTGAAGCCGGGCAGCTAGGCTTAACCGCTTCACATCTGGAGCCTCTTCCTCCCCTTCTCCATCATCTTCGTCATCCTCCTCATCTTCTTCCGTTGGGCTGTGGTCGTCATTCCCATTGTCTTCTTTTTCGTCTTCCTCTTCCCCTCCACTACTCGAATCATGTTTGGCTAGCTCGCCGTTGATTACATTACGGCCTTTGCCATCGTCTTCGTCTTCATCATCACTGTCAACCACTGTCGTGCGCCTTCGACTCCTTCCGGTACCGTTAGATTTGTTCATGCCTTCGTCCTCTGAATCTGACGTGATAATTCGTGCTGGAAGGTGGCCGGTGCGAGCATGCTTCGTCCTTGGTCCCTCAGAGAGATCTTCATCATCTGAATCAACTACAAGGCGTCTTTTCCTGGAATTTTGGGCCATTTCAGCAGAGCCATTGATAGGCACTGCACCGTGGCTATTCGGCTCTGGCTCTGGGCTGGAAAAGACGGGAACAATTTCCCCTACCCCGTCGCCGCTTAGACCACCGTCGTCGTCGATGTCGCCATATATCTCATCTCCAGAAACATCATCCTCATCTTCAACGTCTTCGTCGTCTGTTTCCTCTACCTCGGAATCATCAATCCCCTCGCTTTCGTATTCATCGGGCTCGGATTCCACATTGCTATCGGACTCCGAATCAAAGAGCTCCTCGGCAGGGATGCCTTCCATATAACTCCGCTTCCACTTTGCTTGCAGCTTCTCCAGGGCTAACAAGCCTCTCCGATCTTCAAATATGACCATCGGGAATAGCCCTATGCCTCGACCAGAAAGCACCGTAAGAGCCTCAGATGGTAGAAAAGGTGCTTTGGGGGCGGGAATCTCTTTTCTAGCGTAGTCGTCGTAGTCGTCCACATTTGGCCAGCAGAGCTTTGTCCAAAGGGGCTCTTCGCGCCTCTGAATGATGGCACTCGCGTGCGTATAAATATAATCTGAGCCGCACCAGAGTAAATTTTTGGCATCGTACATGGTATTCATTGAGACAAGGAAGAGCCGCTTGAGGTTGGGGAATGGCTCTAGGGCATGATCAAGACGAACTGCGGCGTCGTCATCGTGATAAAAGTCGGCGTCGGAAATCGCGAGCTGTACCACGTTCTCCGCGAATCCGTCCAAACGATAGGGAGTGTTCCGTAATAACTCAGGAGGAGCAGCTGGATGGGTGCTCCCCCTGGAATATCCATTCACCTGGACAATGTCTCGATCGCGATTGAAATATACCGTCCCGTGGCCATCTTCCTCGTCATGCTCAACCCTGAGGGTGTGTGGTAACATTCTGCACGCGACGCTTCGAGCTTCTCGGCTGACAGCCATGATATTGCGGGCCGCATCCGTTTCTATAAAGAGGTCGTCGCTAGGACACACGATCCAAGCCTGCTGGAAACGATAGGTGCTGTGGCCATTCCCGTTGTCGCTGGGCTCTGCTCGGATGGTGTGACGGAGTGTGAATTGAAGGACTCGAGGTTGATCCGGGTCATTGAGGCCGTGCTCCCAGATCTTGATGCGGATCTCAGGCGGCAGGTCTGCGAACTTGTGAAAAACGCGTCCCTTGTACGGATTGTCGTTCCAAGGGTCCTCGCCGTTGTAGAACTCGTCTTCGACGGCCGAGTCGTAGCTATCGTCGCCGTCACTGCATTCTGCGTATCGAAGGAGTAGCTCCGATGACGCAGGCATTCTGAGGCGCACAAGAGGCTGATCGGCCTCTGTGGAGGAGGAGGAGGAAGAGGAGGAGAAGAATAAGAAGAATAAGAAGAAGAAGACAAGATGGCAACAGGCTGTCAGGTTGACGGTATAATTGATAGTTGATCTCTATGCACTATCAGTGATGATGAATGAACCAAGTGCTAGAAGAGATCGAGGCTAAGGCTATCAACCCCCCGCTAAAAAAACCATTTACGGGCGCTAAACGTGCTATGTATGCATGTACCCCTGGAGTCGATAAGATAAAGCGCGGCTGAATCTATCACGTGCTTTGTATCAACACAGAGTCATTGAGGGACAAGAGGAAGTTCTGGAGGATATTGAGTACCTTGAAATTATCAAAGATTGATGGTGAAGTTTACGTGCATAAACACATATGTGCTGGCACCAAAGAGAGCGTTTGCGTTTGCTTTTTCTTTTGGATAAAGGATCTGCATTAGCGCAGATACCTATGGATGGGTATTTGCCCCACGTATGCTCTTTGGCTCTGTATATTGGGAACTAGGGACTTTTTCCCAACTGTCTCTGGCATATTCCTTATAAAAGGCGCATATCCCTACTCCGTATTTTGTCAAAGTATTGCGCTTTGTTCTCATCCAAGTGTCTGAAATATGCATATCCTTTGTATTTCTGTCAAAAACTGCAGACCTAGGCATCTGCCGGTGCTTACTTGTGTTATAAAACCTCCAGGGATGATTCCCACATTCGCCCTCTCCTGGGGTTGAGCCAATACGTTTTTCATCTTGCAATTTACAACTCTGTGTACCACTGTACTATAACAACGCCATCAAGACCTCCATACAACATAGAGACTAGCAAAGGTTAACGTGCCATCCATCCGCCATCCACCTGCTTCATCGTCAGCTCCGCCTTTCCAAAACATTGAGATTTAGACGACAAACTCACCACAATCGTTTCCCCTGAGACGTAGGAGCTGGCGTCAGACGCCAAGAACACTGCCGGCCCCTTGAAATCCTCGGGCTTCCCCCAATGCCCCATGGGGATGCGTGTTATGATGGACTGGTAATATGTTTGATCAGGATTGCTGCGCGTGTCTGTGTTCATATCCGTGGCTATATACCTACGACGTAGTTAGTAGACTAGTACATTATTGGGTGGATGATGGGTACTCCATCGAGTACCAAGAGACATAGAGGCTAGGGAGAATGAAAGGATCATAGATGTACCCTGGCGCAATTGCGTTGACGCGGATCTTGTGCTGCGCCCATTCGTTGCTCAGAGCTTTTGTGAGCTGACCAACTGCGCCTTTGCTGGAGGAATACGCAGCCATCCGGACGCCGCCCTGGAACGTGGACAGACTCGCGATGTTGATGAGCCGCCCATCAATCTTGTTCTCGATCCAGTACCTGCCAATATCGCGGCACAAGATGAACGGGCCGTTGAAGTTGACTTCCATTACTTCGTCCAGCACCTCCTCCGATATCTCGGTTGCGGGATAGCGCCGCATGATGCCGGCATTGTTGATGAGGATATCGATTCGATGTGTCGCAGTCACCGAGGCGATGAGAGTGCGCACGCTGGCACGGTCGCTCAGATCTGCTGTAACAATGTGACACTTGCGGCCCAGCGCCTCAATGGCCTGTTTTGTGGTGGCTTCATCTGTATTCCGCTTTTGGCGTCCTATGATTCAGCAGTGATACTATCAAAAATAGGTATGTATGAGGGTAGTAGAAATATCTGCATCTGTTCTCCGTACCTGAACAAGGACAATGTCTGCTCCGGCCTCGGCCAGCCCTGTAGCAATTGCCTGACCAATGCCACGAGTCCCTCCCGTCACCAGAGCAGTCTTTCCAGCTAAAGAAAACAGCTGCATGATTGATCGCTGATTTACCAATCTTCAAACTTTGTTGAAATCAATGAAGTGCCTATCCGTATGCAGAGTATACCTCTTGTCTTTTTATATCCAGCACTGGAGCAACCCAACAATGGCACAGAAGAACTTATTCGTGGCGCAGAGTTGAGGTTTTCTGGCAAAATAATCCGCTAAATGCTTCACTCAGTCCTGGCGATAGCCCGGTGTGTTCGGCGTTTCGGCGCTAGCCCTCAAAAATGAGCTTCTCCTCACCCAATTTCGGCCCGATGAGTATGAATCGTTAGGTATGTGTCGTGAAGCTATGCTTTCAATCACTTAGCCATACATAAGAAAAGAAGCTGGTGGGAATTGTCCAAAACGACCATTGCAATTAGTGCCATTGGTTTCTCTTATCGCTAAATCATAGCAAGCTTGTGCTCAACCACACAAATGGCTCCCAGCCAGGAAAACGATTCTTCTCACGGTCGTCTCCAGGCATCCGAAATAAACGGCCAAGAGACTACGGTTCAAGTTATCATCATCGGTGGAGGATTGAGTGGCCTGCAGGCTGCTCACGACCTTCAAGAAGCAGGTCTTTCATGTCTTCTTCTCGAAGCGCGCGATAGAGTTGGAGGTAAATTATGGTCCGTCCCTTTGAGCCCCGGGCAAAAATACGTCGAATTGGGAGGTGCTTGGACCAATGACGTGAATCAACCCAAGGTCACTGCACTTATAAAGAAACTCGGACTGGAGATGGTGAAGCAAAACATTGTAGGCGACTGTATTCTCGAGGACCATGGAAGGTTTCTCTATGGCAGTGATCCGCCGGTAGGTTCAGCATTCACACATTTTATTGCTCTTAAATCTCTTGGTAGGGACTGACAATTGAAATATCGACGGAAAGCTCTCTGAAGCGGATAAAACAGCATTTGCTGAGGTTAGAAATCGTGTAGAGGCTTTATGCCATACCGTCACCGTTGCGGATTTTGGCCAATCTCTGGCCGAATATGGCCACATGAGCATGGACGAGCTTGCAATCTGCATGGGTGCTAGCGATATTGTGCGTCGATTGGTCAATATATGGACCGCAGCAATGTTGGGCGTCGAGTCGAATCAAGTCAGCGCAATATTCTTTTTACACTATTGCCAAACTGGCGGTGGGCTCCTTCAGATGAGATCAGACGATACGGGCGGCGGCCAGCATCTGCGCTTCCGACACGGATCGCAGTCGTTGTGTCATGGGCTGCAGCGTGGTCTTAAACCAAACACCGTCGTATGCTCAGCCCCCGTGCAACAAATTGAGCAAGACCCTAATACTGGGTGTTTGGTCATTACACGAGATGGGAGGCGATTTCGGGCCGAGCGAATCATTTCTACCGTTCCGAGTATTTTCCTCAACCACATAACCTTCTCACCATCACTATCAGCAGACAAAATTTGGCTTAGCACTCACAGCAAGCTGGGTTTTTATGCCAAGGTATTCCTCATCTACTCAGAACCTTGGTGGCGAAAACGCGGCCTCTGCGGTCTAGCCCAGGGGTTGAATGGGCCTGTGTCCTTGACGAGAGACGCTTCAAGCGATGAGGATGGCTTATTTGCTCTCATTTGCTTCATTGTAGGCCAAACGGGCAGGGAATGGGCACAGAAAGATCAGCATGAACGCTTGACCGAAGTGATTGTCCATGTGGATCGCATTTATGGGTCAAATATTCCACGCCCGCTGGAAACTCGAGAACAGATTTGGAATGAAGAGGAGTTCTCACAAGGAGCCCCCTGCCCCGTGGTACCTGCCTCTTGCTTGAGGAGCTTGAGCCAAGATCAGTGGAGGCCAGAGGGCTACATTCACTTTGCTGGGACGGAGACAAGCACCGTCTGGAAAGGATATATGGAGGGGGCTCTGGTTGCAGGCAGCAGAGCAGCAAAAGAAGTCATTGATATCTTTTCTACGAGTTAATCTGTGGGAACGGTGGATAGGAGTGTTCATTGGTCACGTCGCTGGCATTAATATATTACACTTACACTACAGAGTAGAAGTAGAAACGTCAATCAACAAGCTAGTATCCCAATTATAGGGGAAAACTAGTAAGCGCTGTCCGAAAGAAGCATGAAATTTATATCTTCAATATCAAGCATAAAACGGTAGTGGTAATAGGTATCCGCCGGTCTTTGCGACTTTATATCAATCGCCATCCAGCCGCTCGAGCGTTTCTACCATCCAACTCCTTCAAATAACTATTCAACCTCGCAACGATTCCCTCCGTGTTCAAACCAAACCTCTGGTAGTTGCTTTCATTTGACGCCGAGTAGCCGTATTGAGACATGCCGATACTTGCAGTAGTGTAGCGTGCCCAGATTGTGGGAACATACTCCTCCACGCTGACAATCGGGCATCCGTCCAAAGGAAAGACGGAGTCTTGATAATCTTTATTTTGGGCCTCAAAGAGCTCAAGACAAGGAGCGCTTACTACGCGTGTTGGAGTACCAGACAGCGTCATGATGCTGGCCGCAGCCACTGCATAATGAAGATTTGTTCCGCAGCTGACAATGGTAAGCTTAGCATTGAGAGCCTCATGGATAACATAAGCACCTCTTGCAACTTTGAAGCGGCTTGTGTTAGGAATAGGACCAACAGGATCACGTCCAAGGGAAAGAATGGTCGGCCCTTGCCGATTACCCAGAGACATCATCCATGCTCCAATCACTTCCTCTGCATCGCATGGCCTTATGTATGTCAGATTGGGCATCGCGCGAAATAGTGAATCCAACTCCACAGGTTGGTGGGTTGGTCCGTTCTGCCCTTCCGCAAAGGAATCGTGGGTTGCGATGTGAATCACTGGTAGCTTGCTCAGTGCTCCCATGCGAATACTTGGAGCCGCCTACCTAGCCAGTTAGAGATCACCAACATCGTCGTACACATAGTTTCGCCATCAGAATTAGAACTTACATAGAGATAAAACATAAAAAATGTCGCCGTAATGGGCAGAAATGTGCCAGGATTAAATGCTGCAATGCCGTTTGAGATGCCACACATGGCGTGTTCGCGGACGCCATAACGAAGAAATCGGCCGCGGTAGCTGATGGTTGGGTGGAAGACATCGGCAGGTGCGTACGAAATCTTATTAGACGTGACTAGATCAGCGCCTCCACCAAAGAGACCACAGTGTGTTTCCCAGATTTCCTCCAGGATGCTTCCACTCGCCTCCCTTGTAGCTCGTCCTGTAAATCGAGATGCATCGGTTTCTTTCAACATAGCGAGACACGTAGTGGTGTCAACGCCGCGACGTCTTTCGGCAAATTTCTGGGCAAGACCGGGGTAGGCTTCTTCATATCCTTGGATCAGCTGGTTCCAATTCTTTTCTAGCTGGTCTCCCCAAAGCTTGCGTTCCCGGAAATATGCCAGTACTGAGTCTGAGACTAGGTGTGCAGTTGAGGGATCCTGCCCAGCTCGAATCTTGAACTCCCTGACGTTACCTTCGTCGAATTTGCAGTGGTGCGCGCTCGAAGTGCCGGCAACTTGCGTTCCCAGCCCTATAACAGTTCGAATATTCAACATCACAGGCTTTCCACGTAGCTCTAAGGCTTGTTCGAGTGCCAATACAATGGCCTGTACGTCATCGCTTCCATCTTGGACATCAACAACATGCCACCCGCTTGACTTCATTCTGCCGTTTGTATCATCGACATTGATCCAATCAAGGGGTCCGTCACAAGTGACCTGATTGTTATCGTAGATGACAACCAGATTATCCAGCTTCAGGTTGCCAGCGAGAGAGATAGCCTCCAAGGCCACTCCCTCCATCAGACAGCCGTCACCTACAATGCAGTATATTTTTGACTGCACGACTTCAAATCCGGGTTTGTTGAACTTTGTCGCAAGGTGCTTAGAGGCGATCGCAAGTCCAACCGCATTTGCAATTCCTTGGCCAAGAGGGCCTGTTGTGACCTCAATACCTGGGACATCGATCTCAGGGTGGGCGTGGCTAATTGTAGTGTAGCCATTCAGCTTGGCATTCCCATATCCTTTAAGTTCATCCATGGTCCAAACTTCGTAACCGACAAGATGACTCAAGGCATATAGAAACATGGCAGCATGACCTGCATACCATTTTAGCTGGGGGAAGTTCAATATGGTGACTGTAAGCGATTACCGTTGGAGAGAACAAATCGATCCCTATCAAACCACTCGGGATTTGATGGGTTATAGCGCATAATGTATTTCCATAACGCGACCCCAATGGCAGCCATGCCAATTGCGGATCCCCCATGACCTCCGCCATTTTGATTGCAGATATCAAAAAGAAGGCTTCTCAAGCCCAAAACAGCATGGCCATCCTGGGTTAAGGTGTCCTTGAAGTCTCTATTTCTACTGGAGGCCATATTGGGTAATACAAGATTGTTGTTCTTGGAGATTGCTCTCTGACCGATAAGTGCTTTGACAGATCTTTGTTGTGCAGGATGTCGCAGTTTTTATTTTACTAGAGTAGGTTTCCACTAACTAACAAGAAGAAAAGATACTTCAACTTTTACTTCTATGTATGCTCATCAATTGCGGCATTCTCAAAGGAGAAGCCTAAGTAAAATGACCGAACTCTCCGGAGAACTACACACGCAAGCCAAGACATGTATTACGAGCTGATAATTCTTTGACACCAGTATCAAACGTCGGGAACTCGGCCAAATAATGAATTGATAGAATGCTTGCACCTAGAGATGATTAAGTTGGTGTCTCGATGTGTGGGGTACTAGCGAATGCATTCAAATTCGGTGCTTCGGTGCTTCGGCCCTCCCCAAGGCTTTGCGATTATCACAAGCGCGTATTCTATCGGTGGTAATGAATAGCGTTGTTTAGTAGAGCTATCCAAGTGAAAACTGCAAGTGAGATATGTAGCCTATACAATCTTGAAAGATTTTGGCTGAATGTCGTCCCAAAACATCCTTCCACCAAGTCCGATACTCTCGGAGTACCACACACCGGCTCTAATAAACTCGTTCATATTTCCAGTCGGTAGCAAAAGAAGCCCCATCATGACCTTAGAATCATTAACGTGCTTAAAGTACCTCATATTACCTTCGGTCAACTTAATACTCGCGATTAGAGCCATGTATAGTCCCTTAGCATACTGATCTTGGCGCTTGCGAGTCCTCCAGTCCAGGTGAATGTGGGAGACATATTCATTGTTGTCCGTTTGTAAAATTTCAAACTCCTTCCCTAGTCGTTGTTCACCCTTATCTTCTATTCGCATTCCAGGTCTATCCTTCCCTTCGAGCAGGATCTGAAATAGCTTGCCGTGTATTTGTATGTATCCACCATACACAAGGCCAAAGGGATTCAGTTTGTTGGTATCAATGTCGGCCTTCTGAAGCATAAACTCTGGTGAGAATGTGTAAGAACTATTCGCGTTCCCTCCAAGCCACTCTACATTGTTTAGATAACACGCCCAACTCCACGATGGCGCAGTGTAGTGAATTGAGTGCGAGTCGATATGATTATCTGTCTGCTTCGGATCTCCAATCCAGAAAAGCCCTCTTGTCAGATCAGCTCGCCACAAGCCTGCTAGATACATCTGATCAGATAGCCTCTCTGAGGTAGTTCTAGCGAAAGCAGAAATTGCCGGCAATGTATCTTGCACGTATGAGAGTTCTCGGCGGGCGTAAAGTTGCACCAAAGTGTACCAATCATCGAAAGCGTCTATCGAAGCATCTGCTGAAGTAATATTTGCTAATTGAAAAAAGCTCCTATCGTCAAATGGCAGACCTTGTGCTGATTCTCTCAATTCTCCACATATGATATATGTCGAAGTGTTTCCAAAGAGAAGCTTACGTGGTGACAGTTCACCCTCCTGGAAAGTCCATCCCCGTTTATTCAAGGCAGAGTCCATAATGTCAGGCTCGTAATACTCACTATCCAAAGCAATAAATGTCGATTCCGGCTCCTCACATACTTGTAGAATTTCATCAGGCTTCTGTATCATCTGCAAGTATAACTTCCCTGATACTGAAGCGTTGAGCTTGGATTGAAAGTTGACTTGCAAGGTGCGCGGAGAGTGTGCCTTCTTTAAGAAACCACTTGCGCAGGAATTTCCTTGCAGAATGCATATAGTAATAAAGTTGTTTGAATAGACTTTGGACATATTAAAAGATTCCTCACTCCAATCATCGTCATCACCTTGAATGATGCATAAAGCGTCAACCCATAAATATCGGATGTGAAGATCTCGGCATACCTGAACAGCATCTGCAACCGTCTGTGGTAGTTTGTTAACGTTTATACGTAGGAGGTGTTCATCTATCGTGGCTCTGGTGGTCTTCAGTTGCTTCGCGGCCTCTTGTTCAGAACCCCAGCAATAACTCAATGCGGCATATCTCTTAGAATCAGCGTTCGCCGCTGTAAGAAGCGGTTCATATTGATTTGTGATAACGAGCTGTATATGAGCGGAAGAACTTGGTGATTCAACATCCAATAGACGTTTGGGCAGAAAGGGTCCCGATGCTGAAGCGAAATCGTGGACAAGAGACTTAGCAATAAGCTCTCCAATGCGATCTTGTGTAATCGGAGACGAAAATTCATTGAACACAGGTTTGCGCCGAATGTGGAACCACGAAGCGCACGGATCTGCATGAAGTCAGTAGACCTAACGAGTATTTAGATCAAAATGCATACCGGAAGGCTCAGCATGAACATTATAATAAAGCATGCAATATCTTGTTGTGTCATCCCATTGGACAGTGAAGAAGACACCAAGTGTGTTTAGACAAGCTTTTGGGTCGGACTCATCTCTTGGCTGAAATTGGTGGCCAAATTCCTGAAGCATATACTTTACATCGGTAAAGGTGATATTTGCCTTTCTATCATTATGATCAAATTTTGATCTCCCCGTTGGCGATTCCCAAGCACAAACAATGTCCTTTCTAAGTATATCACAAAAGGCACAGCCGCGAGAGCTGGTGGACAGCAAGCCTGGCAGATCAGGAAGGATATCCTCCCTTTTGTATTCAAAACTGACTGCAGTTTGCTCGTGAGCATGCCACTTGTCGTCGCGTGTTCGCCCAGGGAGTCTTGTCTTGAGGACATTTCCAAAATCAATGAACGGATTTTCTGTTTCCGTCAGTCTTATCGATGTACGATATTGTGAATCATCAAGACTGAGCACTTGGCAATATTCACAGGGTTGGTCGAGTACCATAATTTCTCTATGGTTACCTTCCCCTACTGTTGTGTCCTTGCCATACTCGGCGCCATCCATTGTTTCCGAAGGTCCGAAGCTCGTTTTCCATGCAGAATCTCTCCTGAGGTTTCGGACTATTGTCCTTTGCTTTTGCATGGTCCGTTGAATCTTGTGCGAAACCACGCTCGTCATTTCCCCCATATGCAGTTAGTAGGGGACCGGTGCCCCTCTTCGTGTAACATTACCACCTGACTACAACTCCATATATCGCTTGGCTTCCTGATAACGAACGACAGGGGGGTTTTCTATGGTGTGGCACTGTATAGGGTATGTCATAATAATCTCTTCAGAAGTTTCTTTCAGACAAGACGCACTAGAATGCCTCAAGCACAAGGGCTGACAGCTTCAAATCCATGCGTTACGGTGTGCCTCAGCTACTAGTCTGCGCATTAAGAAGCGGAAGAACAAAATCAAACCTTACGTAGTAGTAGAATGGAGTTTCATAATTTCAGTAAAATAGCAAAACTGTATCGCATCGACATCCAAAAGATTCTTATTGTCGGTATCAATCCACCCTACATTATCGGCGACCGCCTTTCTTCGGGGCGACTCGGCTCTTCGGTCTTTGACCAAGCCATTGAGATTCAAAGTTAGATTGGGGCTAAGGAGCGTCTGCCAACAGGCATTTAGCGCGCATATGGATATATGTATGTGTATGTATATATATTACCTCACGGTGCGCCAAGTTTATAAAACATATTACATCACTCCTCTCGACATTTGTTACTGTATCTTATATGTAATTAAACCTATTGATTGGAGAAAATGTCAATTGAAAGAATTGTTAACCCGCCCGATTTGGCTCCTAGTGGCCCCTTCTCCCACGGCGTTATTATATCTTCTGGCCATAGCATCCTCTACACAGCCGGTCAAATTGGAACCATTGATCGCAATGGTACCGTCCCTGAATCATATGAGCAGCAGGTCCAGGCTGCAATACAAAACCTAGACAATGTCCTGAGAGAAGCAGGTGCATCTTCAAGAGACATTGTCAAATTGACATATTACATTGTAGATTATGGTCAGTATGATTAAATATATTGCTGCAATTGCTGTGGTCATTTTAGCCAAAACCCGAAGGTTTAGACTGATGGCCTAATTATAGATGCAAGTATTCGTTCTGTACATATCAATGCCCTTGAGAAATTTCTCAACGGGCACAAGCCTGCAACCGCGTTGATAGGGGTTGCTAGGCTGGCAACACCGAAGCTTAAATTTGAGATTGAGGCTATCGTGGCAGTTAAACCACAGGTGTAATTATATGTCAAACAGATGTAACAGACATATTGGTGTCTAGCTCAGCTCTTCTCAGCCTTTCCCTAGCTATTCGTGGACAGGTAGCTGCTTTCTGTTTATTGAAGATCAAGGCTACCTAATGGGTCACACCAATAAAGAGACTGCCATTCCGTTGAATTATCTTGCCATCGATTAGGTTGAATTTGAAGATCCTCGGGCTGGTCTTCTGCAAATGATATGAAGTTTATCCAGTCCCTTTCCTCCGCCGAAGTTTCTGGTCCTGAATTTGTTTCATCTCCAGTTGTTTGATTTGCAGGCAGCTGAGGCTCTTCATCTGCTGAATTTTGATCTGAATGTCTTATTATGGGTGGAGATATTTGTGATGGCATTTCAATACCGTTTTCTCTTGGGCCAAACTGAAATAAGCGCCATACGGACGCTGCAATCAGCCAATACTGAGAGAGTCGTCGTAATACTCTCAGACCTGAAACATAGTTTTCTTGTGCCTTCAATGAGATGATTGGATTTTCACTTCGCAGCTGCATTTGTACTTGGAGTAGAGCTGTGAATAACGCACTGGGGGCCCAGAACCAACACCCCTTTAGAGCTGAGAGGTTATCAAATTCTTCAAAAATATGAATGACATTTAAAGCAGCTTCTGAGCATATCCTGTCATTGTTCATCAAGTCTATAGTTGGTACATCGCCGGAAGAGGACAGTTGTAGACGGTGAACTTGGACCAAGGTAGTTTCGTAAGTTAGAAATAGCATCGATTTGTAGACATTAGTAGATTGGTTCCGCTCACGAAGCTCGGCAGGTAAACTAATGAGCCATTCGGCAAGTTTGAGGTCAAAAGATTTGAGGGTGCTCTTCCAATCCATGAGAGATTTACGAGCCCTGATTGAGAAGTGACTCCTCAATAGATAGGATATATCTGCGCAAAGTTTTGCATGATAAATGCAGAAGCTTGCTTCATCTCTATTGGCAGACTCGTCAAAATCGTCCATATCAAGTGGCGGTGTATCGCAATCATCTAAATTGCTGAAAGAAGGACTATTAGATTTTATGAATCTAAGAATCGCTGCAAAGACAAGGTAGGAAGTGGCAATCGTGATGCCAGACTCACATATTCTGTGGCCGACCATAGCATAGAGACACAAGCACGTCAAACTGGACTAAGCACCACCAGATTTTCCTCCAGGTTCTTTTATCGTGTTCTACCATTTTGCTTGGACCAACATCTCGATGCATGCCTAACCCAAGGGCAATACGGGCCGCTACACCAATCCACCACCAGGCGTTAGCACACACGTCGTCCCCACCATCGGAAAACCAGGTCAGGAGCAGGGCGGCCTGCACCATATGCATGCGATCCTCTTCATATCGCCCATCGAAGAGGCTTTTCGCACGACGGAAAAGGGCTCTTTTTAGCTCTTGGGGATTCTCAAGCGTAGAGGTGACATGACTGCCGGCCAGACATATAGTGTGAAGAAGGAGCAATGGTGTTGTTGAGGTGGGAGCTTCATATTGGGAGAGAAATCTCTCTCGATCGATAATAGGGAAAATACCATGAATGTGTTCAAAATAGGCTCCAATCAGGGCGTCGGATATACTTCTGGGGGGAAGAACAAACGCATCTTTAGGTATCAGACTTGGCGACGGAGCCCCTTGTAGTTGTCTAGGTATGCGTGGTGCATAGCTATTGGAAGAGGGATAGTGATGGACGCGCTGGTTTATCGACTGTTGGCGAACAAGGTAATTGAGGGTAGACAGTTCACTTCCAATATAAGTCAGACGTGTTTGGATGGGTTTGTCCTGTAGGTTCTGGCTAAAGAACTCGACTAGATGCTGCCTTGCAAATTCTGCGTCCGCTGCTCCATCAGATATTATGGCTTGAGACTTCTCCTTCCCATGTTCCTCAGGGCTAGAGTCCAAAAAAATAGGCTCTGTTTCTGTAGGAACTATCGCTTGAGTCGAGACTGGAGTCTTCAACTTTTTCCCTCTTTGTTCAGAAGACTGGTCAATCACTCGACTTCGGCGTTTTCTCCGTTCTGGAACTGTGCAATGGATCTTTGCCAGCTTGCAGTTGCGACAGGGGAAGCCATTCAGGGCGCCGTCGCATTTGACCTTTCGCGCGTGACAATCCTCGCAAGCTCTCTCTTCAAAACCAACTGTTAGCACGTTTCCTGCTGCAGCATCGTTTTACGAATTATGGGGACTCACTGATAGGCCTGGTCGTTCGGAGGGCTGGGTTCATGCTGATTGACTCTAGGGGCTGCCGGGTGTACATTGCATACTTAGTTATTTTCTGCGGAGATTCGGCTCTGTATACAAATGATACGCCCGAATGATGCTGTTATCAAGGAATCGCGTTGTGCCTAATGAGAGGCTCAACAATGCAAGTTGCTTTCATGTCTAAGCTAGTTGGGCAACCGGCCGAAGCGCCGAAATACCGAAATACCGGCGTCTTCGTTACGTAAGACGACTCGCTTAGTGTTGGGGCTATTCTCTGACATGCTGTGCAGTCTTAAAGCAAGCGAGGGCTATAAAGCCAGTTTAGAAACTTTTTGGTCGTTTAATCAGAATTGAAGTAAGTTGGAAATTATAAAAGTATATATCAAAAGCAAAGCTATACAAGAACATGTGCTTGCAAAGGCATGAGTAATGATGCCCTGAATCTAAGCCGCGTTTCACCTCCGCCCAAATCCACAAGTCTATTCCATGTGTGATACAAGTATATGAGAATTATAACGCCATCTTGTCCACTAACATACTAGTATGCGAAGACTTTCGTCTCTTTAGGGACTTCATCTTATAAATAATAGCACACCATCTTTCTTCGATGCTCATTCCAACAAGCACATCCAAATAAAAGCGCCTGTTCCACTGCCCAATATTAAAAGCGTGACAAAGGCGGCTCCAACCTTGTCTGCTGCGGTGATTGGTTCCAGCTCTAACTCTCCATTGTCTCCTCCATGACCGGCATTCGGGTTTCCTTTAGAAATCCCCCCGGTCGAATTAGTAACTGGTGGTTTGGCTTCATCAATAAGAAGGCTAGAGACTGCTGCAAGAACATTCATTGCTTCGCCAGCACCGCTGGTGCGATCAACAGCCGGATCGACAAATTGCTTAGAAGACCAATAGAAACCGCATCGTCGGCCTGTGTCACCTCCGGTGCATTGTCTGACGGCAGCGTCTGTTGATTTGCGAAGAAGAGGAAGGATCTTGGACCGTGTATGGGGGGCCACTTGGGCTACCACAGCAAGCCATCGATGAACATAGCCTTTGAATGAAAGCATGTCTGTGCTGCATGCACCTTGGCGGGGTTCACAGTTAATTTCATACGCGATGCCATCCGGGAAAAACCTTGTTAGCAGGGAGTCAAGGAGCCTGTCCACGCGGTTCTTCCAAACTTTTGAGCCATCGGTCTAACGATAGATCAGTACATGCATGGCAATATAGAAAGACAAGCAGCGGTGTACCTACGTAGTTGTACATGAAGGCGGCTCCATGTGTCAGAATAGCTGCGTTGTAGGAAAATGTGGCTTTGTTAACGTCTGTGCAGTTCTTTTCAACATGGCCACCGTCATAGACGAGCCAGCTATCGTGATCGATATAACCAACACCCCAAAGCCAGTTCCAAGTGTCTTCTGCACGTTTCGCGTAGGTCTCATTCCTCGTATATCGAGCAAGTCGGGCTCCAATATTAAAGAAACATCCATTGGCAATCGCTACAGAGAAAAAAAACCATGTTAATAACGTTGGAGTCTCATTGGAGGGGTGTTTTGGCCCTACTGTTCTTATAGTTAAATCCCGCATTTGAGAAAGGAATTTGCCATCTCAATCCACCATTACAAGTCTCATCATGGCGGCTAGGGTCAGCTTGAGTGTTCCAAACAGCTTGGGCTAGAGCAAGCCACTGTGGTTTATCTGCGGGAGGGTTTGGAAATTTGTTCTCCGCAGCTAACATCGCGGTCATGCCCCAAAAGCCCTGATCATCGTTTCCGAGAGATGCTGTGTGATTTCTAGGCATGTAATTTTCGTTTTCGCCCACTTGGTGAAGCATGCCTTCCATTACTACCGCATTGTAACTCGAGTCGCCTGTAAGGTGCCAATAATCGACATACGTGCCCATCATAGCACCCCCTTCCCACCAATAATAGTCACCCTTATTTTCCGATGGTGGTCCAGGTAGAATGCCAGGAATTTCGCCCGTTTTATTGCCTTGGTAGTATAGCATTAGATCATATGCAAGCCCGCGAGCCGACTCCCGAATATTATCTATTTGATAAAATTAATGAAAGAAACTCGACCAATTCCATGTCTCAGCAACATTTACCCGGATTGTCAATGCGATAAATAGCCTCAACTTTAGCATAGAAGCAACAAGCTGCAATGATTACCCATGATGAAAGCATGACTGAAAACGGCCGAATGTGGAGAACGAGCGAAAACGTCGTCGACTTTGACTATGAATATACCGGCCCTGATAAGATTATTTGAAAAGAGAACCGCTAGGAATATTGCAATGCAGCCTGAACGAATGACAAGGGGGGAAATAGCACAGGCGATGAATTCGACGTCTTACCAGCAGACGAAGAGAGCACGGTTAAACTGAGAAAGCTGATATGAAATAGGTGTAATGCAAGAAAAACATAAGAAAAATGATGGATGCTTTGTTTTCCTGGGAGAGGCAGCCAGGACCCAAGTGATACAGATCAGGAATTAGGTCAGCGGTGAATATGCGCCTTATGTATTTATAATGGCCCAATGGAAGCTGAACTCTGTGCGACTCTAACCTTTGTGGATTCGTGCGGTGGCGCTTGGGCATCTTGGCTCACTGATTAATGACATCGATGTAGGCTGTGCTAAAGCTTGGCTCTTGGCAAACCTTGGAGCCATCCCCAAGACACGAATAAGGAGATCAAGTCCATGTGTGTGCTCGCGAATAATGAAACGCGCCTCTTCTATGAGCGTGATCATAGGAAAAAGGGCTTATATGACTTTAATTGCAGTCTCACCATGCAGATAAAGGATGCAATATGGAAGGCTGTGGCTATTATGTGACAACGTGGAGATAGAGACCCTTGCTAAAACGGAGGAGTCTAACGGTTAGCCACAGGAACAAATCCCGGCGGCACATGGAACAAATTCCAGATGCAACATCTAATTTCAAACAGCAAATAAAAGAGGGGGACGCGTAACCTGATGGATCTTGGCCTGCTTGATGTTTGGAGGCGCAGCATTGAGAGAACTGAAACGGTGATGGGGCGGCTTGGCTGTCAAGACTAGCGGCAACCTAGCTTTAAGGTTCTTTCTGAGCTTAAAATGAATCCGATGATCCGGATTTGATACAACTTCCGGCAAATTGGAGCATAGATTCGGGGTCAGATGAGAATGCGGACGTAGTAATAAACAAATATCCATTCATCGAGAGGTGGCTGAGGCATTTAGAAGGATAAAATGCATGTAGGCGGGTTGGGTGGACTTGGCGCTGCAATGACACGGGATGGTGGTTAGGTGGCACCCTCCTCTTCTTCGGAGCGCACGGAACATTTCATGGTGCGGCAAGATTCTGACACAAAAGATAAATGCATTTAAACCGTTGTATTCCATTTCTTGACCTCCCGGCTTATCAACGGTAGAGCTTTGGTCGTTACAGTCAACCGACCCTCGAAATGCTGGCATCTCTTTTAAGTTCTCACACTTTATCTTCAGACCCAATCATAATCTAGATTTGGGTTAATAGGAGGCTGGTTCATAGTATTCATCAGCACTAATAATTTGGTAGCAACTCTAAATCTATGGGAGAATGTCGATGGATAATAACTGAAATTAGTGTTCAAGCCTGCATGGGATACGAGGCAATTGCCTACCCTATTTCATCATTTAATATATAATATAGTACAGTGTTACATACAAAGTATCGTCCTAGTAAACTTCCCACTTAAAGGCAGCAGATCTTATGTAACGCAAGGACTTATTCGAATTACACAAAATAATACTATTTGTCAGAGATAGCTGAGGCACAAAGAGAAGAGTGGTGGAGTCAAAGGGGAACAAGCAGTATATTAGCTACGCTTCTGCAGCTAGGTATCAGGTAGTGACTGTATTTATCTCTGAACCTTCTAAATGAAAGAGGGCAACCTCTCTTTTATAATTCCTTTTCAAGCCATGATACTTTTAGTTCAAACTTAGATGCTTCCCTTCGGCATTTGAGCCGCTTCTTCTCGGTATTCAAGCCGCTAGGCGCCTGACACCATTGCCATTGCAACTCTAGTCGAGATCTCACTCAACTAGATCACCACCAGATCAGAGCGTAGAGCACTCATTTCTCCTACGGTGGTCAGAATAACGAGTACTGTAAGGGACACGAGAAATGAATGGAAAGGTGCCTATCCGATGCCGTATTACAGGGAATAGAGGCATTTGAGAACTGTCGTACAGCGACTTGGATATGCCCTTTGTTATGCTTCATTTCTTACTTCGGGAGAAATGACATGAAATGAGGGGAGCGCGAGCTGGGGCTACATGAATGATGAAGGAGCCGTATATAAGTATTCCAAATATAGGAGAAACTTCCAAGCAGATATCAAACTATGCTGTCGTAGAACTTAGCTCAAATCATATTCGCGAAGCCTGTAATCTCCGTTCATATTCGTAACTGTTCTGAAATCCAGACGACTAAGTTGTGTTGGCCGCTTCATATCCACATATCTATCCTCGTATTGTGCTATGAAGAGCCAGCCATGTTAGAATTGCTAGGGAATAAAATGCTATCAGGTAAACCAAGCATCACAACTCGCGATAAGTGCAAATATAACTCCTCCAGCTGAGTGGGGTCACGATGATTCCGGTCTAGTATCTAGAATAGGTCCGTTTATGCCCATTCTTGGGTCTCAATTTCCCCCGAAAGTAAACCGTTAGGCTGACTGTCGCCAGCAGCATGCATGTACGGAGTACACGTCATTTATACCATATTCTGCTCTTCATTCCAAAGTTGCTTGTCCGAGCTCCCCGAATTCTCCACCCGGTACGGAGTAGTGGTAAGATGGTTGACACTCCCGTAGATCTATGGAGTACTACGCTTTGCGAGTGCATTCCGACGCGTTCTGAACGGAGTACGGAATACCATGAGTTAGATAATTGGATGCAAAGAAGCTGTTCAAACTCTATCCGAGCTAAGTGAATTCGCACGCGATGTTTCCGCAATGATAGCTGTATACCATCTGCGTCTGGCATAGACAAACTTAATATATACCCATCAATAAGTACACAAAGTTCGTTTCTGTCTTCAATAGGGCGATGCTTGTAACTAGATTAATTCCATGGCTCTTTAAAATATCTGGTGATACCAATGCTGCTCGTGCATTCAGGTGTATCTTGGTATGGCCGAGGTTAATGTTAGCGTTACATTGCAGGTGGCACACCTGCCAACAAGTATGGAGTAGTACATACATGTACGAGTAGCATGGGATAACTTGGCACCCAGTGACCTCACTAGACATATTTCGTACCACATGAAGCATATGTCAAGTGGACTTGCGGCAAATTCACGTAATCTCAAAGAGGGCATATTCCACATGTGCTTCTAATACGGAGTACAAAAAACAACACCTAGGGGGGCCGAATAGCTGTCCTAGAGGTTGCATAACAGTAAGTTAAAAAGTTCTGCATCTTTGGATAAGAGAATAGTTTACGCAGAGACATATTATAACAAGTGAAAAAATAATGAAATAATTATAACTCTCCTTATAAAGCCAGTAAGTATTGGGGCTCCGTACTGTACCGTCGGATAATATTGCGCCATTGTCCTGGATTTTGGACCCCTTGTCTCTGCACTCCAGAAAATGCTACCATAAGCTTAATGGACTCCGCATTGAGTCAAAGAAAAAAGAAGCTGCTTTCTGCACCATTAATCATCAATAGCGCCTTGGCCTCTTGGCCTCGCACGTACTTGTGTAGCTCAAGCTCATGGAATTCCGCAAGCGGGTATGAACCTTGAAATGCCGATTCGTACGCTTTTACTATCGCTATCCCGCAAAAGCCCAGCCAATAGTCGTCGGCACGGCAAACAAATTAAGCTTGGTACACAATCTGATTCGCGGGGAAACTGGCAAAATTCAACTACTACCTGGTCACCATCCCTTGCCGGCTCCATCAAGTTAATATACCGAGATGTCGCACTAGCTAATAGGTCCGACTCCTGCCCCCTAGCATCCATCACAGCAGGATTGATGCCTTGGGGCAAAATCCACAGGGCAAGGTCATCCATCAAGTTATTGGGGCCTTTTTTTTTCTCAACCGTTCAGAAATGGCGTCGGCTTTGCTGGCTTCAAAATCCAGCTACGCGCGAGCCCGAAGTGGAAGAACCATTCCAAAGATAGCCGACCGATCATCCCCGTTCCGCAAATCATACCGAATGTGGGGTGTAAACGAGCAGACGGCGATAATCCGCGAACACTGCAACCCAAACCGGCAGAGCGATCGTGCACTCAGAGCTTTGGCAAAGAGCCAGATGGCTGCTGGGATGCCGATCCTCCCCGTGCGTGCTTGGCCATTAAGATGAAAGGGCAGTGATCCATATGTGATAGCAGCAAATAGATTACGCCATCAACCTCAAGCATAGTAACCTGCGTGCTGAAAATCGAATGTTCTGCTAGATAGGGAGATGCTATATTCAACGATGTCATTGAGGAACATCTACGGGATTGGGGAAAATCAACCTCCGACTAAGAATAAACTAAAGCTAAATCATGCTACTGAGAGTTCCTGACAAGGTTCAAGAGAAGCTTCAATGCTTGCCGGTTTAGCTCGCAGGATGCAGAAATCAATTCAATTGGTTGAAAAATGGCAAACCCTAGCCGCATATGGGGCACCTTATACGATTCGATTCACACAAAATAGGTATGTCATGTGCGGTTTCACCACCCATGCGTTGATAAGATTTTGCACTGGTACGCCATGTTACTCTGACCCAATCTAAAAACCGAATCATTTCCAATAGACCTTGCAACTGTCATTCTTGGCAAAGGCAGCACTCCAGTACTCGTGATCGATTGGTTGGCAAGAAGCATCGCACTCGGGGTGAAGCTGTCACAAATAGTACCAGCGAACTCCGCACACTCCCGAGTTGAGCGCCTCCCGATGCATACCCCAGACTTTGTACAAGCCATCCCGGGTTGTCCTATCCCCTTTAGCCCCCCCGGTCCCTCCACAAAAGCCCCTAGCGAGTGAACGAACCGCCACACCACGAATCAGTCTAAGCAACCACGCGGCAATGCTGGAGATCGGTTGCATTGCGGCCAGCTTTGCCTGCAGTTCTTCGCCTTAACCCCGCGGTCGTTCTGTTTCTCGGCCTTCTCGTTTTGTTTCCATCTCTACCTAGTGGGACTGTAGAGGAGCCAATGCCTCTCCTGCCCACACCAGCGTTTCGGCGCATTGTTCGGCGGGCTACTTCATCAGATGATAGTGCGTCTGTGAAATAGCCAAGCATCCTCCTTCATTTCGACTTCCAGGTTGCATTTTAGACCTTCTAGGCTCGGACCGATTCCGGATCTGCAGAAGAATGTCAAAGAGCTTGTTTGTCCGCGATGAAGCTCTCCAGGAACGGGAATAGCTTGCCCGATTAGATGCCAGGTAGGTTCGGCCGCAGTGGCGAGCAGGCTTTCTATCTTGGGATGACAAAAGTTGTTTTGAAACATGCCAGCATGGGAAGCAAGGATGACGAATACAAGCATCAATTTTGGTTACATCGGAGATAGGACAAGAACAAGGGGGGAAGAAGTCTTCAAGAACAGTATATTAATTGATATAAAAACCGTCGTAGGCCCCCGACCTTTCGAGTTGTTGCTCATCAGGTCATCAAGTCGTCTTCTGCCCTCGACAGCATCACTGCTCAAGCCATTCAAGCGTAAAATTGTTCACGTCTTCTCACAAACACCATGACTCTTAAGCAATCCGCGCTGGCCGTCCTGGCTGCTGCCATGGGCGCTCAAGCTCAGCTCTTCACTGTCAACTGCTCTCCTCTCACTCAATTCCGAGGCGACCCCATCGTTTCTCCCGGTGTGCTCTCCTCTCACGTGCATGCCGTTGTTGGCGGCACTGCTTTCTCCTTGACCACGACACCTGCTCAAGCTCGAGGATCCACCGCCACCACCTGTGACAAGATTCTCGACAACAGCAACTACTGGCAGCCTCAGCTTTACCACCAGCGAACCGATGGCCAGTTCGAGCTTGTCACTTTCCAGGGCGCCGTAAGTTCGAAATCTCATAATGGCTATTATTTGGTGTGCTGACGAGGACTGTAGGCTGCTTACTACATCGCTCGTGCCTGCGACTATGCCCCTGGTCGACAGAATTGCAATGGAGCTCCTCTTCCCATTGCTCCTCCTCAGGGCCTTAAGATGCTTGTTGGTGACTTAAACAGACGGTATGTTATTTGGATGTGAAAACGCATCGGCTTGAATGCTTCGATTCTAACATCAATTTAGCACCTACAACAACTCCAACTATGAGAATCGTGCCATTCAGCACGTCTGCCTCGACACTAACCCTGTCCCTGACACGAACGGCTTCCCTACTAAGCAATGCCAGCGTGTGCGCTCAGAGACATTCTTCCAGTCCTGCTGGGACGGCGTCAACTTGGACAGCACCAACCACAAGGATCACGTATGTTTCACCCCTTAGCCCTTATCATGAGATTCCTTCGATCCCAATATTGCTGCAGTACTAACATGGCAATAGGTTGCCTTCCCGGCCATTGGTGACTACAACACTGGTGTGTGCCCGCAGTCGCACCCCCGAGCCATCCTCTCCGTCTTCTACGAGTTCTTCTATGACACCGGCTCAATCAAGAACTACAACCGCCTTGTCTATGCTACTGGTGATGCTACCGGTTACAGCCTTCACGCCGATTACCTCCAGGGCTGGAAGGATCAGAATGCTCTCAACAACGCCATCGCCACCTGCACTGGTCCTAACGGTGTTCTCGACAGGGGATGCAGCTTGAACGTCGGACCCAACGGCACCCCCGGTTCTTCTCAGCCTCAGAAGCTTCAGACTCCTGCTCCCACCGAGAACATTGGTCTAACCGGTCCTCTTGCCGCACTGCCCGGCAACAACCCCATCCATTAAATTGTTCAGCAGATGGATGGCAACCGAGACCCCGATTTCGTTCCGAAAAGGCACCGCGCAATGCTTGAATTGGGGATTAGTCGCCTATTGGTGTGAGATAGTCCGCGGCTAGAAGCAGGACTGGCAATTCTTGAGGAGAGTTGTGACATGGATGAAGGATGAAAACTGGTATGAGACTATGGCAATGGCTCTATATAACTGCATTGTCATTGGCTCCTTTGGATGAGATGAGGTTAGCGTCAGGCTCTTATGCACATAGTTAGCATTTACTACATAGGCAATGATGAATGATGTATATATAAACAGATGTCTCTATGAAGCCGTGTTCACTGCACCCTATGATGAATACGAGCTGTGCCGGGTCCGTATTTTTAATTACCATAGCGATTCCCCTACATTCAAAATCATTCCCTTCACGAACAACGTAGGAAGAAAGCACACACCGGTAAATAGGGTATGGCTTTTCACGTCCTATAACGAGGGGAAAGTACACTGTGGAATGGGACTAGTAAAGAAAGAGATTGTATGCAGCAGTTCGTACGACATAGAGATAATAGACTCCGTGATCCGTAATCCATTAACACGAACTACGGAGTTCCCCGGGCACTACATCGTATCAAGGCAACTTCTACCCAAAAAAAGAAAAAGGGGCTGCGGTTGCAGAGCGGCTTTTCTATATGCGTTGACATCATACTACAGCAGAGGCAAGGGGCTACGATGAAAAAAAACTAAGCCTCATTGGCGCACTGGACGAACGGGGAATCGAACCCCGGACCTTTCCCATGGACAAGCTTAACTGTCAACTAAGTTGGACAGGTCATGCTAAGGGAAAATTATACCACTAAACCATCCGCCCATTTAAAGCGTGCTGTGATTGGCTTGCCGGTGGAGTGGAATACTCTGATCATGAATGTTGGCGGTTGCTAGAAAGGAGGGCCGACATTATTAGTTTGTGTAAATATAAGGTGAAAAATGCGCAGGTAATTGGCAAAAATTGATATGTAGCTGGAATGGTTGACTCAATCTTATATTGCCGCTGCCTGAATAACTCTGGCACGTAGTTTTTTTCCGAGTTGAATCCATCATTTGCAGGGTAAGCTTTTCATCATGGCTCTATTTCCATGGCGCATTGATCAGGGGATCTCCTGCGGATGTGGCTGGCGAGGCGTTCGGCAAATGCTACGCTAGTCATGTTCTCCGTCGCGCTCCGTAAAGAACGGTAGAGCCCGAGGCTATGTGCGACCATGCACAAGGATCTCAGCCTCTGCAACACGAAGCACTTCATCTTCGTTGCCCTGCAGAGCAGTTGGGATCAGAGACAGAGGATGGACAGTGTTGCGCTCATTGTGCGTTGCCATACGGGGCACCAGCTTCAGCCACTGTCTCTCGTGTATGCAATACGGTGTATGGGCCTGCATATGTTATCTTTTCGCAGTCTGTTGTTAATGCTGTATACGAAGCAAATCATACTGCTTCACCTGATTAGAATTGCTTTCAGTTCTTTATACGTAATTTCCACTTCGAACTTGTGCTTCGTACGATGTACTCCTTGCTGAATTCCAGCTGATTTGGTGGTTGGCCTCTCTAGGGAGATGTAATTATGCGGGGGAAGCTCTCGGCATTAAGTTGGCCAAGACCGTCTCAGCGTCGGCCGAGCCTACTTGTACTCCGTATAAACAAGGATGATCGCACAGAACACGGGAGAAACATTGAGCGCAGAGCATGGAGCAATCCGTATTACCAGCATAATTATGGATTAGTGGCACTTGCACTGCGGAGTAGTATTTACGCAAGTCGGAAGCTCGGGGGGCCTGCTCAGCTACCATTTCTAACCTCAAAATGTTCGTGCCGCCGAAATACTTCGTGAACCGCTACCTTTTTTCTTGTATTTGCCCCAGGAAAGCATACCCATGTCCTTCATCGCTCGAATTTCTATTGTTTAGACGATGGCGTTCTCGCGGACTCGCATTATGAGAACCAACACAGCAGCACGATCACAAATGCGTGTCAAGGGAGGAGCGCGACATATCTATCAGAGCGCACTCGATTTTGACCGCTAGACCCCTTGCGCAATTGGTTTCGAGTACGGAGTACTCCATAGTAATGGCACATCGATTAAACCTGAGCTTCGCATGGAACAGTATTGCATAAAGGATGTAAACACCTTCATATTTTAGGGGGCGTTGCCAAATGCGGCAACCGTTTATGGTCTATTCATGGAATACGAGCCGCGGCAGATGCATCCCGGACCGGGCACCCCACATGCTAACGCACATCATGAGATTCTAAAGGCCTTGGGCAAGCCAAACTTTGAAGATCTGGCAACGTTACAGCTTGGCAATTTTTACAAATAATTGGATAGACCAGAGGAGGCCTGAGATAATTCTTGGGCGCTTAAGTGATTACATCACTTCAATGTATGTCTCTCCCTCGTGTCTCGTGTTGAGACAGTGCGTCGGGCAATCGTAGTCGTAAAACCCCCTGCAGGTCATGCTGGATGACGCTGGCGTCGAGGTTGGCCAACTGTGTTGCATTGCCACCGCAACATTCACAGCCTTACCAGCAAGTTTCCATTCTTTACGAGAAGATGCAAGGGTGCCGATTCGCCGCTGCAAGCCGTGACCACATCTAGTAAGCTGCTCGGGTGATCGCTTCCGACCGAGAGGTCTCCCCCGACGTGCTTGGAATGGGGCAAAGCCAAGATGTTGTGTTGCAGAAGATGCGGTGTCATGGGCTTCCAGCTGTGTGCCTTCTCCACTCGAGTTGGATATACGAGCGCAAGAAAAATATATAAAGAGGGAAGCCATTTCCCTCTTTATACTTCAATAGTCATTCATCCATCCCATACTTCGCTCTGGCAAATATAGATCCAAGTCAAACACGACCCTACTCAACAACTGTTCGCCTTCACTAAAAAGCAGCCACCATGCAGCTCACTAAGACTCTCATCGCCACCCTCTTCGCGGCTTCTACTGCTGTTGCTGCTCCCACGCCTGCCGACAAGTCTATGATGGCTGCTGTTCCGCAGTGGACAATTGAGAACCTCAAGCGGGTGTGCAATGCCGGCAACACCTCTTGCACCTGGACCTTTGCGGTTGACACTCATCTCGCCGCCGCCACCTCATGCACATACGTTGTCAAAGCAAGTGCCAATGCCTCTCAAGCTAGCGGCGGTCCCGTTACCTGCGGCCCTTACACAATCACATCAAGCTGGAGCGGCCAGTTCGGCCCTAACAACGGCTTCACCACTTTTGCAGTTACGGATTTCACCCAGAAGCTCATCGTCTGGCCTGCCTATACGGATGTCCAAGTTCAGGCTGGCAAGGTTGTGTCTCCCAACCAGAGTTACGCTCCTGCCACACTGCCATAGATGCGAGCCATTGTTGGATTTGTTTTATAGATGGCGGAAGGCAACACAAAGCGATCCTTGAACAGGATCTGGGACAGTATCAGGTCAACCTAGAATACCTATGACTAAATTTAATGTAATTAAATAATACACTATATTTATTACTAACCAAAATTTCCAAACGTGTCGCATATCAAATAATGAGTGTTGATAGAAGGTTCGTCAGCTCAAGGTCTGGGCGCCAAATAGCATTTATGGACCATATCAATAAGTAAAAGTTCTCGAGCAATCTGTGCCCCATTTTTTGTATGCGGGAGCTGGCATTTTACGTATTTGAACAGGAATGCGCTGAGTAGCATACCACAGCCCATTGCTCTACTAGGTTAATTTGAGAATAATAAACCCTCATGAGCGTATTCTAAATGATGTACTGAAATGGGTTTATATGTCTTTCATTTACAATCAAGGCACGTTAAATAAGATAATCTAAGGTGCCTATGGTACTTTATCTAACGCGATTCCCTAGCAAGTATTAGAACTGTATTTTACCGTTATATGATAGTTGAAGAAGATATGTATACTACCATATATGAAATTCACTTTGGATCTTGAGCTTCTGTAAAGCACATGAAAATGTCGCACATAAAATGTTGAATTTGTGAATTAATGAATAGTCACTTCCCCTAACGTTGACTTCATGACTGAATCATTTGTTTTAGTTTGATTGATTTGAACCAAAATACTCTATTCTATGGAGTATGATATTTTAAACGTTTGAAATTCTTCCAGATGTAAAGTCGCCTGGTTACAACTTTATAGCCTTTGTGTTAGGTTCCGGCACAGTTGATCCCTTATAATAAGTTGGTCTGCCAAGATTGATTGCTAGAATTGGATCAATATCGCCTAATCTTTTGTCCAGTGGCGCGCGTTCGAATTGGCAGATTCGTAACACTTTGGCAGATCGACTAAAATAGTAATCTACTCTCCAGCTGACACGATGGAAAATATTGACGTTTCTTCAATTAGGCAGGACAACCGCCTTTCAATACATGCGGAACTTGACAACATGTATTCACACTGCGGTACTAACAGAGCCAGCCCTAAAACAACGAATGATATCAAGCTCGGCGAGCAGGGCTAGGTCAAGTTGGGTTGCACCTGGCTGGGGCTTGGTACACATAAGGACTGGCACTTTTTCTCCATCTAGGACCAAGGTAAGAAAAAATGATGAGGATGTATAGACGAGTGCATAGTGAGTATATCCGTAGAGTATTTAAATATTGACTTGTGTGTAACTGATGACCATATTCAACCCATAAGATGAATATCTGTAAAATAATATAAGATAAATACTGGAGCGTCCTTTCTACGTTGTAAGATGCAACGGTATCTAGTAGATACGAGATAATTATTGACTAACTTTCTATAGCCTTGCTCTTCTAATCCTACTTTGGTCGTTTGCTGTCATATGGCTAATCTTAGTACCATTGTGAAATATCTCTATTTCGTATGTAACAGTTTAAGGAGGATGATATTGTTTTGTTGATGCCGTCCGTGATGAGTTGGTGGGTTTTTGAGGCAATAAGTATACTACTGCTCTGTATGATTCGTGAATGGACGATGGCGAGCTTCCAAATCTCTATACCGACGATCCATTTGTCGTGGTGGCGTTGTCTTTCATAAAACAATGGAATGGATCCGCAGCAGGCATCTCGCTAGTGACTGGTGCTACCGTGCCCATACAATACCTATGAGAATGACCACAAAGAAAACCCCGAATCACAAGAATAATCGATTCGAAAAATATGAAGCCTGTTGCCACCACCCTGTCTCCTCTCAAGTGCCCCCGCATCCAATTGGCCTCCATCTACATCTTTACTGTGGATACTGCATCTTAGCGAAAGGCGCTACGCCATGAATAGGAAGCAGTGCGCAGTCCGCAAATCTGAGAAATAAGGATGGAGAGATGATGGCCCGATGATGGCCCGATCGGTTGAAACTTCCGAACAGAATCTAGTTGGTAAACGAATGAAATGGACATTCTTAAAGGCGCTTTATGGCCAATGGTGATGCTTAGGCTAAGAAGCAAAATGATGGCTATTGAAGGCATTCATTCGCCTTGAAGGTTGCCAGCGTTTCCAATTAGCAAATACTTATCGCGCTCGACACATTAGCAACTGAGCTGTAAGTTTGGCGTCTTTTCGGCCGGGTTTCTTGAGCTCATCACCTACCAAACTCGATCAAGGGCCGAGCGTGAGGACCCATTCACGGCCCAGGATCAACCCAGGTCTCAGCTAGATGCCGATCATGAGTGGTCGTGCCGCACTCAGTGGCGGGGAATCGATAACACGGGGAGCAATTGTAGAGTCCCATGCGTCGACTCATTAATTTGAAGGAGCTTTACCACAGAGCCCAACACTCCACCCGAGACATTGTGCATTATATTACGACATCTGTTTCCCACCTATTTATAGAGAGATAATATAGTCACCGCATATCCCGTTGCACTTTTGCATCCATCAGGATCCCCAAGGAGGGTTACATTGTCTCCTCTGACTAAGAGGACATGAATATATAAGACGTTCTTCTATCTTCAAATACACATTATCAGGATTGCTTTCGACAAACATTCTCCCTCTCATTCGCCTTAAGTTAGCACCCCTAAAATATTGAACATAATCTCTTTTCAAATGAAATCCATTGCCCCAATTGTCGCCGGTGTGGCTACTCTTGCTTCTGTAGCAACGGCATCGGTCAAAGGATTCGACATATCCCACTATCAGCCTACTGTTGACTTTGCCAAAGCGTATTCCGATGGCGCTCGCTTTGTTATCATCAAGGTTCATTTTCCGGCCTTTGGCTTTGTGATGACTAGAAAGCTAACACTCCCTGTCGACAGGCTACTGAAGGCACAACCTACACTGATCCCAGCTTTAGCGATCACTATACCCAAGCCACCAACGCTGGTTTCATTCGTGGAGGCTATCACTTTGCGCAACCAGCCTCTTCCTCTGGTGCTGCCCAAGCCAACTATTTTCTCAAGCATGGAGGAGGCTGGTCTTCCGATGGTATCACTCTTCCTGGTATGCTCGACCTCGAGTATGCACCCAGTGGTGACAGCTGCTACGGCCTAAGTGCTAGTGCCATGGTCAGCTGGATTAACGATTTTATCTACACTTATCACTCTGCCACAACTCAGTACCCTCTGATCTACACTTCTACAAGCTGGTGGCAACTATGCACCGGAAACAACGGATCGTTTGGTAGCAAATCACCTCTTGTTGTTGCACGATATGCCAGCTCAGTGGGCACATTGCCCAATGGCTGGAGCTATTATACGATCTGGCAAAATAATGACGCGGCCCCTTGGGGCGGTGATTCTGACGTATTCAATGGAGATCTGTCGCAGCTTCAGAAGATTGCTCGTGGCAGCTAAATATAAGACATCGCAAGCTGTGTTGTCAGGCTTGTAGATTAGATCTGAATGTAATTTGAAAGATTTGATCTCGCAATATTGATAAATGTCATGATATATATCCTCGAATGTGCTATGAATCTCCTCATGTTCATTAAACTTAACTACACTGACTGTCTATTTGCATTGAATGAGCTGTCTATTTGCATTGAATGAGCTGTCTACATAATGATTTGACGATAAGTATACCGCAATACGCTATCTGCTTACTGTGAACTTTGTTATAGGATTTGTCATATCGGAATCTTGCATTCAAATATTGACCTCTTTCAAAGAAATGTCATATAATCTTGCTGCAGCATCCTCATTATAAGCCCATTCGGCATGCCCCGGATCAATCAGTTTCCAGCCCTTCTTCAGCGGCTCACTAAACCGATTCCTCTCCAAGTATTTGCCCCCTTGTCCTTCGAGTTCTCTGCTTACAGCAGCCCAAACAGATGTTGAAGCGCCTTGTTCAGCATTCATCATGGACATGAGGGTCGCCACCGGACCCGATTTAACGACTACCAACCAATCCTTGACATCCCACTGACTCGGTGCCTGCAACCCCGTTCGAATGCCGCCGGGATGTACACTCCAAGCATGAAGACCGCTCATGCCATAGCGCCGTTCAATTTCGCTGGCCGTGTAGACATTGGCCAGTTTACTCTGACCATATGCGATGGAGGGGGCGTATTTTCGCTTCTCCCAGTTAAGGTCTCCGAAGTCCATGGGGGCGTTCCTATGGGCTGTGGAAGAGACGATGATAACACGGGAGCAAAAGTCTGAAGTAGATGATGCCTGTAGCGTCGGCCGAAGAAGCTCAAATAGAAGGAAGTGAGACAGATGATTTGTACCCCAGTGCTTCTCAAAGCCATCTCGCGTCCTGCCGAAGGGCACATGCCGAATACCAGCGTTCTCGATGAGGATATTGAGGGTGCTACTCTTTGACTTGAATTCATTGAAACACGCTCGAACACTGTCAAAAGATTCAAGATCCAACTTGAGAAGGTGAATGCGATCGCCGCTGAGAATATCTCCCAGAGCCTGCCTGGCCTTCTCCAGATTGCGAGCAGTCACATAAACAATTGCTCCAGTAGCTTTCATCGCCCTCGCAGTCTCAACTCCTAGCCCTGATGAGCAGCCCGTAATTAGAACGACTTTGTCATTCATATTTCCTTCCCTTTGTTCGTCCTTGATAATCTGCAAAGCAGTTGGCCTTGCATCTCCAGGGCCATGCTGATTGGCATGTGCTTCCGCGTAACGACTCGTTGCTATTGTAGTCATGACTTATGAGGCGAAAGTAGAAAGATGTATAGAATTTTAAAGAGTGTGTGTGTTGTTTGTAGGCTATGTTATGCTTTGGGTCGTCTGTGATCGGTTGATTAGATGCGCATCGAGGATAGTAACGCAGCAGCCTTATATATCTTGAAGTGATCGCCATTGTGCCACTCTTCAGTCTCTGGCAGAAGCTTACATGTGCTGAGCAAAAGGATAACCCTATGCGAAATGCTAGCGGCATTGAGCCCCTTATATCCTGTTTAGCGATACGATGGCGCTCGTAATCCGAAAGTGGCAATTATGCTGACAGAGATGAAATGACAGCGTTCCCGCTGTATCCGCCTAGAGGATGAGCTACCGTATTTGCCTATCTATTACCGCGCTGTATGGCTAGATAAGTAAAAGATATAGGTATATTTCATGACTTAATCGGTTTAAAAAAAAAAAAAAAAAAAAAGCTCCTGAAACGCCACCGTTCGAGCGGGCTTTAGTTGTTTTTACAAAACCTAAAACGGCAACTTTCCGTCAGCGACTGGATGATGACTCGAACCATTCCAAATCAGTAGAGACGGTATACTGGGAGTTTGTTCGGGAAACAACATTCACCACGTCAATATTTGCACGCAAATAGAGCACCGAAAGAGAATTTGAGAAAAAGAATATGCAAGCTGACAAAAATGAAACTAAATGAAGTCGGATAATTGCTCCCGGCAGGGCTTGAACCTGCGGCCTCCGCATTACTAAAACTTGGGTTGATACCAAAGTATTAGTACGAAGCTCTGACCAACTGAGCTACGAGAGCCCTTGCTTTTACCCAGGAGTTAGTGAACGCTATACGCAGGAGCAGTTCTGCTCCTTCTTGACTTGGCCCATCCGCCTTTCATATGTGTTTGATCGAACATTGTAGTGGCTGCTTACTCCTGTAAGTAGGTCTCTATCTTTAGCTGATTAGACTTGACAAACTGCGAAAGCTATTGTGGAGCAACGATGATCCAGCCTGGCCTGACCATGGTTTCCGCGCCTCAAGTGATCTCCTATATCTCGATCAGACCCCTGTTCTGGTCAAAAGTCTATGGGATTTTACTCGATTCTTTTGCAGTTTTTGATTTAAATTTTGTTCCGATACTATAGAATTCCTTTTGAATAGATATGTCGGTGCTGTGGACTCATTGAACCAGGGGAAGGCGTGCCGCGGCGGTATGTGGGCGGATAGCCACGCGGTCGAGATGTTTTTCTCTTCAGCCACCTGAGAACTGCATATAGACTTGTCACCCGCCTACTCCCAGATCAGCCAGGGTAGGCCTAGAGTAAATATCACTCCTAAGATGCTTTCTAATTTGCCCGAAAGCCTTTCACTTTGGATGAAACGTCCGATTCAACGCTTGAGATCCGCCAGCGATTCGATAGCTTGTTTCGAAAGGGATTTATGAGGCTCTGCCAGGAAAGAGATGCTGCCGTTGCTGAGGTAAGTCAAGATCTTACGAAACAGACCTCGCGCGGCCTGACAAATGTTGCGACTAAACGTACTATATGGAGTATTATCGAGGAGTAGGGCAAATATCTTTTTGTCAAAAATCACACATTCCATCTGTGAGAACCGTCCGATATTCATCAAAGATTCATTCTCCAGGGGGGAGTTCAGCTCCATATTTGGTCCCGTTTCCTAGCAGCTCCGTTTCTTCACTGCGCACTAATCCGACTCTTTTGCCAGACAACTTCCCTACCTCTTGGTAGCCTATATTCCTTATGCGACACACGGCGCTTGTTTTTGGATTTTGGTATAGCAACTTCATGACTGGTTCACGTCGAGTAATGGTAGTTATGAGAGCGACAAACAAGGCTCGGAAGTCACAATCTCTTAATCCCATTGTAATCGATGCGGATGACATAAGTGAAGGAGAACCAACGATTCCCAATTTGTGTCAGTTGTGTAACATGGATCCGCAGTCTATTTGTCGCGAGTGGGAAGTAACAAAACCATCTAACGAAGAAAATTACAACTGTCGTCACTTGAGCTATATGAGCGGACTATGGGAGTCAACGTCTATCGATACATCAATGATGTGGCAAGGCTCAAAAATTACTATAAGATATGCCCAGTGGAGGAATGAATTTGAAATCGCTGTTGCGGATGCACTACTTGCCCATGCGGAAAAATGCAATGCCAGATTTCGAATACTTAAGGGGAAAGAAGATATAGATGAGAAAATATTATGGCGTACAAGTTCTAGGTTCACCTCCTGGACGCTGTAAGATACGATAGATCTACACTAGGTAATCTGTTTTTTAATAAGTGTTACTAGTGAGTCAAATAACCAATGTAGATATAGCTTATGTATATCGTATCTGTTTCTATATAGACATTTACTAAATGCAAAGGCCACTATTGTTATTACTAATAATGATGGCTTTTGTAAAAAGAAAAAGAGAAGGAAAAAATTAAGAACCTAAAGATTTTTTTTAAAATTTTTTTTTTAATAAGGGGGATGAAAATTATCGTATATTGGGAGATATGGTTCGAAAGTCCTGTCTTGTGTAAGTACTGCGGAGCCTAAACCTCATGGTAAGGCCGTAGACGAACTATGTTATGCAAAGAATACTCGGAATGAACATCAAAAGTATCGAGACATAATTTTAGGATCTTTTCTTTTTAGCCAGCTACAGATGGATAGCACTGAATATGTTTCTCAGAGGTCCATGCTTCGCAAAATAACGCGCTTCTCGGTTAATGGCGCAAGACACGTAGCACTTCTTCCGCTGCTTGTTGATTACTAGTACTCCGTACCATACAGGTAATAGGCCCCTTGACTCCAACTGTTCCCTTGCATTAGTGATAGAAATGGATTCGCGCAGTCAATCAAGGTGTTTTTAACAAGGAGATGAGCTCCAGTAACGGGGCAGTCGAAGCGGAGGTAGTCTGTTCTGGTTCTGCTGGGAAATAGCCTTCCAGTCATGTTTCCATTAGGCTCAACAAATGTGACCTTAATATCATATATCCCATCGTTTTGCGAGACTGAGACGGTAACTAGTAACGCTTGACCTGTGCTTTTACCGAAGATATTGATGTCCACCTGCTTGGCTTCTTAATAAGGTTCAAAGAAAAATGCAGACAATCTGTCCTTTGTTTTCTCACGAAATACTCACCCGATCACATCCTAGTGAATTTTCCACCAATCTTTGATCCAAGTCAAAGCAACCAACTCCAGCTGCCGGATTCCACAGATCCCTGTCATGTCTAATTTCGCGGCAGCGAATTCTACTTGGATAAACGCATAGTCAACATCAAATCCAGGTCTCGTAGACTGAGGAATTACAGCCACTTTTGATGTACTTGGTGTGCCTCCGCCGATGCCATCCGTTTGATCTCCAATGCCTATAAGAGTCAAAAGGATCGGCTCCCACATCTCTAAGGATAAAGAGACCCTTAGAGATTCCCGATCTCATCCAGGTCACCAAGTTTGACCGTTGGCGGCCTCCTAGACTGTCATTCGATCGCATAATGTTAACCTAAAAATACCATGTCTCGTCTTGACGTTTTTCCGAAGGAAATGAAGCTGAGAGTAACTCAAATTGGATGGTGCAACAGTATTTACTTTCAAGGAGTAACACACCGCCTACTTATAGTTTTGAATTTTTTCTCACATATAAGACGCTCTTACTATTGAAATTCTTTTGCGGGATAGTAGTTAGAGGTCTTTGAAATGCTTTGCCATTAACTTGAATGTAATCTATATAGCTAAGTCCTCTCTAGCGAAGTTTATACCACTGGGCTAACCATTTTGTAGCTTTATGTAAAAAGGAAAACGGGAAAAGGAAAAGGAGAAAATAAAAAACGGAAGACAGCACATAATTTTGTGAGCATAAACTTTTTGAGATAAATCCGTGGGTAAGCCCGGTTCTCAATATTTTACGTCGCAAGATTATTTCTTCTAAACAGTTACTGCGAGTATCTCAGAACATATGGCAATGTAAGTCCTAACTTTGGACCCAATGAGAAACGTGTTGCTTATTACTTGCCATTTCAGCTCTTTGATTCTTCTAGAGTCGAAAGGAATACGGGAGAGGGTATGCATCTCGCCAAAATCCTGTCGCTTTTACGGCGAATTGAGCTGCCTGCCGTTATTCATGTGGGCCGCGATATCCCGTCGATCGTGGAAGGCGCGGTTATTGTGGTTCAAGTATTGTCGACATTGGGTAAACGAACCAGCATTGAAGACATAACTGAGCAATGCAACCGTCTGAAAGAAGGCGATGTCGTACTGGCTGTCCTAGGCAAACGGCGGATGTTCAATGGTTTTAGCTGTGATACTACTTCCACCCTGGCTGTGGGAGATATTCTATACCGGAGCAGTGGCAGTGGCGTGGTAGGCGAGATTCGAGGATCTGATCTAGCTTGAGGTCAGCCGATCTCTGCGCGCGTCTTAGGAAGTGCCCAAGTTTCTGGCAAACTCCTCAATATAAAATAGGCAAACGCGATCCCTCGATTACGGCAATTGGATATAACCATGCCTATCGTCTGTGTGGTGGGCACGGCCACGAATACTGGAAAAACTACTACAGTGACAAAAGTTATTCAACATTTCAAATCGAAAGAGCAGGGGGTTGCGTGTGCGGAGCTGGTTGGGTGGCGTAGGCTCTCAGCTTCTAACGCGGATCTGATTTTAGGCTTCATGGATGCGGGCTTGCTGAGCACTTGTGGTAAGGCAACAGAGGTGGTTGAGGTTGCATTAGACATATTGCATCAGCTGAATCAAATTCGGCCAGATGTTATCGTTCTGGAATTTGGTGCAAGCTTACTGGGACTTTATAATACCGAGAAAATTCTATGCTCTTTGGAATTTGAAAAGCACATCAGTTCCATTATCATGTCATTGGTGGAGTCGAAACTTGACAACTTCAGAAAGCGGTAAGCCAACGCAACTATGCGTTCGACATTTTCTTCCGCAATAGTCCCGATTGTTGAAGAATTTCCACATGATCCATTGTTTCATCATATTCTGAAGATATTCGCGACCAACCCTGATCATATTTTGCTGCATGATTGGGTAAAGGGCACTGAGGCAACTTACAGACAACTGATGACCGATATGCTCTACATGCGCAGCCAAATTTTCCAAGAATGCCCCTGTCCTTGTTTGACTCTCATCACTAAATCGTTCCAGAAAGGCCATTTATTCTGGTCCTCGCACCAGGCAACTACGAGTTCATCGTAGCAGCTTTCAGTATTCTCTGCTGTGGAGCGGCTTTTGCATCACTGGGTATGTAATAGTTTTAAAATTTAGGAACAACTGTGAATGTAATGCGCGTGAGATGTGGGAAAGGTTGAGGAAAGGCGGCGTAACAGATCTGAAAGTGGCACCACACTTCTGGGCAAGCTTGATGCGATACTTCATTGAGCATATAGACAAGCTGCCATGAGCGCAACGAGAGCAGTACGTTAAAGTGGCCAGAGAGTCAAAAAGTCACATTATTTTAGGCAACTCCGGCTGGTCTAACGTTACGAAGTTCTGGCAAGAGCTTCTTGAACGCCCGTTCATTGTTTACTATGACTCAACGGAGGCAGGTAATTTTACGGCGATGATGACTGGGTCTGGTCTGACATTGGAGGTGAGTTATCCGTATCTGTGAGTTCTACAGTATCTAACTGCTAATGCCAGGGCTATATTAAAAAGCCACAGAGAAGTGTCTAGATGAAGCGATCCGAAGGAGATCATGGAGAAATCTTCGTCAAAAGTGAGATGCTATTTACGAGGTACGCAAGACATTGTTTGTCAGGCAGTTTTTGAAGCTAATGCCCTAGGCGATATACAGTATCTGCGCAGCGAAATCGCAACCAGGGATGTTTTGATAAAGATGGCTACTTCAAAACAGGCGATTTCGCACATCTTGTGGAAGATCGGTATGTCCTCAAGGGTCGGTTATCCACTGATTGTAAGATGTTTCTTCTCCAAAACCTTGGGAAATATTGCTGTTAACTTGACTCTATCCGTCCTAGTTATGCGGTATTAGGGGCTCTAGGCCCCCCTTCGGGAAGTAGAAGCACGCTTCTATATATTTCTGAAGCCTATGTTGTCCTGGTAGTTTTCAACCTGAACCGTCAGATTGCTGCTGTAATTGGTGTGAAAGCTCCAAACGCTCCTGTGGGCCTCCTTGCGCTTCGAGAAGATCTACAATCAAAGCTTCCTAAGTACAAACTTCCGACATCCTTGCGTAAATTAGAAGACGGTGAACAGATACCTCAAGCGGGACTGGAAAAATGAGTCGGAGGAATATTGCAGAAAAGTATTTTACCTCTTCGGAAGATAGTTTCCTGCCTCCTGGAGTGGAATTCTACGATGCAAGAGTTGAGGTTAACGGCCCTCGGAAGGCATGGAATTGGGTCGGAAATATCTAAGACTGGATTGTATCTGTACATGTATATACGATAATAATAAGGGGACAAAATGTTCGGCCTATCCGACAAATACAATGTTGATACGTGCTTCTGAATTCATTCGACAACCCTATATTACGTCTGATAGATGTAAGTGCTTCAAAAGGATATTGATGTTCTTAGAGGAAATTATATCGTAGAGAGATACTGTAGAACTGAACCAGCGTGTTCCTTGCAAAATATCGATTTCTGATGCATAAAAATGTCAGTAATTACGCCTTGGTCTATCATTACGAGAAGAATAGCTTTTATTGCATATATATATATATATATATATATATATATATATGTGTGTGTGTGTGTGTGTGTGTGTGTGTGTGTGTGTTATAGGCCTTTGGCGCTGTTGGTAGAGTGAACTTTGAGCTTCGAGCGTCTGGCGGCACTGCCATGAAGTCGTCCTACACCATATAATTAAGTAGCAGTGAATAGACGAGAGCAAGTCGTAAATCCAGATTTGCTTGCCATTCTTGCACCTTTCCATAAAGGAGCCCAAGCTCCCATGATAGCCGTGATACCAGTACAGAGAATCATAGGTCCGTACTTAGTAGCATACCCCAGCGGTTCCTCCGTAAGGGAACCTTTTATGGACAAAAGAGAACCACTGATTGGGCCACCAAGCATATATCCGAGCCCTCGACCCCCTAAAAGGAGGCCAAAAACAAGAGAGGTCTCCGCAGCTCGGTCATCTCGCTTGATTTCTTGCAACATACTAGACCAAGTAGAACTGAAGCCGCCTGCAAAAAAACCATATAGGATGACGAAAGCAATCATTGTACTAATGTGGTGGCCAAGTCCCCAAAGGAGAAACACAGGGATAGCACTACCAAAAGATGAAAGGAGAATGACTTTCGTTGCTGATAACTTATCGCCCAACATGCCGTGGACTAATGACCCAGGTACCGAGGCCATGGAGAACAGTGCAAGCAAGATTGGGCCTGTCACGGAAGACAACCCAATAGCGGAAGCATAACTGGCTACGTATGTGCTTGGCATCAGATAGCCAAGAGACTGAACAACTATTCCGAATTGCATCATCCAAAACGAGGTATGCCGGAGAAATGCAAATGAGAGTGGGCGTGAATAAGGCCTGGCTTCCAATGGAATTCGTGGCTTGAGGAAGAAGAGTGTAGGCAATATCAACAGTGCAGAAGCTATAGCCCACGAAAGGATCGTTGCCCGAAGACCAAAACGCCGTAGCAGGCTGCTGAAGATGAAAGGCATAGCAACACCAACAGAGGACTTGCCAGACCACATGACTCCATACGCAAGACCTTTCCGTTCAATGAACCACTCATCCATGTAAAGAGAAATCGGACTGAATAGAAGTCCACAACCAATGGAATAAAGCGCGCCCTGCGTCGCAATCAAACCTGCTATACTTTTTACAAAAGCAGAAGCAGATAAACTGATCATAGTGAGTAAAAGGCCCAAAGGGCCACACCAACGTCGTATATGAGGATACTTGTTTAGTATCATGAATGCGATGGGCATCAGGAGATACATGATACCCATTTGCATCGATCCGACCGTAGCAATAGCCCCAGCAGAGGCATTCATACCATGGCTGGGATTACTATAGTACTCTTGAAAGATGCCAAAAGAGACAGAATATCCTAAGATGTCGTGTGAGTGTTCGGCGTGAAGGACTGGAAGACCGGCTGATTCAAAAGAATGCTGGAGAAATACCCCAAATGGGAGCTTGTGCGATAGTGCAGCAAGCAAGAGCCAGGTATGCGTCCCGGCCATGGTCAGCTGGAGGCAGTGTTTGATCATTATGTATTGGATTTGCGGTATATTCTTCATGGTCATGTTGGCCACTTGTAGGAACGTGGTTCAACTCGTGCGCATCGTGAGCAATAGAATGAGCCATTGTAGGATACGGAGGTCAATGTCAATAGGCCGCAAATCGAGGAGGGGAAAACGATTTTTAGGGAATATGAAAGCCGTTGTCTCATGCACTTTCTTTAAACCTCAACATTTGTGAAGCAAATGATGTATAAGCGACATTGCCACATGCGTCACCAGAACTTTGCTCATTAGCCCGACATCGCTGGCTCACTACTGTGGGATCGGCAGTTGACATCTGAAGGGCGCAGGGTTCTTAAAACCCGATGCCGGTTCATAGATATCAACCTCTCAAATTGCTTCTTCGAATTGTAGTACTACTTAAAAATCGCTAAAACTCCAACTACAATTGTAAACCGGGTAGCTTCGCATGTATTCTGTTTAACAAAAGGCACCCGAGTCCTTTCCGAGTGCAGACATCAATGGCTTGCTGAAGTAATCCGCTAGATGCAGTGAGGTCCTGAGTTTGTGCATTCATGACGGCTGAAAAAAAAATAGAGCGTCCAATTCATAGACATTGGCCTTATTTCCTTTGAAGGAACAAATCCTTGCTTCATAAAAATCACATTGTTGTCGATTCGATGTTACATGTGCTTCGTAATACAGTAACAGCGACTAGATATGACTAGAGTTGGACAGGGCACTAAGCATTGGCCCTTCATGCATGTGTACCCAATGCTTCTTCTTGAACAAGTACGGGGTAATACATCTATACTACCTTAGATGTGCCACTGCTATCTGTTAAAGTTGCCATGAGCTTCTCAGGGCTACTCACCACCAAAGTAGCACATAATTGTGCTTTGTTTAATGGCGACGATGGATTTAGCATCAATAGTCGGTGGTTGGCGTGTTCCTTCGTGTAAGTCAGCCGTCATTCCTTGCCCAATCTTACTTGGCCCGTGATATGCTTGTGCCCATTGAGCCAGTGGCTTGCATTGCTCTTCCGACGGCTTAGCATCTTCTCCTCGACGAATGCCCCCTTGGCCAGCCTACTATGCCCATACACATGATGATGTCAGGGACTTTACAAAGTAGTTATACAGAGTACTAGAACTGTTGATACTTCTCACTCCGTACTCCGTGGATAGGCACTGATCCCCACAACGAACATGCCTGGCACTGCATTCCGGGAGCTAACGCGTGTGTCGGTCGTTGGCCAAGCTACTGCTGCTTACCTGCGGGAGTCAAGGTTCTAGATTAAGCGGTGACTGGTCCAAATTGCAGGGCTAAATTAGATCTACCTGCACAAGCACTCGCTTGCTGGGGCTGCGTAAGTTTTTCCCAAAGTGTACCTTCATGCGATCTGGCAAAGAGATGTCGCTAATGATGCCATTTTACCATATTGCCCCGTACAGTTATCAGTTGCTGCTGCGCACCACGGTATTATCCCCGCCATTAATGCATGCGCATGCGGACATGCCGTCCCTAATTTGACATGGGGAACGACTCATGACAGCTGGCGGAGCTATTTGGAGCGGCAGCTTTGCATTGAGCGAATATTATGCCATATGGAGTAGGAGGGAAGTACACATATTGGCGGGGTTCCCAAAAGACTGTAACCTCCTTTTACATTGCCGATGGCTCAGGCCTGAGTGCAGAATGTGAATTTCGAAGCGAGCTATCATTGATATATCAGGAATCCCAATTCTTCCCAAATTCTATGTCACTTCGAAGTACGGATGCATATAAGTGTAGCTGAAAGTGCCCATTTTGGTTCTGCGCGCGGAGCAGTGACGCCATATCCAGAGACACAATGAAATTAGCCAGTATGATTTTGAGCAGCTAATAGCTAGAGTTAGCGGTTTGTCGCCACTGTAACTTAGTAACCCAGTTCAATCGGAGTCGGCATCTCAAGAATCAAGTAACCGAAGTCGTCAATCTATCTCTACTAAAGAGGAATCTGTTAACTGCTTGGAGTTGCTCTCTTAATTGGAAACAAAATACGCCACCATCGTTAAAACAATCGCATTTTATGTGACTTATTTACTTTATAACCAAAAAGGCGGGTTGATTGCATCTGCCCAGTTCCCTACACGTACCATGAGAAGATGGGAGGATGGAATGAATGCCTTGAAACGGCCACGATTTCAAATAGCTCGTCATTTATCAACACTTCCTCCGCCCCAGATAAAGACAGCGACAGAAGCAGCTTCTTATTTGATGGATAACTTTGCAAACAAAATCACGAAGCGTAGTCAATTCATCGATTCGAATCAGGTACAAAAGCTGGCCATAATGCTTGGTCGACCAGTCCTCAACGGCCACGATATACGCAGGGCCAATGTACCGGCGGGCACGTCAATCCCCCCTGCTCACCACCTCGTTTACTTTACTCCAGATGACCTTGAAGGGTATCTTGGCGCAGACGGAAGTGACCGGACTTTCAATGCGCCTGCTCCATTTACGAGACGAATGTGGGGAGGTGGCCGTATGAAGTTTGATAAACATAATCCCCTGAGGATAGGGGAGGAAGCAGAAGAACACACAAAGCTTATCAGTGCGGTGGCAAAGACGAGCAAGTCCGCCGGCGAGATGGTACTCGTTGAAGTGGAAAAGAAAATATATGGATCACAAGGATTAGCACTCGTCGACAGGCGGTCGTGGGTTTTTCGACCAATGCTACATTCTAATTCTCTAGAGGGTGTAGCGCTCAGGAGTATCGAAGGTAATATCCTTGCTCCATCCGCTGTCTCTGATGTAATAAGTGATAGCAACGGTGAGTATTACATGTACTACTTCTCGAAGCCGTGCTTATGATACCTGCTTCGGCTAATTCCCCTGATTCTAGCTTTCCCTATACGTAAACTGTCCTGGTCGCCTGTTGGTCTTTTTCGATTCTCAGCACTCACATTCAACGGCCACAAAATTCATTACAATGAAGATTGGACTCGTACTGCAGAGGGTCATCCTGGTGTTGTGGTTCATGGGCCTTTAAATGTAATCAATTTGCTGGATTATTGGAGAGATGTGCACGGAGAGGGCACAGGGCCTGATGAGATACGCTATAGGGCCATGTCGCCTGTTTATGGAGGAGAGGAGTATCAGATACGGACACTGGAGATACTCGAAGCTACCGATCGCCAAGTATTTGAGATAGTAGCAGAAAAAGATGGGGTTGTGCTTATGAAGGCTTCAATTACAAAAACGACATAGCTACAGAAGATGGCTTTGCTTCGTATTTGGGCTTTCTTCGATTTTGCAAAGTATTGAAAAGCTAAGATCTATATATAGATTCATGTACTCCGTACTTTGTATCAGCTTCCACCTATTAGTCTTATGCCTCTGACCTGTATGGAGTACTCTAAAACTGTTGGGCCACAATGTCACGTTGACTGTGGGCCATGTTCTAGGTGGGAATCCGTTGTACCAAATGGTTTTAAGCCTCGGAGCTTAGCTGACGGCATCTTGTGGATACCTCCGTGAAAAGCCCTATACTTTGTAAGGACGGAATATTCCGTACATGTACTCCGTACTCCGTGTCAGGTTAGGTGGCATCTAACTGAAGTCGGCTACTAATTCATAGATCTTCACCTGAGCATCTTTATAACATCAAACGGCGTCCAATATGTCTTTTAAAGTATAGAAACAATTTTGGGTATTCTCAATATATGAAATACTTCAGTACAAAGATAATTAGCGCTTAGTTTTTATCAGCCAAATTCGAATTTCATCGCATATGAGCACAGGTAGCAGCTCCGATGAACGCTTCTCAGATCATGATAACTCGGGCGGGGGTGCTCGCTCAAATATTAAAGGTTCGCATCATTACTACAGATACTTTCCTTCTACACAGAATCCCATGAATAATAAATAAACCTGTACTTGACTTGGACTAATAGTCAGCAGTCATCGCCCACGAAGCAACTGAGATATCTCACTTTACATGGCTATCAGACGCAAGACTTACTCAGAGCAGTGTGTTGACAATACCTATGATGATTACTAAACTCTGACAAGAAGTCCCTAGCACGGAGTTCCAGTTCCTCGCGGAATAGTGGCGCGGACACCAGTTGAAGCTCGAGACGCAGTGAAGAGTTTAGGCAAAAGCTGCACTCTGCAAGCTCAGGTTCTATGGGGGCACCTGGACAATCTCTTCTTTGAGAACGGGCTAATAGGGGGCAGTCAGACGGTACAGAACCCAGAACAGGGAATGGATATAGCCACGAGGATGCTTAAGCACCAAGTAGTAGTCACAGAGAATATTGGTCACCGGTCTCTTACTGTGAACCGGGTGTTGGTGACTGAAAGCACAGCCTACCAGGAACAGTGGTACCTGGCCATTACTATTGACCGAGAGAATTACTGTCCTGTGGTCATCATTTCCAAGCATGGCGGCAATACCGGGACAGGTGAGATGCTGATTCGAAAGGATCCCAACCAGGTAGCCTCATTCACATTTGGCTTCTCCCAGGGTATTACAGGAGATCTGATCACGCAAATTTCCAAATTCCTTGGCGTTGAAGCAGAGAAGACGAATCTCGATGATATCCTCACAAAAATGTACAGAATCTTTCGGTCAAAGGACGCCACACTGCTAGAAATAAATTCTCTAGCAAGATCAAAAAACGGGGGCTTTATCTGCTTTGATGCCAAGCTTGTCCTGGACGATGATGCGGCAAAGCGACAGCCTGATATTTTCCTCCTGCGCGATACGAGTCAGGAGGTTGATGATGAGCTGAGGGCAGAAAAGCATAACCTGGTATATATTAAAATGGACGGCAATATTGGAAACATTGTTAATGGAGCAGGTCTGGCGATGGCGACAAACGATGCAATTGGCCTTCACGGCGGGGCTAGTGCTAATTTCTTAGATGCTGGGGGTCAGGCGACTAAGGAGACGATGATACAAGCTCTCGGAATCGTTCTGGGAGATGAGCGGGTAAAAGCGATATTGATTAACATTTATGGAGGTGAGAGGGGAGGATACCTTGACAATCAATGTTATCGGGGCTGAACTAACACTGTGAAGGAATCACTAGGTGCGACATGATTGCCGAATCCATCATTGGAGCCGCGCAGGAGATGACCCTGTCTGTTCCACTTGTCGTTCGGCTTCAGGGAACTAACTCTACGGAAGGATTGAAGCTGGTGAGTGTACCAGCAGATTGGTCCCGGCTGATATCCCCCTTGTTTCACACCGCACTTTTGTGACAAATGACTAACTCATAGCGCGTTATGACAGCTCGCGGATGCCAGACTTGGGCTCCATGTGGAATCGGATTTTGGGCGTGCGGCACAGCGAGCTGTTGAACTTGCTCGTCTGTGGCGACGGACTGATGGCATGTGAGGGCTCACTGGGATGCTAGGCCTCGTAGCCTTCAGCGTTGAGGCTTACTGGGAAGTGCCCTGCTTGTGCCGGCGAAATAGCGCGATTTACTAGGTAGGTAGTATAACGCGCGGAGTGCTCCGTGCTTCGTATAATTGTGCTTCTCTGAAAGTGGTCTCTGAAAATCCCCACAGTGGTGGTGGGGAGCGACCGGATCGGCCGAAGGCTGAGATGGTATTCCCGTACGGAGTACATAGGCTCATGCTAAGCCTACTACTACTCGGAGTAGCCTCCCTTTAGCGGTTGTTCCTCGGACGCCGTCAACATCTAAATTAACGATCCATTTTCACTATGGCATCCTAAATGGAACGTGTATGAGGGGGGCGAAGGGGGAAGGGTGCTGCTGACTGGCTCCAATGCCCCGCCGCTGAGGCCCTCGGGCAAAAGACATGGACTATGAACACGTCTGTCCTCGCTGGCATAATACTCTGGGTATATTATTGCGAAGGATTCTTACCTTGAATACGCTTTTCCCTTTCTCCTCTTTAGAGTTTAACGGTGCCCGGCCATCCGGTGTTTTTAACCAAGAAATTTGTCTTAATCATCGTCATGGCTAGCAAGGAAAAAGACCCAGCTGCAATCGAACACGCAAAGACTCTCACCCACATCCCGTGGTGTGAGGACTACGAAAAAATGATATCCGGGATGCTGTAAATAATTCCATAGCCCTCTCGCTGTCGCTGGACTATACCCAGAATCAATCCCAGGCATCTGACCAAGCTTTACCATCTCTCTCAGTTACAATTCTCAAGCCCCAGAGCTCGTTGAAGGGCGGTTTCGAGCTCGGAGACTTATGCACAAATACAACACCTATTTCCCCGACGACGCCACGAATGACTCTCTAGTTGCTGAAAGGGAGAGGCTCCTGAATCAGATGCTCGGTAAAATCGGGTCGAATCCCTTCATTGAGACACCTTTCAACATCGACTATGGCTGCAACATCTCCATTGGGGACAACTTCTACGCCAATTTCAAGTACGTGAAATGATGTCTAGGCGCGAGCGCCTCATTGCTGGATACTGACAATAGTTTACTTGGTTGTTCAGCTTGGTGATTCTTGATTGTGGCATGGTCACAATTGGCCACCGCGTCCTATTCGGTCCCTTCGTCTCAATATTCGGTGCGACACACGAGACGGGAGTGCAGTCGCGTCGCAATGGAATCGAATATGGCGGCAGCGTCACCATTGGAGATGATTGTTGGATTGGAGGCAATACTACCATCATGCCGGGCGTGACGATTGGGAAAGGATGCACAATAGGTGCTGGAAGTATTGTCACAAAGTCGATTCCAGACTTTTCTGTTGCGGTTGGTTCACCAGCCAAGGTCATTAAGAAAGTTGACCCTGTCCCAGATCTATGATGGCACGAACTCGAGACATTTTGCATATATAGAGACGACATATAATGAGGCAATGAATATTCAAATCAGCATTACCTATACTGCACCTCCGCATCTACCAATCTATCACTTTTACTTGACACTTGACATTCATCTCTTTAGTTCTTCACGTATGCCCCACGACAAGTATTGCAAATCATACAATTAAACGGGAAGCCGATTCGCGCCCACGAATATCAACCAACTATCCACTGCCGGGACTTCTGAAACCGTTATTAGAATCTAAACTGCCGGCCACAGAAGACTACGCTCGCATAAGCCGTCTCGAGCATCGCATCGTTTACGGCTTGTATGGCGACTGCAATAGAGTCATAGCCGGGAAATCAGTGCTCAGCGAGGTTGGCACAACGGACATTAACATTGGAGGTATTATTCCCGGGGAATATGAATGACTGGTGCAAAGATATGAAGGGACTATGGATAGTACAATCAACCAATATGCGCCCTGATACCGAATATTAAGCCACACCTCCTCAACTCGGAAACAAACCCATATATGACACGACAAATGGCTGGAACGCCCGCAGAATATACACGCCATGACATTGTATGTTAATACATAGGTTCTCAATCTATTTTCTTCTTCAATAATCTACGGGCTGCTCCTGGCCACAGGACTGGTGTAGGAAAATATGTCGGTGTCAGAGTCCGTCAGTCGCCGGCCGGACAGAGAGAGCGAATGCATATCGAGACCCAATATCGCCGAAGAAGTATATGGCAAACAACTGACTCTGGATATTTCTATTATTTCTTCAACGCGTGGAACTGACGCTCTCAAAATGGGAAATAGAGGGATGCAATACGGCCCCTAATTTTGATGTTTGGTCAAAGGCCTCGACGACCCAAAACGCTCGGATCTTCTCTCCTCTCTCCACCGTCGCGATAGGAATGAGGAGAATTTTCGGCCATCTTTTTTATTTAATCCTCAGGGTTCATTGCTTGATATATGATCAAGTCTTGTAGCCAAGCTGTGCGCTAATTCTACCTGCCAAAATTTATTTCCACTCACGCTCGAGCTCAACCCCAAATTATGTTATCCATATTGCATACCTTTTGCAAACTTTGGCCAGGTTGTAAAACCCAACATCGTAATAAGCACCAATTGCAGGTATCGTCGGGATGAACAATGCTTGTACTGATTCAGGGACAAGTTATACCAGCAGCCGGCAAGGTCTCATTCTCAAGAGACAATAATCACTTTTCATGCTGAGCTTATAGTATGCCAGGCAGACAAGGAAGAGGCACAAACGGCCACAGCAACAGCTTTAATGGGTGCGCCTGATGACTTGCAAATGCGTCACAGCATTCAAACATAGAGAGTTCATGCAGATTTGGAAACCGTGAGTAGTACTAATCAAACCAGGCAGTCTAATAGTCGGTGCCATTGGTCTAAGGGACTAATTTTTCAGGAGTATAGGTCTTTTCTTAGCTCCTCCACACTAGAGACTTCCATAATATAGCCGTCAGCAGATGAGCTAAGTTTCGGCTACTTCAATCGGAGACAGGATCTGAGCACTTTCTCAGAGGTCCATAAATTCTTCGTCCAGATCACATATATGATCCGAAACACAATGCCCAATTAGTTACCTTTTCACTAGCAGAAAAGCGAAGCCAGAATCACGGCTGCCTTACATCAACTGGAGTTGCAGTTTCGACACATAATCCACCCCTATTGCAGATGCATGTCGCATATCCAAAAATCGACGCTCGAATATCCATAAATATCCCGTTTTCTATCACATCGCAATTTGACGGTGCGAGCAAACCCATCATTTTTCGTTGCGCTTTATGAGCATCACTGGACTTCTCTCAGGGTAGGCCGTATGTTTATACCTTGTACCCCAGCACTGGACTCCGAGAATTGCGAGTCAATGTCAGCATCTTTCAATAGGTAATTATACCGGCAACAAATCGTTTAATAAACATTAGTACTATATATCAAAGGGGGCTCATTTGATTATACTGTATTGAACGAAGCTCTGATATAGGATCAGTTGAGTTTTAAAGGTGAATAGTGAAAACTCGCCAATTGCCAAGCAATGCATTGCGTATAGAGCCAGTGACCACCGTTTGCGTCGCTTCATATCTTAAGCTCCATTGTGCGCTCCATTACTCACGATCTGCCTCTCCGGTGCCTCATAAATGCCCAGTTCACTTGCCTTAATCTGCAAGGCTAGCATCTGCGAGAAAGTTCGGCACAGGGCAAGACTGCCGCCCATAAACCAGAAGTTGGGGTGTCCGCTGTATCGCCAAATCTATATGAATGAACATCAGTGAGATCGAGCGCGCTCTTGATAAATCGAGGCATCAGAATCTTACCGAATTAACTTCGCCTTCCTCATTCAGGTCCCAAACCTTTCCTAACCGAGAAGCGACTTGGTCTCCGAAAAGCTTTTGTGCCGTACTATGCATTGTCTGATACCCTGTTGCCAGAATAACTATGTCCGCCTTGAGCTCGGATCCATCTGCTAGAAGTAGACCTTCTGATGTAAACGATTTAATACCGCCTGGATTGGATTTTATCTTGACTTTTCCGTCAATAATTAGCTGGCTGCATCCAACGTCGATGTAATACCCGCCTCCCCGAGTGACGTATTTACGATAGATACCGCTTCCATCTTCTGCATAGTCAAGTTGGAATCCAGCTTTGGCTAGTCCTTGTAAAATCCCCTGGTCGACTGTTTTAATGGCATTCGTTTTGTAGACATTGAATGCAAATTGAATAGGTATTGGCATACTCTGGCTATTGACGTCGCAGTCTTCAGTTGGTGGGCCCCCCTCTTCGTATGTTCCCGAATGAAGCATCATGAGGCCCTTGTTCGCACTCAAGACATAGCTGCTGCCGCGCTGGAGCATGGTGACCGATGCAACACCGCATTCGTGGAAATTCTGGCAGAGATCATGAGAGGACGTTCCAGAACCAATGATCACCACGTGTTTGCTAGAAAGATCAGGATGCACTGAAGCATCTTTGTGCTGACTTCCGTGGTAAACGGCACCTTTGTAGCTTTCAATTCCTTCGAAACGTGGAATGATGGCATCGCCTGCATTTCCTGTCGCGAGAACAACATGCTTTGGCCTAATAGTGCGCATTGTACCATCTACTCGCTTGACAGTCACCGTCCAAGATTTTGTTGCGTCATCAAAAGATGAGCTCTGAAGCTCAGTATTACACCAAATGTTGAGCTCCATCAAACTAGCATATGCCTCCAGCCAATCTGCGAGCTTATCTTTGGGCATAAACAAGGGCCAGTGAGGGGGAAAGGGAATATATGGAAGGTGGCAGTACTGGATTGGATCATGGGTCATGAGGGTCTATTTGTCTCTTCGTAAGTGAATTGGCGTGCTCTGGATGGGATCGGGTTATACCTTGTACCGCTTGCGCCAGCTATCACCAACACGATCGTTTTTTTCGATAATCAACGATGGGACTCCGAGTTGCTGAAGCCTGGCGGCTACTGAAAGACCAGCTTGTCCAGCACCAACTATGAAAACAACTGGATCTTCATCAAGAAACTCCTTTTGCCTCTCGCGCCGCTGCTGCCAGTTGCCGCCTGATGTATCAACGTAACCCACAGGACGACTGAATCCCGTCTCTTCTTCGTGGCCTTTAAGTTCCTGTAGATTGAAATAGATCAAAAAACATTTCCATTTATCTTCACCCTCACCGTCTATCACTAATCGAAGCATACCCTTTCCACGACCATAGCGTGACTCGAAGTCGAACATACTCTCTACCCATTGTATCTCCGGACATGGTCTCTTGAAACTAGGCTTAAAGGCTCCATGATCTCGAAGACGAATCCTGTTTATGTCTGCATTGTGATTGTCTTGGAAATACCTGATGATATGATCTCGACTTCGGATGGCACGAAAATCCCAGCTAAAGGAGAGTAAATCACGGATCCAGGCATCTTTAACAAACATCTTTTCAAGATTTCCTCTATTATTGCTTTGCAGGGCATATTCAAAGTCCTTTACCCAGCGCTCTGCAATAGCTCTGGCGTGTAATGCTGAGACATTGCCTTGTTGCTTGAACGAAGGTAATGGAATTATGTGGGCCATCTTGTTAATAAAATGAAGCGGCGCAACGAATGAAGTTGATACTCAAGCAATCAAATAGTGTCTCATGCGACTCATCAATGTTGTATCATGTGGTTCTGGAAAGTTCGTGGCTAAAGGGCTATTTATGTTTAAAAGAACCCATTGAGTGTCAGTGGTAAATCACTGAGGCCACGCATTTCTACGCCATGATGCCTCATCATGTTCACGTGGTCAGGTAATTGCATATCCGCATCCGATATCGTGGAACATAGTCCAAAGCCAATTTTAACCTAGACTTTGCCTGTGGGTTCACATCCATAGAGGAAACCACACTGACTGATGATAACATTCTCGGCTCAGATGGCCCGGACACCGCCCGAACTATTACCACAGTGCAGTCTTCCATGGTATTACACTAGTTCATATGCGGGACTCTGCTTGCCCAATTGTCATCCATATTACACATGTCTAGCTGTAATTCGTTCTTACAACTGCTATCCATGGGTCCAGGTCATAGTCCGAATGCAATGTAATTATTAAGCACCATTTGCATTCGGGACTCAGGATGCGTTGGCTTGAGCTTGGAAGCAGAAGCTGTCCACTGGCACGAATATAGATGTTCCACGGGACTATTGTGAGTCGGTAGTTGATCATGGCGCCATTGAGACTTGGCTACAGAGGTCTGACCGCTCTAATAGTGCTCTTCAGGTCTGACCAAAAGCAGGGTCTCCGCAACAACTCGTCCCACTCTGTTATAATCGACTTGCCCGGCTCCATCTTCCCCGCGCCCGAAGTCGGCCGTATTTGTCCCGAACACGGCCTTGATATTTAGACTCGTTTGAACTGGCGTAAATCATACTTTAAGGTGATGAATAGGCTTGAACATGTCATCTTACTATTTGGTTGATAATTCAAATGTTCCATCACTTTTGTATGTTGAAATGTCATGTTCTAACAAGTACGGAGGCAGTACTTGATGCCCGCAATTACATCGACGGAGCCTAATTTCACTCATAATTTTGGAGTCGGTAGATATTGCGGAAGACATATATAGTTTAAGAAGCGGCAGATAGTTAAATAGCCAACAATTAGAACCATTGCGCGACTGGGTGATCCTTTTTCTTTCCCCTTTAGTTTTTGTTCACGAAACTAATGTGCCTAGGAACCGTTCATATTGCTAGTTAATCACGTGAAAATAACATAATGTGTGGTGCTCAGTCAATGTGCACTAACATTCTTGAGATCTCTTGGCAAGTGAAAGTTATAGCCTTAAGTGGTCATCTTTCTTCAGAAATTTCGCATTCCTTATTCATAAAGCAAAGATATAGATCCAGAGTTCCAGTCTGTGGTACCAATTTTAAGAATCTTCGACGTTAAAAAGGCCGACGAATTCTATCTAGATTTCCTCGGATTCACGGTAGATTGGAGCCATCGTTTTGATGACAACGCGCCTTTGTATCGGCAGGTTTCTCATGGCAGTCTTGTTTTGCATCTCAGTGAGCATCACGGAGATGGTAGCCCCGGCGTTAAGATTCGAGTTATGATGAAAAGGGGGATTAATGGATATCATCAAGAACTTGCCGACAAGAAATAATATCGATACATGAGACCAAGGATGGAAAAGGGCCATGGGGGACCGAATTCCAAATAATTAACTGTGATTGATCCATTTGGCGACAAGATTACATTTTGCCAACTTGGCAAGGATGAATAACATACCAATACAGCTGATTTTCCATCGCGGCCGTAGTGCTATGGAGCCTGTATCAAGGTTTTACGGAGTAGGGCCATAAGAGACAGACGAGCCATATAACGAAGGAGCCAACCTTCATAACTCTGATATCATGCATACATACATAAATTTTATAGTATTTGTTTCATGATTGTCTCTACTTCCCAACTTGAAAACATAGCTAACATCATCTCATCCTAAACAAGAAGAAACTTTAATACTAATGGGATAGATATTTGCGACCGCGAAACACAATTACATCTTCTTCCTCCTGGTCTCTTGTTTCTCTAAAGGTGGTTCGCCCGTCCTCTTCTTTGTCCTCTGGGATAGTGTCGGGGATTCCCAGGTCCGCGATTCCGGAAACAAGCTCACTAATCGATGCCGTTTCAGTTCTCAGAGACGCTGAAAACGAGTTTGAGTCATGCACCCTACCTTGCGATGTTTGGGACTCGAGTGACCGTATTGCATCTGTTCTAGTCTTCTTGATGACTGCGTTCAGCAAACTTTCCATCATATTCATTGTATTATTGTCAAAGACATCCGGGGCGCGCCAGTGGGGATACAGATTGTTATGCGACTCGCGAACCTGGACTCCGCTTGAATGTGCTGTGAAATAGTAATTACAAAGACGGCATGTCGGCTTGCTGCTGCCGATATACCGCCAGTTGCTCCAGAATTTGGCGTCATCGGATTCCCGCAAGTAGTTGAGCACGTAGTCTAGAACAAGCACTTCGGCGTGAACCATATGTGTTTGAGAGGAATTATTACATTCCATCAGTATTTTTTCGTCAAGGCCATTCTGTTGTAGTTCCGCGGCTTGAGAGCGGTATTTGGCCATCATCTCATCGGAAGAAGTCATTCTTCCTAATATATCGTATGCAGTTGGTCTCTTGTTACTTAGTGGATGCGGCATAACAACAGCTGAAGGGATCGCTGTCACGTTAAAGTCGTGACACAATCGATCCCAGCGTCGGCTGGCACGAATCAGCGTGTCAACAGAGAGGTAATATGAGTGTAAGCGGCCGACGAAATGACGCAGCTCCTTCCACGACTCGCGGTTTATCTGGCCGTCTTCTGCTTGCTCCGAGATCGAGTCTCCAAAATTCAGACGCTGAAGAAGGTGAATAAATACGAACAGCCGTTCGCATTCAGCAAAATCTATTTCCCACTATTAGCGATGGGCTTGAAGTCGCAAGATCTTGAGACGAGAAACACACATTGTGATTCTTCAAGTTTGTCGTCCTCGGCGAACTTGATCAATTCTTTCAATTGAAAGAGTTGATTCCTGAATTTCGATGCTTCAGATGCTTTTAATTGTTGAGTATATGTTTCATTCAAAGTGTCGTTTATTGATAACAAGGCGGCGTCTCACCTAATGGTAGCTCTGTATGTCGTCTATCATAATCACTGATGCAACCACCCAAGTGCTTCATTGTACTAGCAAGATAAAATTCGACGCGATTTTCGTCAAACTTTAAAATATGCCACAGAGCTTCACTGCGTACTGGCGAAACACCACCTGCGGTTCTGGATTTGGCCACGATCTCCAGTAACTGTTTTATGAAGTCTTCAACCTCCTGTAACTTTGCCCCTCTTCGGTTGTTCGACCCAACGATATAATGAATGCCTTCGGGCTCTTCTAGCACTGCAATGCTCGAAACGGTATTACCGTTTTTGCCCCGTACATTATCGCAAACTTGAGCAAGCCTGTTGACAAATCGCTTAAAGGTCTGTTCTGCATTATCGACACTATCATTCATGGTGTTGGATTCATGTTGAACGTCAGAAAAGCTTGGCGGTCGAATTTTCTTCAACGCCACCTCAAGGAGGATAGGTTCATAAAAGCGACGGGAAAGCTTCCCTCGCAATGGAATGGGCGTCCGCATTCTGTGTTGAGCACCTTGGTTAGACAATGGTTAGGATGGTGAATAAATTTTGGTGCTATGACTTGCCCACTAGTGACTGATGGCATGTTTGCGATCGTGTTGTTCAATAGCTGGCAGTGCTTGCACAGAAGAAAGGTGATATGCGCCTATTCGATAACAAGACTTTCACTGTGTGATGGAAGCAATGTTGCTCACAGAGGCATCTTTTTTTTATATTCAGTGTTACGTTTTTCCCTCATCAAATAATTGCTGCTTCCATGGTGTCCTCTATTTAACCCACCCCGTACTCCATACCGAACGTGATCCAGAAAGTCCTACAAACGACGTGGCTCAGCCATCCACCTCTTGTGTGGCGTCATAGTACGCGACCCCAAACATTGCAAGGCGAATCGCCGTCAAGGAAGTACTTCTTGAGCCGGCATGAATGTATGTGTCTTAAGCTGCTGCTATTGGATGCCGCGTTGCATACTTTTTCGCCCTATATGCCCACAGGCCGCCATCTCTGTAGTAACCTTTGCCTTTTCGCGTCTCAGACAGATTTGGGCGGCCTACAAACGGGGCCTTTAGGCCAGGCTGTGTGACGAGCCCGATAGAATCGCATCGAATGGATCAGATCTTATTGGGTGCCCAGCTGCGGGTGGTCTACAACTGTGGGTGGCCTACAAGCTTAAGCCTACCCACCATGCAGGGTCTCTTATGCAAGCCTCCAGTTTTCATCGAGCAGCTTGCAGGGTTACATGTGTTGGTCAGCGTTTGGTCCATGGCGCACAAATGAGGCTTTGTAGATTTTGCTTTGTTCCAGCAGGAATCTTATAGCCTTCTGCGTAGGGGGAATCTCGGGCAGTTATTATCATTACAAGATGCGATGCACGGCGGTTTGGCCGCTCTAAGGGAAAGCACCGAAGCCAAAGACGAATCAATACGCGCTGACGAATATCTTCACATTGCTGGACAAACTGAGCGCCAAATCTCGAATCAGCCTATCAGCAAACGTGGTCCTCCCTCATTTCACATGATGGGTCTCCACCACCAGATCGAAGAAGGACTCCGCTTTGAACAAGCATATATTACTTATGTACGATTGTCGGCCACCCACATCCATGTCGCCAGGCTTCGCAGCTCTCGTCCCATGCCAAACCAGTGAATGTCCAAGTTTTGTACGAAAAACGGAGTACAAGCTTTGGCATGGCCAAAAAACGAAAGGAATTTCCATTACACTTTTGTGCGCGATCGTCAGGATAGCGCACTTAAGAATACTTTACTTCTTCAACTTTGCTCCCCACAGAACCCTGGTCTCCCTTGTAAGCGAGTGATATATACGGTGCACATTTCGCTAACCCCGTATCTTATTCTAAGCTAACTCAAATATTCTTTTCATTTTCAGCCTACCTGCTCAGTATTCATCTCTGTTGCGACGTTGGAAATACCTTATACGCAAAGTGGGCTACTTCTCAGCTATATACTTCTTGCCATTCCGGTCTTTGTAAGACTACTCTGTAGATGGTGTGCCACTCGTCGTCTGCAACATCACAATTTCCTAAGAAGCAACTACGCCACTGGCCTTGCACTCTAGTCAGTAGCACTGACAGGGTGGATTGTATTTACCCACCCACGCTAGGTCCAAGCATCTCGTGAATGACAGTGGTGGATCAGAAATTGGCTGCATTTGGCAACAGCGAGTGAGCAGGTCTTGTATTGGAACACGGGTGACACGACTTTGGATGCCCATGCTTGAGCAAGGGCTCCAATCGTTGACGACTGGCATGGCAGCACCCGACCACAGCCTCCCGTTCAAGCCGGGTGCTGATAATCCAATGTTGGCAGATGAAACAAATGACGAACATGAAATACACAACTATGCCTCAGAAGGATCCCAGCAGTTTGTATACGATGCACACAGCGCACAGGAGTGTCCGGAGAGCCCCACAATCAATCCGCTCCTCCTGCAAAGTTCATATCCCACGGCTCCAGCTCCGGAGATGTTTACGGATCCAGCCTTTGACACCTCTATTGACCCTCTTGTGGGTCAAATCGAACGCTCCCAAACGGAGACTTAGACTCCCGGAGGCTTATTAATGGATTCGCCGATGGATTGCCGGGTGCGAATGAGCATTAGTTCGATTGAAGCAGAAGATCCTACATCAGCTATTGACGCCTTATCTCCTATTTCTTTTTCTTTGTCCGATTTTTCATCATCTGATGTTAGTTTTGAAAACAATTTCGAGAATGTCAACCAACCAGAATCTCCAACAACTGGTACTTCTCTGGAACCCTTTTCCTCTTCAGGAGTCGATTTGGGCCCATCCCCCCGACTTCCTAACATGGTTAAGCCTTTTGCGTGCGAGAGATGTCCGAAAACCTTTGACAAACGACATCAGCTTAAGTAAGTAACATTCTTCATATCATGATGCTCCCTTGATATTCCATTTTGCAGTCATTTATACACCCATGACCTCAACTGTCTGTATGTAGCAATATGTGACTAATAGTTACTAATGTTGTAGTCGCCATAACGGATGGCATGACAAGCCATTATCATGCCCAAAACCAGACTGCGACCATCGTGCTCAGTTCAAAAAGGAGATAGACAGACATATATGGAGCAAGCATATAAAATGGGCAGAAGAAACCGAACAGCCACCAATCCGACAAAAGTGTAAGCGTTGTGATGTCATATTGGAGAGGCCAGATAACGTCAAGCGTCATATGGATGAGGTTCATAAAGGCAAAAAGAGGAAGAGGGGCCCACGAGGATAGGTGGAAACCTGCGGCAATGTCCCCCCAAGCTCTGTTATTTTATTTTATTTTATCTAGCATTTTTTGAATTTCAGCTTGGTATTTTCGTTATCGCTGCTAGTACTTCACTAATTATGCCTCAAGAAGCCCCTTCATAGTAGTTCCCATAACCCCTGGATGTGGGACCACAACCGCACCAGCATCCTCAAGCGCTTTCGCTTTGATCTCTGCAGGTATGTCCCTGGAGGTGAGCACTGCACCCGCATGGCCCATAATCCTTCCGAGTGGAGCCGTCCGCCCTGCTACCATTGCAATAATGGGTTTGGGGTTGGTAGTTGATTTGCGATATTGTCGGATCAAATCCGCGGCTTTGAGTTCTGCTTCTCCGCCAATTTCCCCAATAACGATGATACCTTTTGTCTCTCTGTCTTCAAAAAAGAGCCTGAGGCCATCTGCCAGCGTAGTACCTAATACGAAGTGAGCTTATGCCAATATGAGCCTAATGTATTCTCTCACCTGGGAGCAGGTCACCACCCATGCCCAGCACTATGCTCTGTCCCAGTCCTACTGCAGTCGTCGCCCCCACAGCTTCATAGCTGAGAGTCCCAGATTTCGAGACGATGCCTATACAACCCTTTTTGTATTGCCTATATGGCATGATACCTACGCGACACTGGTCTGGAGCTATAATCCCAGGGCAGTTTGGCCCCACAAGGCGAGTCTTACTCTGCGTACGAAGTATCTCATGTACATGTAGCATATCATGAACTGGGATATGTTCTGCCACAGATACAACGAGGGGGACCTCAGCCTCTATAGCTTCGATGATTGCTTTGGCTGCGAATTGAGCAGGCACAAAAACGGCACTTACATGAGGCTTGACCGTTCCCATAGCCTATGAATCGCAAGAGATTAGAGTTATGGCATAGAGAGGTCAAGGGCTCTCACCTCGTGAACGGTACTAAAAACTGGCAAACCAAGATGCGTAGAGCCTCCTTTACCGGGTGAGACACCACCTACTATGCAAGTGCCATAAGCAATAGTGTCCTGGGCGTTTAACGTTGCCTATATGTCGTGTTGCCATTAGTAGCTCATTTTACAGTAGCGACTGGGGTTTCATCTTTACTGCTTTCCCAGTAAATCCTATATTATATGAGTATAAATAAACACGCTTGTGACGCTATGACTACTACCTTGATATATTACCCTGGTGTCTTTATCTATCTTTAAATTGTGGATTGTGCTCTCATAACTGTTTGAGTATCGGGTAGCTGACGTCGACAAATATCTCCGAAATGAGGGGCAGCACCGAGATATTCTGAATGTTGATAACATTATTGCATATATCAACGATCCAATCTTGTTGGTTGTCCGTCATGAGATGGCTGAATACTGGGGGTTGCTCATATAGTATTAGCTATGTACATAATGTAGATCGGCTACGTGAGTGCCAAACACTTGTCGCCTGGATGATAGAAAGGCTTTTAGTAATAAAGGCCCCGGTTTTAAATCGGCAAATGCATACGGAGTACGGAGTGCACGCTATTTAGTTATGCGTAAGTGAAGACGGCTATTTCTCTATTCCGCCCGGCGTCTCTGGAGGGCGAAGGAGCATACGCAAGACTATGCATTTTATATTTAATACAGTTCATTCAGCGCCGTAGTCTGTGAAGTTGTAAGAGCTGCTTTAGTCAGCGCTGGAGAGGCTAATAGCGATGGTTTGAGAAATGACGAAACCTACCGCAACTTTCTCTTCCAATAAAGAAATGAAGGGGCGATTCTAGTTATCATAGCTTCGGTCACAGGTTGTAAATGCAGCGGTGGCATTGTGAGAGACTCTGTGTACTCCGTATGCTTGCTGTAATTATTATGGTGGCATGGATTCTGGTCGGATAGCACCTGCCTGACAGCGCTATAATCCTCAGCATTGAGCGATTACCATTCTACAGATAATTAACAACCTCACTAAGCCTCTGTAAACCACCTCTACATGTATAACGCCTGCCTGCTTGTAATATCCTGCGAAATGTTGTCGCGATATAATCTGAAAAACAAACCCGATAAAATCACAAGACGGAAAAGGGCACTCCGTAGCCTTTGTCTGGGGAAGCCTAGGCTTCGGAATGATCCGGAGTATATCGCCGCTATAATGAATCTCAAGTCTGATATGAGAGGCAATGTAGGGGGAAGGCACCTATGCAAGGAGTGCGGCGGAGCAGAATTCCTTGCTTATAGGTACGAGAGACTCGTAGGAACTATGGGATTCAAGCGGTTTGAAGAGCGTCGCTTGCATGAGGTGATTCTCATTCCTTTTTTACTAATGACCTCCGTATGGAACAGAATGCGCCATAAAAGCAGACTTTCTTTGGCCATCTTATGCACAAGGCGACCCCAGTTGACACCTTCGCTCTCATGCTCATATGTATAGGACTTGAGAGGAAAAGCGAATGGAATGCGTCCTTTCAAGCGTTGCATAGTGTCTCTCGAGCCAACGCTCAGACTACGAGGCGTTAGCCGCTATTTAATAGAAGTTGGGTGCATCGCCCCGTAGAGTTCAGTTCGCAAAGCCACTTTGTGGCTGGTTGACTGCTGCTCCCACACGCTAGACATCGTCTCACCCACCTTCGTAGCCTGGCCTCGTGCTCATAGCGTCATGCCGAATGCGTCCTCGTGCTCTCGATACCACCAGGCTGCCGTGGCTATGGGCTGCAGCAATAACATCAGTATGAGCTGAACTGCCCATGAGTCGAAGGCCTTGGAGGCCTTCTTCCTATTTCTCTTCCTCTCCCTCTACCTTTTTAAGTGACGACAACACTAGACGCGCGATTTCCCCCAGTATACGATCCCATACCGCCGTGAAATGCCCTTAACGAAACGATGCCACGCAGCAAGCTGCCCTTTCGATCGAGCTCTGTCAAGGCTATGGGCTCCAGCCTTTTCTCCCGAAGCCGTCGCGACGATGCGCAAAAAGATCTGGTGAAGCAATCGGGCGAGTCAAGGCGTCGCCGGGCGTCTGTTTCGACGGGCGAGCGGCGGACTTCGGAGTTCCAGCGGCCAACAGTGGCGAAAGACTTCAGGTCGCACGAAGAGGTTCAGAGGCCGGCAATGCCGCCTCCATCATCTTCATCTAACAGGCTTCGAAGTCCGCGGCGTAGAGAATCGCCTTCTCGAGCGTCTGTATCGCCTCACTCTCGCCAGAAAGCACCTGGCGGAAGAGATGATTACTACAGCCGTCCCTCCCGATCGCCACCTCGACGCCGGTATTCTTCTTCAGAAGTTCCCCGATCCCACGATATGATGCCCCAATCACCCACACCCTCACGATCGCAATTAAGCGATAGTCATGAAGGACGTGACCGGCCTGGATATGGGGGTGCAGTAGTTGCTGGGGCGGCTCAGTCCTCCCCACACACTGCGGCACATAAATCTGAATGGAATACCTCGTCACGAGAGGCTAGGCAGGAAGCCCGCCGGTATCCGCCCTCGGCATCTTCAAATAATAGGCCGCAGCCTGCTAGACGAGGCAGCTCCCCATATCATAGACCTTCTACAACCTCTGATAGACATCGCTCTGCCTCCGTAGACGGTTACGATAGGAACTCACAACACGCTTCTAACCCACTACCCGGTTCTCCTTCACGCCGTCCGAAGAATGAGCGTAGGGGCTCTGACAGCTTCTTCGGAAAATTCCCAACTTCCTTCGCTACATATGCAGGAATTCGCGCGCTCTCAGAGCATGCTGATAAGGCAAAAGAATGGGTTGAGTGGTTCAACAACGTAAACGACGCTCCGGACGAGATCCGCGCTCTCTCCGCAAGGGTTACAACCGCGCGTGATACTATTCAGCAAATGAAAGAGTGCCTAGAAGCAAGGCCCGACCTCATTGAGGATGAAACCGGACAGGCCTTGAAGTCTCAGATAGAAGGCGCCATTGATAGCACAAGTGAGACATTGAAGAAGATGACGAAATTGCTAGCGAGTTTTTCCGGAGCTGCCAGGCAGGATAACACAGCCCTTGGCCGCTTGGAAGGCTTTTGGCATTCATACAACTATAAACACGAGGGCGAGGAACAGATCAAGTCTGCCGATGCTGAGTTGCAGCAGCAGTTGTTGCAGCTGGGCACTCTCATGTCTAACATCTATGCGTTCGTCTGTCTTGCTTCCACTAACCGTACCATACTAACAGGCAGCAGTCGTGCTTTGAAGAAACCCGCACCCACACCATCACCACCAGGCGTCGCCACACCAAATGGGTCTACTCTTCCTTTATCAAATTCTACAATAAATCCAGCACCAGAAGCACCAAGGCCAGCGCAACAACCCGCAAACTCGATACCCAGCCGACCTCCTCCGTCACCACGAATGTCCCCCAAATCCAGAGGCCAGTTCGAGGCCACTATAGATCCTCCACGAGCCAACGCAAACCCACCAACCCCCCCTCGCTCCGAGCCGTCGGTCGAGCAGCCTCCTTCTCATGGCTTTACCAATGGAAATACAGCGGGACTTGATCCGCGAAGCGCACTTCCACACCCAAAAGATGTCCTTTTGGATGCAGCTTGGGAAGGTGATGTCAAACTTGTTGCCAACTGTATCCGACAAGCACCACCGAATTCATGCGATATTCATGGCCTAACACCGCTGCATCTCGCCGTCGAGCGTGATCACATGGCTGTCGCCATGTTTCTTCTTGACCACGGAGCAGATGTACACGCTCGTGCTGATGGTGGCTGCATGCCCCTCCACTTGGCTGCGCGCTATGCATCTGCTGCCACAGTGGAGATGCTTATCGATCGCGGAATGGCTGATCCTAATTGCCAAACGACAGATGGAAGAACGGCGCTTCATTATGCCGCTAGGTCTGCCGAAGATGGAGATGCAGAGCGACGAGAGGTAATTCGTGCATTGAGGGACTTAGGGGCTAACCCCACTCACAAGAATAGAAGAGGCGAGTTGCCTAGAGATGTGGCCCAGAAGAGGGACTACTGGGACGCAGCTGCAACACTGAGAAGAGCAGAACAGAAATGGGAGCAGCAGCAACGAGAGCAACAACGAGAGCAACATCGAGAACAGCAACGAGAACAGAATCATCAATTGAAAGAAGTCAACCCAAGAGAGAGGAGCGCGAAAAAAGAGGGCAATTGGCTGCAAAGATATAGGCTTAAGAAATAAAGAATTACGAAGACTAGACGAGGGAAGATTTGTATTTATATTCATTTACGACATCAGATGCATATGTGCGGCGCATATTCTAAGTGGACAAAGGTTTCTAGATATAGGAGTTTTTTCAAGCGTAATGATCTCATCATTCATGTCAATATATAATATATCAGCTAGACTAACGCTTTTTGGCGCTACCTTTCATCACTCTCTTAAAAGAATCGCCATAGAGAGTCTACATGCCTTGTGCTCTTAAATCGACTATAATAATAACAGGCTGGCCACATAATGAGCAACAGAACAGACCACAATGCAAAATACGCAAAGAGGTTGGTAATGCCTAGAGTACTTCCTGGATTCGTTGAATCCGGGTGACCCGAGTCTTCACCAAATGTCTTCTTTAACAATGTTCCCAGAGGAGACATGACGATGGATAGATGAACCACGTAGAAGAAAAGCGATGATGCGCCAAAGTCCAAAAGAAGAGTAAAGCGCTTTGCGAGATGTGTAGGGATAGAGCTGAATGCGGCCAAGAGAAAGAGATTGCCGGCCATAGTGAAAGCCCAGAAGGCAACATCAGGGGGGTACTTAACAATGTAGAAGAAAGATGCCGGTGAGGCAAGGTACGGGTTTTCAGTGGCAGTCTGATGATGCTGTGCGGGTGTATGCAAACAATCCTCTGAGAGGTTACCCAGTCGTAAAAGTCTTGTAAGGACGAAAATGGTAGAAAAGATGATACCGGCAGAGACATGACCAATGGTAATGGCAGAGGTTGTCCATTTTCGAGCCGAGAGGATGCGCCCATAGAGAAGTCCGAGGATAGCGAAGGAGAGCCATGCCATCGGGGGGAAGTTTGACATGACGTGCTCACTTTCGACGAACCAAAACCAAATGCCGAGAAGGGGATGTCGAGAAGAAGGGATGAAGCGAGTTGAAGCTGAATTGTCCAAGAGTTCTGTCTCGATGCTGCAGTGGCCATGGTTGTCGGATAGCCATATATTCCACCAAATGGTCACGACACTCAGGATGACCAAAAGGATGTTGTGAGTATGCCACGATGATAATGAAGCTGATGCAGCTCTCTCACTTGCTCTGGCCGCATGTCTTTGTCCCACTAGCAACGGTTGGCTAATTCCTCCTTCCTCATCGTCAACATCATCATCGCCGGCATCATACACTGCCACGGCACACTTATCCTTGCTCAAAAGACATCTTTCTAGTATCGTCGCAAACCACTTTTCCGTACGATCTATCAGGAGCCACAACATCCCAGCCAAGACGTAGTCCATTGCCAGCGCAAATAAAACCACATTCACGAACCACACCTGGCCTCCGGTTCCTACAAATCCCATCAATGCCGTTACCGCTGTAAGGATAAACCCTCTCATTGCATAGTACCGCATTAACCGGCCTGTCGACCATCCAAGACGAGTGCGCGACTGAGAGAGAAAGACAACACCCATGCCGAGAAGAAACGTGAACCCAGGGGCGCATAGGTGTGTCAGTGTGCGAACGATGTAGGCAGTGGTGAAGTTCCATCGGCGAACGATAATACCGTCCATCTCTCCATCAACATTGGTGCCATGTCGCCAAGTGTTTAGGCCGAGAGCGACGTGGTCCAAGGCCATGACGGCCATGAGAAGGCCTCGTTGGAGATCGGGGGCAAGGAGACGGGTCGTCGGTTTTGCTATCGGAGATGGTAACGACGACAGCGAGGATGACTCGATGTGAGGGAACGTATTTGAATCGGGAATTGAATCATATCGGCAGCTATTTGGGCTATGGGAAGGAGAAGTAGAGGAAGCCATGGTAGAATTACTGTTCAACGGGCTGTCGCCAGCCCGAAACGTTGTGTGAAGGCCGATTTGGGGACGAACAAGCTCAGTACTCTTCTACTACGTGAAAACAGTTGAGAAGAAAGGTGAGCGAGAGTGAAAAGGAAACGCGAAACGACATTACACAAAAGTCCGCTCAGACTCCGCCGTTCTCGATAGCTACTCCGGCATTACATCTACTACGTCCATCGCTTGGCCCGACTTCCGACTCAACAGTGACAAGCAACCATTTAATGACAGCCCCCCTTGACTTTTTCCTAGTGGGATCTTTGCAAAATCCGACGGGGGTTCGCGTCCTCTAACTTGGTCCGAGGAGTCCGACACTAAGCAGAACGGGGGATGGGGCTCTAGGGTTCGTTAGGTCGACTAAGCGCGCGGGCAGAGTCATACTGCGAAGTTATTACTGCTGGTTCTTCATGTGTCAGCATCATAAAACGCGGCCCGCAGTACTCTTTCTTATCAACCAGGAGATTGGCCAAAAAGGTATAGCATACGCAAACATTGTAAGCACCTAATTCAGGAAGGCTAAGTTTTGATGCTATGTACAAACGCCAAAGGGATTACCATGCTCTACTTTCTTGGTTTTACTGTATCGCAATCTGTCCACCCCTTCAGGAGTTAATGATACGAATGGAGCAATTCGTATTGCGTACGGAGTAGTATTAACTCTACTAATCAATAGAAAGATAGGGATTAAATCCGTATTACTATTCATCCATCGGGCCAACTAACTAAAAGCTTAGCCGTACCGAACTAACACATGCCATAACAGCTTCAACTCTTGCAAAACTTCTGCTAAACTTCCTCTATTTTGCCACCGCTCTGCACAGGCAACCAAATCTCTCACCCCCTCGCCAATCGCCTGCACGTCAACACTGCCATTACAGGCAATTCTAGCTGCTAAGGATGGCATCGTTGGCCCTCGGAAGTCGCTCGGAACGCCTTCTAAGGCCAACTGAAATCCATGGTGAGCAAACAGGGGAAACCCATATGCTTCGCTCAGGGCCTTGAGAAGGGGACCAGTTTCGCCCCGTGTAAAGAATGATGGATCAACAATGAGAGCTTCGACATCCCGTGACAGAAGCAGCTCGCCGTGAACCTGCGCCTCTATCAAGTGATCCAGGTTATGGCTTGGTAGCCTCTTGTAATCTTCTTCTACGAGAGGTGATTTGTTCAAGGTGTTGATATACTCCACCATCCTCTTTGGCCTCACATTTTCCACTCCCAACGCGGTATCACGCGTGAAGCATTCTTCTAGTAGAGCAGCCAGTATTGCGTCGAATTCGTCGATTGTGCCCTTATCCCTTGGAGCCGCTTGAGATCCTCCATATGTAAATGTTGATCTCAATGACACTTCCGGTCGAAGTAAGAAATAGCAGGATCCGAATCGTGGGGCCGGACCATCAGAATTACGCATAAGGTCTAAAGCGCCGTACTTTGGTCTGAGTGATGGATCGAAAGCATCTGCATTGCTGGAGTATGCACCACTAAAGAGGTCGCGTTCCCAGTTATCGCGGGCACCGCCCAACTGTGTTGCAACTAGACCATTTGAGATGCCAGTTTCGAACTGATTCCGATAAATACCATCCTCCAAGAGAGACTCAACAACTGTGCGCCCGCTGCGAGACGGGCGATCGGGATGGAAATGCAGCACAACACGAGCATGCTGAACAATAGCTTGTCGGACGTCGTTTAGTTTCTCCAGCGGAATGTTAGACATGCGAAAAATGTGACATATCGTATCGAGAGCATCTGGTCGAAGTGTGGCTGCCTGAGCTTTGATATTGGCGATTGCGGCTGCTTGGAAAGGATGCAGCGCCGTTATGGTATCTGCTGATGATGCCATTCCTAGTAATCATGCACAAAGAAATAATATTGCTGAGATTCCTTAGCAAATGGCTTCTAGCTTCGTGAGATTGTGATGCGCAAGAGGGCCTTATTTAGCAAGTAATTGGCAGCATGAGTCACAAGCGACAATGACGACGCCGAGTCCATGTCTGTAGGATTCATAAGACACGCATCAACGGTGTGGATTCTAGCCTTTTATGTATATTTTAGTAAGTTGCACTATAGCTGATTGACTGCTATTAGCCCGAATCGCAGTGGTCATATTGACTGCCAAAACCCAACACAAACGAACGCTTTTTTGTGGCACACAAAAATTTACGATGCATTACCTAACTGCTGGGAATCCCGCCTCTCTATCCGGATCTTGGAGCCTCGATAGCTCTAGCAACAGTCGATACGTATACACAGCCATGTCAGCTTCCCGGAGCGCCTTGAAGAACCATTCCCGGCCTTGCTCTGCAATTTCTCTAGCGCGTCTCTGGCCAGCTTCTGTTGACGTCAGATAAAGGACAAGCTCCGGAAGCTCCTGTAAGCTCTGGCTAACGGGGATGTAATGAACCCAGGGTATGAGGCGGTCGTCATGCCACTCTCTAAGGAGCGTCTGCTTTAATGGTGCCGACTTTGATGCCAGTAGCTTGTAATAACGACCGCTGATACCATTTCCATCAAGGTCAAAAACTAATCGTGACCGGAGTGCTCCATCTTTGTCTGCCCATCCGCCCACTTGAAAGTATCTTCTTTGATCTCGGCAATACTTCCTTCTGCATTGGAATATTTTGGTAAAAGCAACATCAAACAAGCGGCTGTTGAGAAATGACGATGCGACACGTTGGGTTATCCCGCCGATCTCTCGCAAATATTGATGCTGCTGTCGCTCCAAGTTTTGTGCCAATTTTACAAATCTTTGTCTGTGATAAAATGGCCAATTTTCATTTAAGGCAAAACCGCCGGTCGTGGATCCAGCCCAATAGAGGTTATTGCGTTTCTGATCCCAAGTAACCTCCCTTGCATCGTCATATGCGAATTCTAACTCAATATATGCAGGACTTGGAAACAGAATGTCTCCCATAGTCGAGGGCGAACCGGTTGAGAGAGCTGGAACAAAGCCTTCTATCAAAGAAAAGGATACAGGACTCATGAAGAGGCCATGCAGATTGTGGTACTCTGGGTGTATACAGAGATCAATTGCAGAGGAACGGTCTTTGACAAAAGGCAGTCCAAACTCCCCCCTAGGTTCTTGCATCTTTTTCCTGTCATCTTTTTCCTTGGTTGCACAGAATTTCGTAATTTCATCCCAAACAGGTTGTCGCGATATGTTCCTGACATTGAACTGCTGAAGGTCACGGCCATGTTCCACTCCCCATGCAGGAATTAGTATCCGGGGTTCATCAAGATGGTTGAAAAGAAACCGAATATCGGGAAGTAACCCTTCTAGGCCCTTTAAAAATGCGTCAAACTGAAATTCTAGATGTCTATCGTAAATACGATCAGGGTGAGTACATCTTGTCGCAGCGTATTCGCCATGAAAGATGCAGAACCACATTTCGCTATTGGGTACAAGGTAAACACGGTTCATAATTTCTAGTACTTGCTGTCCGCTCAGACTCCATATCGGAGATATTGCATCATAAATAACATCAAAATCATCGATTATAGGTGATTGATGGTGGACAGCGAAGTTATACCAAGCTTCAAATCCAGGCGGGGGTCCGACACCATATCGACGTCGATATTCCTCAACAGCTTCTTCGTAGCTTTTGGACTGTCGCTTTAGCAGATCCTGGAAATTCGCTTTGCCGTTTCGTACCAGAGCCTCAACGGGGTGCTCTCTTTCTGGGCCGAAGACTTTTGCCAACTGCTTTGTAGTGTGAATTATCCACAGATTTGACAAAACTGGTATCAACGATATCAAGCCGAACACCCATAATATAAATCTAAATTTTGCTTGTTTCGGTAAGTGGGCGACTAATTGACCAAGTGATATAAATGCGACACAAATGTAGGCCGCAGTCTGAATGTCTGAAGACTTATTCAAGGGATTACTGGCGGATGCTATGCTGAATGTGCCAATCAAGGAAGCCGCAGACCACGAAGTACTCTGAGCCTGGACAATGCTTAGCGACTCGATACTTTGATGGCCTCAAGATACCTACCACTCGTATAATAAAGTACCAAGACGAAGCTTTCGAAATACCAAGAATAATAACATAAATTGTGCCAGTCCTAGGATGCCCAAATGCGATAGCGTCAACTGTCAATATGCACGACAGCAAAATGATAATGCGCACCGAAAGCGAGTGGGCGGTTTGCTCAATATTGAGAGATGGAAGAAACGAGAATTTTCCACTTTTTGGCGACAAAATAGCATATACTGCCCAAAGAGCAGTGGTAGGAACGATGGAAAATAGAGATGCTTGAATATTCCAATTTGAGAAAGTGAAGATACTGAAAGAAGCAATTGGAGCAGCACACCAGACTGTGCTCCCAAATTGCGACAATAGACCAGTACGCGGCCTTGGAGTGGACCCAACATACCTTTGGCACGCCAGAAGCAGAGGTGTTAATGCAGGCTATAGGCAATTTAGCACGGATATAAAGCTCTCATACAGTTCTCCGTACCAAAAATTGTATGACATCAGTCTCCGTCTTAGACAATAAGAAGATGGCCACGCCGCCAGCTACCATCCATTGTGAGGATTGAGGCGAAGTGGTTATCCTAGACTCGCCAGAGCCTACAAGGCCCAATAGTGATCTACACTGTGGAAGCTTCTGGTATGTTATTATAACTGGTAGAATAGCCCAGCATAAGATCTCCGAATAGATCTCGGACTCCTGCGAGGAGAGCCATTGCGTCAACATAGAACATATTAGAGCCGCCCCTGTATAACCAGCGAGGGATGCAACATCGCCCTCCTTTGTAATCTGCATTGTGATGCAGACAATTCGCAAAAAGGCGACGGCGAAATATCTTTTTTATGGGAAGTATGAAGAAGAAAGATTGTGTACAATGGCGCACACGAAAGGGCACATGTCTCCCTTCGAATGTTCCACTTCAGATTTCGTGACGCATTGTGGCTGAACTGGCCCCATACATTGATAGCTGAGAACAGGAATGTATGCTTTCCTACTTCATACTATCACCAAGATGGCGAATACAAACTTTATTCTGAGGATAAACATAGGGTTATATGTATCAAGGTGCCGATATAGACTTGCTTCACGTTAACCATCATCTCAATAAGATTCCTCGTGCAGTTGAAGGGAAACACTTTAAATTAAAGTCAGTAGCATTTGTACACTATGCGCACTCAATTATTGATACTCCTTTCCATTGCAGCTTTTCTCCTAGATGGCACTATTATACGAAGTACAACCGGCGAAATAGAGCTTCTTTCAGCCACCACCTAATCAACAGAATCAGAAAGCAAATCTTCGGAGGGGAAACCTTCTAGGAGAATTTACTTACCACAACCGGCTCCTCCTCCGCATCCTCCAGTTCCTCCTCCACCAGCACCCCCAGCGCCGTTGCCTCCACATCCAGCACCACTTGATCCGCATGTCTAAATGATAGTTAGAACTGAAAACATAAGTCAAGGAAGCAGCTTGGCTACATACCCCTCCGTTGCCATTATTGCATCCTCCAGGTCCGCCACAGGAACCAGCGGCTATGCCACCATTACCACAAGTATAGCCAGCACAGTTTGCCCACGCCCCTTGACCATTGTGCACAATGGACGGATCCCATCCGTAATACATCCCAGGAGCAAACCAAGCAGGGAAGGGATAAGGACCGTAAGCTGATGGCATGGTGTTAGCTGCAAACACTTGTTACTTCTAGAGAGCGTCAATGGCGGAAGGCTTACTGTTGTACTGAGCACCCCATAACATAAAATAATCTTTCTTGGGAGGGATCGTCCATCCCTTCTTCTCCGCTCTTTTCAATGCCTTATTATACTCCTGATCGAGCCATTGGCGCTGACGAGCGCGTGCTCGCGCGGTGACCCTCTTTCGGTCGGATGTTTCTATTGTCTTGACAGCGTTATGGAAAGAGATGTGAGCTGACTTATCCGGTGGGCATGCTTCAGCCTCGCTGGACGTATGAAAAGTCTCTGATAACTTCTCATTAGCTGAGATGCCAAGGAGTGTACCTAGCCCCGAAATCTGTGAGGAACGAATTGCTGTCATGATGATCGAATAATTAGCTTGCCTCGCGCCCTGCACTTGGGAAGGACAGAAAGCGCCAACTCACTTTCGCAGTACCAACATGTACACTCGCTGTATACGGCCCCAAACATATTTTGATATGTCTTTGTTGTCCATTCAAAGCATCTGCTAAGCTTATCTTGATCAATTTTGTCATCGTGATCGATGAATTTTGCAGTCTTCGAAACTGTATAATAATAATAATGTGAAGGCAAAAGCTGATGCGTATGCCAAGCCAAATCCACGTCCAGTGTCGGCACAACGGTCTTGTCAGGGTGTTTCTTCATGATCTTCACGAATCGTTCATATTTCAAGATGAGTCGGGACATTGTATCTTTTGCAGTTGGGCTATGAAGCCAGTCGATTTTCACCATCTTTTCGATAAAGATGCCTTGACGCATAACAGCGGCGCAAAGATCGAGCGCAAATGGAGAGAAATTTTCCCAGTATCGACTCATCATCTTGCGGATTGCGATTCTGGACCAGGGGTGTATTTGGTATCGGCCAAAGAACCCCTTGTCTGAATCTATATTTCTGATCTTTTTAACACTGGCCAGTGTGTTTTGGATCATATCTCTCACTTCCTTTATGCTCAAACGATCTGGGATTTTGCTTTCATTCTTCTCTTTGTGTTTTCCTTTGCCTTTGCCTTTGACTTTCTCTTTGCTCTGGGCTTTCTCAACCTTCTCAGACGTCTCAGGTAGCGGTTTCATCAGCTCAAGAATTGCGCTCCTCAGCTCGAGCTTAATCATGCGATTGGGGAATGTCCTGGGAAGCCTCTCTCCAACAATGCCTTCAGGCACGGTTTCAGGACGGCCGGATTTTAGTTCAAGAATAGTGCCCGGCATAGGCATAGACTGGCCGAGGAGCGCAGAGGCGTCTGAAACAAATTTTGATACGGATAGAAGTTCTTTGTAATTCTCCCGTTGGCAGGAAGGACACTTGTGACTGAACTTGCCATCTCCATAACCAGTGCCGATCAGACCGGTAAATCTGAGGGTAGTAAGTTAGCATATATCATGATCGACGTGGTGAATGAAGTCAGCCTACTCTCCATCTTTCACATCTTCTTTCATCCCACACGTCGTCCATGGAACCTCATTCTTACTTTGGCAGAATGGGCACTTCAGCGTTTTCGCCATGCTATCCTTTTTATTCCGCCAACGGCGCCCAGTGTTGGTAGACCATTGTATTTTTGCTTTATCAGACACATGATACTTAAGATCTGAATCAATAGCATGATGAATTAACTCCCACGGCATACCAGCAGCCCAATATTTACCTAAACCATATCGGATTGTGTCTTCGAGGAAAGCTCGGGGATTGAGCATATGTGTATGAAGGATCATCAATACATCTGCCATAAAATATTCGTTAGCTCGCCTAGTTTCCAATCATACCGTATGCCATCTCACCTAAAGGTGGCAGCATCCACTCTTTCCATACTATCTTCCGCGAGGTTGGAAATTTTGTATACTTGTAACTATCGGGCATTGTCATATCTTCTTCAGTCAGCATTTCGCCGTCTGCAAGAGTATTCCACCATGCTTCATATCTATCCACAGCACGGGCAACAAAAAGGGCCCATCTCTTCTCGCGGATTCTGCTATGGCCGGCCAAATTCACAGTCTTGGAATTAGACTTTTCGAGTTGACGAATCGCTTCCCAATCAGCATCGGCTCGGAGATCATTTAAAGTCCATTTACCACGGCTATCCCAGATGTTCCATAGTCCATCTATGTAACCAACTTCCTCTTTCATAATATGTATGGCATGGAGGAGTTTGAGGTGGGCGAGGCATGAGTCTTCCGAAAGTCCATATCTGATGTCGAGATGATCGGTTGTCTTAGGCTCAAATGATAGATTTGCAAAAGCTGAATTGATATCATCTGATGGCTCACCAATATCGTCGTCATTCGCATCATTGAATTTGGGAATGCTGCGGTCAGTCATTGCAGAGTAAATTGGAAGCGAGCCTGAATGAGTGTTATCTCCTTCTGTCGGCTGCGTCTCCAGCTTGCCGATCTTCATTTTTTATGTACTAGTTATTTTTCCACCTATCTTTATGTCATTAAACGATAACAAGAAAATTTTACATGACGAGTGTGTAAATGGTAGCGTTGAATTTCTCCCGGTTGGTCAGCTGGAGAATGACGACAAAGAAGAGCATCAGGCGAAGTAATATATGGCGAAATGTCACCAGGATTTAGGTGGCATCTGCAATCGCTTGCTATCCACTCACTATTTATGTACATATGCAAGGCTCAGTTGAGGTTTCGATGATAAATCAAGGAAATATGCCCGAAGGCCTAGCCATTCACGTACATCGTTTGACCATGCACACCCAGCTGCATCGATCTACACTTTGCTATCATCACCCGGGAGGCCTTATCTTATCTTCATATAGCTACCCATGGCGTTGGACCGTTGGCTACGGCTTTATCATAATGTAAACCCCCACCCCCCCGGGAGGCAAAGGAATTAAGTGCTGATCTGGATCTGGTGTATGCGTTTAGCCAGCGATGTATGCACGTAAAATGCTTCTAGAACAAACAACGGCCAGCTCAGCCTGAAGAGCAGATCATGAGACCCTTCCAATCAATGGTCTCCAATAGAATGGCCAGTTTGAAGATATCAAGTAATGCGAATTGATCAGAATCGACATATGCCCATATTGATCGGGGAACCTTCCCCCTCCCCCCCGCTCTTTGGACAACCCAATTCGACCATCTTGGTACCACCTGAGCACTCGCCTCACTTTGGAAGGCATACTGCGGCTATCATAATCCTTTTCATAACAATAGTACTCCGATCTATAAAATGCAAAGCAGTACACGTCATTTGGAAGTGCCTAATACGAGGCTGATTTAACGGAATCTCGGCACGGAAGGAAAACGCCTGTGTTAAAAAATGGGGCGCCGAAACATGTGTGGAACAGCGGGAGAAGACGCCTTGCAGACTACATGTATGTGGATGTGCCATCTCGGCATTCCTTCCGCTCCTTGTTCCGCACTTACCAACTATTGAAAACTAGTTCAACACCGCGGCATCCCACACCTAGATCCAAAAAGGGTATCTTATACCGGTTCGTTGGGGTTAAAGAGACTAAGCTTAAGATGGAGGATATATTTTATCAAATGGTAGTGCTTTCTCGCGCGCAGTGACAGTGGAGTATTGGTTTCGGCATTGCAGAGATATACAAGAGACAGCTGGTAGTCCCGAAATATCTCGCGGAAAGTGGTAGAGGAGATCACCAATGGAGATAGAAGAGCCATCGAACAAAATTGGAGGGGAAATGAATGTCAATGCCGAATGGCCGCGGGCGAGCGTTACGCCCCGCAGAGGGCTTTCCCCTGTGGTCTCCGCATCACGATCCCAAGCATCAGTACGAAGCTCTGATTAACCGAGCTACGTAAAGCTGTTTTTCTTCAACTCGTATTTTGTACGTCAACTTCAATAGCCAAGATCAGGGTTGCAAAAAAAATCTCATAACAATATCCCAAAGGTTTCCATTTCATTCACTTACTTCTCTCCTGTCTTTTATTCCCTTCCCAATATTGATACTCCTCTTTTTTGTCGCTGATATTATTAACCATCATTTCTTTACCAAGTTGCGTTTTGAGTGAGTGTGAACAATTTAGTAACTGTATTTAGAACATATGTTATCATATTGTTCTACCAACTAATTACGACCCTTTGTACTTTCTTACCTAGTAGTTTCTGGTATCAGGGCTATTCGATAACCACAATTCCCGAAGGCTACCATGAACATAATCTAGACTGGGTCCTTGTTTAACCCAGTCGTTTACGACGGTAGTTTCTACATGAACGCTCCAACCAGCATCCATGGGTGATCCTTCAATCCCGAAGTCATGCCAGGCCCGAATAGTTGACATTCGCTTATCTCTCGAGACTTTCACCTCGCAATCTGTAGGGCATCGTGGACAAGATATAAACATGCATTGGTCCGGTAAGTCCAAAGCCGATGTAATGGCGTCCTCGAGCTGAATAATCTCATCAAAGCCGGTAATTCCTCCAAACTTGGTAGTCTTATTCTTTAGCTGACATATTCTGCGAGCTGCTATCTTCCAGTCGCGAGAACGCGCAAGTCTGTTACCGAAAATACATAGATGCGGGCAGACTGAGATACTATCAAAATCGAAGAGCGGCACAGTAGCTCTTGTATTATTGCAAAAATTTCACTCTTCATATAATATAAACCGTTCATTAACAATCCTAGGCTCAGCTGAGTAGTATTTCGCGAGGGGGGTTAGAGACAGTGTGCTTTTATGCATATAAACTCTTAGCAATGCCGCAAGGTAATTCTGATCTGAATTATCTAGGCGAGATAGCTTTAGTGCAAACTGTATGTGATGATATCGCACAGAGTAGCCGAATTCTTCGAATTTCCCCCGAGTAAGGGCCGCGCCACAAGGAAGCTGTTTCCGAGCGGATGTAATCGGTGTATCAGATGTATCTATACGATGTAGTTTGCAGCATGCGGGGCATGCCCAGTGACTTGGCAAAGCGTATGCTAGCCCAGTCCAAAATCAAAGCTTATCATTGAAGGAGAGCTGTGAGATTTCAATATTCCAATCGCGAAACATGACAAGCCGCAGTCCTTTGCAGGTTTGTGATAGGAGAAATTTATCATGTAAATCCAAATTATCGGTAATTATAAATAGAATGTCCAGTGGAAGCCGGAGAATAGCAGGCTTGTTGTCACTGTAGGTGCTGCCGCTTGTGACCAGCAGACGAAGCAAAAATCGTAACCACTGCATGTTGAAAGACTTGAAGAATTTTTACGAAGGACACAGTCAGATTGGGATTTTTGAGAAGGGGCTAGCAAAATATATACGCTTTTCGAAAGCCAGCTGCAGCTTTTTAGATGATGATAGCTTTTCTGTACAAGGTTTTAGTGACTTCACCAATGAACAAGCCCTTGTAAAATCGTTCAACAGAAAACGCCACGACGTGCGGTACCTTTACTACATAAGACCTACATTGTGGTAAGATAACCAGCAATCTTTGCATTATCAAAATTACCAACGTTCCAGCCGAAGTCAAAGTATTGCCATGGAGTTCTAAGTGCCTGCCAGGTAACCGACTGACTACAAGAATAGCAAAAAGAAATTGATGCTATGGAACACTAATGAGCGTTGCTCCCAGCAGGGCTTGAACCTGCGACCTCCGCATTACCAACACTTGGAATATGATTCCATAGTATTAGTACGAAGCTCTGACCAACTGAGCTATGGGAGCCCTCTAACTTGATGGAATCGTGACGATGCCATTCATCCCAAGGAACTTGGGGTCCAGATGTGCAAAATCACAGACCGCACTCTGCGGTGATCGCGCTCTTCCAGTCCTTCTTAATCTCATCAAGAAGTCCTTCTGTAAACAGGATATCCAGCGCAACTCCAGCTAGTCCTTTTGCGACTCTCAAGGTCCTAGCATAAGCATCCCGCGTCCCTGCAGCTTCAGCGAACTCTGGGTTATGAGGCCCTTGGCCTTTCGGTCCAGGCTGTAATCGGAATGCCACGCTCAGACTTGGCATCGTGTGGCTGATATCGCCCTGGTCCGTACTTGCCTGCGTTTTCCCCAATGCTTCATCAATATCCTGATCCTCAGAGATCCTCTTCGGGGGCTCAAGGGCGTTGTAGTAACGCGTATAAGATCGCGCCATCGTTCGGTTAGGGATGTGGTTCTTGTAGCCCCATCGCTCCGTGATGGTCACCTTGGCCCCGGCGGCGATGGCACCAGCCTCAAAGCAGTCATACACTCTCCTCTTCAGCTCATCGAGGCGTTTCTGCGTGTCTGACCTGACGACAAAGATGCCTGCCGCGTAGGCGTGTATAATGTTGGGAGCAACACCGCCATCAATGATATACCCCTGGACTCTGTCCTCAGGCATGATCTGCTGCCGAAGTGCTGAGACATTATTGTATCCCGCGATCAGGGCGTCCAGCGCGTTGATTCCAAGCCATGGATTCGCTGCAGCATGGGCCTCGCGACCAAAGTACTCGACCTTGAACTGCAGATATGACGTCGTTCGCATCAAAGCCGCATCTGGGGTGATGCCTGGATGCGATATGAGGCTCACATCGACCTTGTGGTCAGAATAGGCTCCCGCATTAAGAAGCTTGATTTTCCCCCCACCACCTTCTTCTGCCGGCGTGCCGAACAAAACGATCTTTCCAGTGGCCCTATATTGCTTCATCACTTGAGCAGCCGCGACAGCGCCAAGGACGGATGCCGTGGCTATGAGGTTGTGGCCGCACGCATGGCCGATGCCTGGGAGACAATCTGTTACAAAAGGTATCGGTTTCTGCTCAGCCTGAAGGAGCTGCGTGGCGCAAGCACTCACCCATCTCCGCGTTGAATGACACCACAGGGCCGCGTCTTCCTGTGTCGTATACCGCAACCCAGGCGGTGTCCATGCCGTAGGCAGATGGTGTGACGGCCCAGCCGCTTTGGCATCTCATAAACTTCGTCAAGACGTCGTGGGCAATAAATTCTTTGAAACCTCTCTCCGGATTGTCGTGTATCTTTTTGTTTATTGGCCAAAAGGCTTCGGAAAGCTCGTTTACCGCTTGGCTGATATTGTCAAGAAACTGCAGCTCTGGCAGCTCATTGTTGAGCCTGTAATCGCCGATGCAAGCGCCACAAGGCACGAACACGAAGCCATCGACTTCTTCGTCGGCCGTCGCCATCGTGCGCGTCCGTAAGTTAATAACCGCAGGCTCTGCAGAGTACGCCACAGCAAGAATGCAGCCCTCCTGAAGGGTTGCCAGAGCGCGTCCTCGCCCATCTCTTCCGTGTCCCTGGTTTCCAGGGTAGCACCAAAGCCGCCAAGACGCACCGCCAGGGTGTCTTGAACCCCACCTATCACATCGATATCTCCTTTGGGAGGGGTACCATGGGGTACATGTAAGGCGTCGGATTCCATCACGTGAATTATCTTTCATTGGCCCCCGACCTGCTTTGGGGGGAGCTTGACTTGAATAGAAAGGCGCCTCTCGCAGCGTTGTCGCAGCGTGAGCTTGGAAACGTTGCCAGCGTCATACATACATTACCATAAGCAGAATTCCCAGGGGCCAGGAGCGCGCTTGACCGACAGCCTATAGCGCCGAGAGCACCTGAAGATCCCAAATATTCAAGAGGGGCAGTAATACGGCTCTGTCAATCGCAAATCGGAGTTGCAGAGGGCTGCAGTGGCCGAGATACCTCTATTGCTGGAGTTGGCTGCGATCGGGTAGTTGAGCCGGTTGCGACAACGGCGTGATGAGTCCTTTGCGCTCAACACTAAGCAAAAATTCGGTTCAGTCCCTCCAGCCGCGATAGCACCAAGAATCACCGCTTTGCGTCTCTTCTCCTTTCTCTCCCTTTGTCTCCGCTTTTGACTGCTGCTACCATCTACTATGCCTCAACCGCAGCATGGCACAAGTCCTAATCCTTCAGACGACTCATCCTCATCAATTGACTTACATGAGTCTCCATCGGAGCAGGGCTCATCAAATGCCGCGGTTCCCAGATCCAGCAAACCTCTCAGCCGCCGCGGTCACTTCAAATCACGTCTCGGATGCTTTAACTGCAAACGGAGAAGGGTGAAGTGCAATGAAGTGCGGCCCTCTTGCTCGCCGTGCTGTCGTCTCGGCTTGAACTGCAGCTACCCGACCCCGGCTTCAACTTCCTCAGCTTCTTCCTCTTCCTCCTCCTCCTCATCCTCATCTTCACTTACTCCGCGTGCTGCTCTATCTGTCCTCGCGCTGGAAGACCTGCGCTTCTATCACCAATTCCTTCTGGCAGCCTTCCCAACACTGCCATTAAAGGCGAAAGGTGTATGGATGGACGCCGCCGCCATGTCACATCAGGTATGAATACCTCAACAGTGGCCTGTGTTTAGCTCTCTTCCTAGCTATGTCATCTTGCATGTATGGCTAACAATGAGTACGTACATGTGCTTTGTAGTATGAATATCTGGCGCATGCTGTTCTAGGCCTTGGGGCCTCACATCTATCCCAGCACGGCAACGTAGACTATACGTCGCAAGCCTTGCAGCATCGCATCACGGCCATGAAGCTCGTGAATGAACAGCTTGACCAGCCCCCCACGAAGCCAGCAGATGCGGATGCGCTGCTTGCGGCTGTGATATGTCTTGTCACCCAGTCATCCCTCATGCCAGACAGCATGATTGACTACATTACAACGACAAGAGGCGGCAATTTAGTTGCCACATCCATCATTACAAACTACGAGATGTCTATCTTCAAGTACTTTACGCCACTGGAACATGACCGATCCTTGGAGAAGCTCATTTGCGAACAGCCAAGGGATTTCGAGGTTATTGAAGGCTTTCAGGCGTCTGCCTTGCGGCTGAGGCCTTTGTGTCAGAAACATACAGAGATACTATACTGTGAATCTATGATCAAATGTATAAATAATTTGCGTGCATCATGTTTAGAAGGTATGTCATGCTACCGACCATTGATGTCATTGTGAAGACGCCTCCCTTTCCATGCCTTCGCTAACACGTTATTATTTATTATCCTGCACAGCGTGGAGAGAATTTGTCGTCTTGTTTATCCTACCGACTACCTTTAACAACCATGACTTTATGTTATTTGTCGACAATGAAAATTACGCAGGCCACCTTTTGATCATCCACATGTTTCTGTTGGACTACGTTCTTGGAAACGCCTGTCTCTCCAAGTCTGACGAGCCCGAGTATCCTGGGAGGAAATCTGTCATCATCAATTGGACAAGAGATCTGGCCCGGAGGCTTCCACTCTCGTATCAACCATATACCAAATGGCCACTGGAGTACTGCGAATTACTTGCTCGGCGAGATGCGCGATATCTGCTCAGCCCCTGATCTGGGATGGCCTCTTTTGGATGCAACTATTGTGCTACTAAAGTACTTCTGGTTATCGAAGAGATGGAACCTGTCGTTGTGAATACGAAGCGAAGGCGTATGAAGCTGAAGGTCAACTGATGTATCACCCTGGTATTCACATCACTACGATTAGATATCTCTGCTATCGTTCGTAGCCAGCTACGCAATTTGCCCCGATGTCCAATTCGACAACCTGTAGCTGCCTTCCAGGAGGTATTATCTCAGCAAATCCACCCCTCATGCACATAATAGGTACTATGTACAAACAAGCCTCGAAGATTGTGAGTCTTTTTCATAGATATTATTGAAGATTGAAAATATTAATCTATTAAAAAGGATCATGCATGTCTAGTCAATATGGCTTTGCTCTCCTACGCTTCTGGACACAGGAAGTATCAATTAATCCTGTTTTGTACAATACTTATCAGAGACTACAGGGCTACAGGAATCGGAAAGGCTATGTGTAAAAAGTCGTAAATTAACGCTGCTAATAAGAAATAAACACTATATTCTGACAACTTGATAAGTAAGACATGCTGGATTGACTGCGTGGGTATGGAATACTCCGCTAATGCCATGACGTTTCCCTGCCTCGCCATGCTGCACACCTAGAGAAGTTATCCAACCATGATAATGGGTTTGCCGACACTTATCTTTCAACTCATCACGTGACTGGTCTGGTGGTCTAGTGGTATGATTCTCGCTTAGGGAAAACCCTACAGCTATCTTGCGAGAGGTCCCGGGTTCAATCCCCGGCCAGACCCTTCTTTTCTTCATTATACACATCTTTTTTTTCTGCTCTCATTGAGATCGCAATATCTTGATGAGCCCATTACGGTCCCCCAGATAGACATCGCAACATCTCATTGGTCTGGTGGTCTAGTGGTATGATTCTCGCTTAGGGTACACCCTACAGCTTTCTTGCGAGAGGTCCCGGGTTCAATCCCCGGCCAGACCCTGTCCAATTTAGAACCTCGAGGTCAGTTGAGGTTCTCATCACTTTTTTGGCCTCTATCCCAATTGAGATCTTTTTGTGAACGTCATTATCATCATCTTCTTATTCCTTGTATGGCTAACAATTGTAACACTGTAAACGTACATAGCAAGTCCATTTGCTCCTGATGTTCCCATTCACTCAGCAAGTGTTCTTAGTCTTCATGTCTTCAGCAGAACGAGTTGTGTTTCTCGCTCATTGTAATGCAGTCAACCCCATGTCGAATCAAGCCCGCTTTATTGTCATGATTCGCATGCGTGCTAGATAATGATACAATTTAAGAAACGTATACTCGTTTTCCTTGCCTCATTTCTTTCTTCGTGTAGTCTTTAGGCTGTCAAAGTACGCGTCCACAATATCCTTGGCCGTTTCTTCAATAATTTTTCGGGATACCCATGATGCTTCTGAGCGCTCAAAGCCAACCCATTCAACAAGGAGTCTGGTCCAATTCTTGTTGTGCTTAAGAATGGCAAAGACCTCGTAAATTTCTGGATCTGTAGGGTTTTTGGGCCGGCCGCCTTGCTCACGCCAGTACTCAAAGAGAGTCTCCGGGGCATCCTCGTGTAAATTGGTTTCTGGCTCCCAAGTGATCTCGCCGTTGTCCCACTCTACTTCAATCTCAATAGAATTGCCCACCCAGCGATATGCAACAAAGCGCTTGAAGCCGTATTCTTCCTCCACAGGTTCTGGAACTCCTATGTCTTGCTGATCAATAATATCCGAGATACTCCCGGTAAAAGCTGCTCTTGTCTGGCTGCCAGAAGGGATTGCTCTATCTGCTGCCCGGGGCGCACGAGGAGTAGATGCTGAAGCCACTTCATCTTGTTCCAGCTGTACAGAATCCCCTGCTCCCTCGCTGGCATTGTGCACCCTGCTTTCGTCTTCATCCTGCCTCTGTGGAGTTGTCTCCTGGTCAACGAGCTTTCTAGCAAACGACTTGCGCCTGGCCGACCCCGGCGTCTTCTTCTTGAGTCGCGGAGAGTCCTGTGCTCCAGCACTGGAGCTTGCACCTAATGAAGCCCGAGGTGAACTTCTAGTCGCCTTGCCCGGCGTAAACAAAGGCGGTATAGCAGCCATGATTGACTGCATGATGACGAGCCGCTACTTTATCGCAGCTTTACTTTAAAAAAAAAAAAAAGAGGGTATGCTTGATTGGGCCTGCTTTTTGAGATGCGGCGCTTGTTTATTTGCTGTGAGCGTATCTTGCTATGTCAGCAGATTGGGGTTGGTGGTACGACGGCTTAACTTCTAGTAATGACGCTCTGCGCTCCATTAAAAAAGGAGATGTTGATCACGTGATCCGCATTTCCAGGCCGACGCGCCCCAACATCCCTTCGCCAAGACTCCGGGGTCAATTGGCAGAATTGAAAGGATTGGATGCTTTTGGCAGCTCGTCACATGGATTGGGATCAAAGAGGGGTTGGAGCATCAAAGCGGGCGGGGTCTTGATTATTTGGAGGTTGCATCCGAGGCTTGGGCGTAGGCTTGGGCGTGAAACACTAAAGACAGCCGGATGAAGGCTGCTAATAAGACCTGCTAATGGCGTCGAAACGTGAGGAGAGTGACACAGCAAAGCCTGGTAAACACAGTAGCTAGGCGAAAGGCGAGCATTCGCTGCCTAGGTAATGAAATCTCTTGATCTTCAAACGCTCCTCCCTCTTTGGCCATTTGTTTCACCGTAATTGCATCTATTTGCGCGGCTACCTCCAGACCCGGCGTCTTTCCAAGTCCATTCCTACCTGAGGTGCTCTGCAAATTTCGTCCCCAAAGCTGTCGCAATGGCTTCTCCCGCTGCGCGATCGTCGAGGCCCATCCGCATCGCCAACTGCTCCGGTGCTGTCAGTATGATTAATGTGGTATCCCCGAATATTCCATCGCGCAATAATACTCAATATATTGGCAGCTGACCCGGGCATCTTGATGTTCAATCAAGCCAAATATGGCCCCGTTGACGTCATAACGGGCGACTACCTCGCCGGTATGTCTAGGCATAAGATTTTGACCCGATTGATCAGTATAGCGTGGTGAACGATCAATGGATACCGGCGTTCAAAGGTGGCTGACATCTCGCCAACATAATGTTATAGAAGCGACTATGGCCAGCAGTGCGATACAGCGCGCACAGTCAAAGGGCTCTGGATGGATCCAGTCAGCGCTTGATGGGATCCAGATGTCTTTGGATCTCATAAACGAAAAACGAATTAAAATCGTCCTAAATGGCGGCGCTATGAACCCTAAGGGATTGGCAGAGAAGGTTCGCGAGATGGTAAGATTATTTGGACTTAGCCCATCTATACTCCCATTGATAACAGGCGAGATAGATCCAACTAAAAGGTTTTAGCCTTCGTGTGGGTTACGTCGAAGGAGACGATTTAATGCATAAAGTACATCATATACTTTCAAAGTCTCTCGCGCACCTTGATGCGGCAAATGCAGATGTCCAATATGACGAAGCGACCACATCGTTTCTAGACTCGCCAGAGGAGATGCCAATTCTAGCTGCAAATGCGTACCTTGGATATCGTGCTATTAAAAAGGGGTTAGATGAAGGCGCAGATATTCTCATCTGCGGCCGTGTTTCCGATGCATCGCCAGTCATCGGTGCTGCTGCTTGGTGGTATAATTGGTCTGAAGAGGATCTTGACCAACTTGCTGGTTCGCTTGTTGCAGGCCATCTCATTGAGTGCTCGACTTATGTCACAGGCGGCAACTTTGCGGGTGCCTATCGACATCCACCCAGCGATTTCCTGCGTCTGGGGGCCGGCATCGCCGAGATTCTTCCCAGTGGCGAATGCATCATCACCAAGCACGATTCTCTGAATGGATTTGTTACTCCCGACACGGTCAAATGTCAATTCTTGTACGAGTTACAAGGGAATATCTATCTTAATAGCGACGTTAAAGCAGACATCTCCAAAATAATCATTGCCAAAGAGTCGAAGAATCGAGTCCGTGTTTCCGGCGTGAAAGGCCACCTACCTCCTCCTACGACAAAACTTGCCATCTTTTACAAGGGAGGGTATCAATGCGAGCACTTGGTCAACGCCTGCGGATATGCCACCGACCACAAGTGGGATATGCAAGAGCTACAGCTAAAGGATACGCTGCAGGAATGGGGCATCCTGGATAAGCTTGATGTGTTGGAGTTCCAGCGGATTGGAACTCCGATGAAGGATCCCGATTCGCAATTTGCTTCAACCACATATATGCGTATATTCGCGCAATCAAAAGACAAAGATGTGCTCAGTAGAATGCACAAAGCCTGGCATTATCAGTTTATGTCTCATTTCCCAGGTACTTGCTCTAAACAATTCACAATGATACCAAGATACTAACAATGGATTCCCCAGGAATGCATTTTTCGTTAGACACACGTTTGCTTGTACCAAAGCCGTTTCTTGGATACTACCCAGCAATAGTATCTCAGAATGAGATTGAAGAGACTATCACACTTCTCAGCGACAGCTCAACGGAGGAGAATCTTCGCTTTAATGTTGATCCACCTCAAAAGACGGAGCCGCTGGCACCACGGGAAAACTATGAGACTGTAAACCCTGCATCTTTAGACACGTTCGGTCCAACCGTTAAGTGCTCACTTGGTGACCTCGTCCTCGCTCGCTCAGGGGACAAAGGGGGCAATATCAATATTGGCCTATTCGTACAGACACCTGAGCAATGGGAATGGTTCCGCTCGTTCATGACCAAAGATAGGCTGCGCTCACTGATGAGAAATGATTGGAAAGACTGGTACTTCCTTGAAAGGGTAGAATTTGCAAACATCTATGCCGTCCATTTTGTGGTGTATGGGTCTTTGGGCAGAGGTGTGACCAGCTCGAGTTTATTAGACAATTTGGGAAAAGGGTTCGCAGAATTTATCCGGGCGGTTCACATTGATATGCCGATAAAGTTTCTGGATGGAATTGCCAATTTAACAAAGCTTGAGCACCTATAGATATAATTCGCCATAATTTTCAGCATCGGATATATATCACAACCCCTGTGAAAGGAAGAATATCCTTAAACCAGAGCCCTAGAATGAGAAAGGAAAGATAGAAGCAGTACGATATGTCAATTGACTAATTCTCATTATCTAGTGAACAAATCTAAAGTCAAGACGTTTCATTCCTTCATCTTTGGTATTGAGGGAATAGTCATCCTGCTCTTCCTTCGTCATAGCGTTCCACTTCCTGTCTCTTACTCTATTTCGCCAAATGTAAAATGCCTTGACAAGGTAGAAGAGCACAATGTTGAAGCAGTTAATGCCGAGTAAGATCTTGTTACCCCTTCTGTATAGAGGTTGATCATCGTCCCGGTAGATATTAGAAGAGATAATATTACCGCTCTGCACAAACATATTGTACAGGGCAGCACTGACGGCTCTTGTGCGGACAGCATTACTGTTCTTAGCATTCCAGCTTACCACGATAGCATGGCAGTACGGGTAACTTAGTAGCCCGGTCAAAAGAGCATATCGCACCCAAGGGGATGCGTCTGCCTTAAGAGTTACCAGTGCGATCAGCCATGGAAATATCCAAATATTCGAAATCGACGAAATGATTGCGCGTTCCTTGAATTTCTCCGATACCCAGGATATTATGATGAGGTTAACTGCAAATAGGAACTGAGAAGGAATGGTGAGCAAATTGGCCTTGAACACTGAAAAGCCGATGTTTCGGAGGATGTACGACAGATATGTACTCGGAGGGCTCGGTGGGATATATACAACAAGGCCGATGAAGTATAGCGGCCATTGCTCCCAGTCTTTAAGCACTTTTAACAAAAGGCTAGGCCCTACAGCTTGTCTGCAATCTTGTGAGCTTTCCATCAGAGGATAATCATACGCTCCATGTGGTCATACCGATTGTTCATATCGCCTTTGCTGGGGTCATCTCGAAGAAGACGGTTTACCATGATATACTCTTCCCGTTCAGTAAACCAGCCGTCCTTGCCGCGGAACCAGTTTCGCGTCTGGCACGGCCCAGGTGGCATTAGCACCCACGAGAATGTGCCAATAATGAGGGTCAAAATGCCTTCGATAAGGAATCTGTAAAACGGTACGTCAGCACCAAATCAAGTGAAGAAAATGAGAAGACATTAGGAACGGTGTCTCGTACAGCCACCGCCATCCTCCCCAACCTGCGATTCCTCTCATCTGAAGAACACCGGCTGCAATAAAGGAACCAACAATGTTTACGGTACTTAAAGCAGTCCAGAACCAAGCCAGTCTAACAGGAAGCTCATTCGATTTGTAGAAATATGTGAGCCAAAGAACAATGTCGCTGCCACACGTTAGCCACTGTGCATCCTAAGTCCTTCAAGATCGCATACGGAATGAAGCCTCCCATAAGAAGGCCAAGCAGAGCCTTGATGGCAAAATACGCTGATCTGCTATGGAGAAAAGCTTGACTGCCGGCAGTAATTGACCAACCCATCATGATGAATGGAATCCAATTATCAGCCCCAAGTCGCTTACTTATCAGACCGCTCGGAAGCTCAGCAGCAAGGAAGGTCACTAAGAATATCTGACAAAAGACGAAGCAGTTAGTAATGCAGCATATAGAGTTTAACGACTTCTGGTAGTAACTGACCGTTTGTCCGTAGTTAAAGTCATTGGTATTCATGCCTATTTCAGGAAGCTGAAAACTGTTACTCAAAGTCCCGGTGTTATAAATTATTTCTTGCCTCCTACCATATTATCTGAAATGGCTCGATTGATGTTTCGACGGTGAAGGTCGAGAGCACAAAACATGACCCATGCCCACAGCATTATTCTAAGATCGATCTAAGGCTGGGTTAGCAATTCCAATTTGTCTATAATTTATATGTATACCATTATCAAACCTTTCTGACGAGTCTTCGTTCTTCTTCTGCCGTCCATGCAAACTCCGGATCAAACCGGTGACGGTTCTCATAGTTGGCCTTCTCATAAATCTGACGCCAATGAGAGGCCATAATCGGATCAGTGAAAGGATGATTGTCTGTTGAACCAAAAGCTCCATCGTTGCTTTCCGGCGTTTCTTCTGTCACTGATGATTCTTGAGATGGTAATGCAGCAATATCAAGGATATCCGCTTGCTTGCCATCTTGTGGCACCGAGGGCGGGCTGTGAGACATTGTGATAGGGACAGCTTATGGCTTCGTCGGCGTCGAACCACGGCGCCTGGAGGAGAGCTGGTATATTGGCCATCGCGGAGGCTCGCATATTTTATACTGGCGACGAGCCGGCGAGCATTACCGCTTTATCGGAACAACTATTAGGCCAAGAAGGGTCTGGATTACCGACACCATGCAGAACGGTCACATTCTCTCCATGACTACGTAGTCGTGCGGAAGAAAATTGAGATTTCTGGTGTCGTGATGCTTTAGAGCAATCACATCATTGCTGGGATCTACAACTCTGTCGGAGTTAACAGAAGCTACCATTGGCTCTTCGGTTGTTGGTGAGTGCATGCCGATGATACGTCTGCAGACTAGCCAAGCCCAAACTGCAAAGGCTGCAGGCAAAGGATATTGATCATTCGCAAGGACTATGTATGCCGAGACATAATAAACATAATGAACCTAACACGCGATAGGAAGCAGTTTATTACCAAGCACATCAGTTCGTCCGCGATCAGGAAAGCTTTCAATGGTGATCCCACTCGATGGAGGGGCTAGATGATAACGTTGCGTGGGGACTAGCCGGGGCTCTCGATGGCGTTAGATGTTTGCAATGTGAGGAATCCGTCAGCTCGCCATACGATTGGATCACGGGAATAATGTAGCGACATCGGGTACCACATTGTGGGTTAGCGTTCGCCGGTAAATGGATTTAAAAATACGGCAAGGTTATTTTAACATTATAAAGACCATTGAAATAGCCAGATATACAAGTAGATTGCTTTTTTCTATTTTTTCTTTACGGCGTCGTTCTTACACGCTTACATAGTACTGTGGCGCGAATGTGGAGGCGATAGTGTTGCGGGATTACTCGTGAAAGGCCCCGCCAAGACAAACGTCTTTTCCAAGATTATTGCTTCATATTTGTTGATCGCAGTAGCGATAAGGGGGGAGTGTATAGCTATATATTCTGACCGCGGTTAAGGATATACCATATTACCAGCCAGTCTGACCATTAATGGATATAGTCAACGTTCTAAGTACATAGAGCTTAGTAACCCGATTTACTCTGAAGTTCAAATATCAATATGACTTATTGCTTGAAACAGCATTACCGAATCATATAACACTGGTGTGGAGCAACCATCTTAGGCTGAACTGTAAAATTGTGCTAGGAGGTCCATATATGGTGTAAATTAAGCACTCTATCAAATGGTACACGCGAAATACGCAGTATCTCCCGGTTCGAGTAGTCAGAAGCTCAGATCAATCATTGAATCGTCTTAAGGAGTCCGTTCATATGCTTAAAACCCTTTATGTTTGTAAGCCAGGTTGTGAAACTTATGTTGTTCAAGATACCCGTCTGAAAAGTATAGCACTGGGTATAGAAGCCTCATGACCCTATCAATATTATCTTTATATAACATCAGTATATCTCTTGTCATGTCATTTATTACTGAATGCGTCACCAGGTATTTCTATCTCGCCTTGAGACTGCAAATTATAGTGTCAAATGCATGAGTACTGGGCGTTAGATAAAGGGTACTCCATGCCGTTGTTCTGTATATCCTCAGGGCCACACTGCCCAGCATGCGCAAGTACTTTCTTCCATTGTCAGTGCCAGCGTTATTATAACCGAACGGTAGTAGTTTCCGTAATATTGTTCCTTTAAGGATGGGCGTTAAAAATTAGTCTCGAGAAAAAGATTTGTACTTTTTCTTGCCGTTCATGTGCAGCAGGCGTTATACTGTAAACAATGAGAGCCTATTCGGCCACTTAGGGCCTTCTTTTTAAATTGCCATAATGAGATCTAAAGATTGCACAGGGTTGAACCAATACAGATCTCACATGTATTGCTGGTCTTGCCACCTCCAACGCTCAGGGGCTACTATTTGAAGGATGACAAGCGAAGAGTTAAAAAAAGAAATAAATAAATAAAAAAAAAGAAAAAGAAAAAGGGTGGGGGAGGCTTTCAGTCTGTTAGGATAATAACGGCAAGCCAACCCATTCAATGCTTGACCTTAATAGCAGATATGCCTGGTACGAATTGAGGCCACAAGGTATTATCAAGAATTATTGTATATAGAAAACCGCGAGTCTGCTTTCTCATATGTCATCTATGAAGGTAAAATCAGAGCCCCGAAGATAACACCTGTGGCACTAGACATAATCGTAGTTCATATTAACACACTGTACCTAACCATGTGCCCAAAGAAAACTTTAGACGATTGGTATTCCATTTCCGTAGAAAATTAGAAAATAACAGATCCGCCTTCTCCTGCTAGATTGCTGAACCATAGCTTGTTGCGATCCAGCGCCATTAAACCCCGATATCGTAAAATTATACAGTTTAGGATACGTATTTGGTATTAGATTGCCGTGCAATCCGGCACGATGGAAGCGAAGCCTGTTGTCAAATGCAGTGGGTTGGGTTGTCGGCTCGAAATGATCTCGTGACCCACTGATGGGAAGTTCTGAAAGGCGTGTTCTATTGTAATGCTTGATCGCTCATTGAGAGCTGTCGGACAGGAGATATCTAGCCAGGGCCCGGTCTGAAGATGAAATTAACCGCCTTCATGTCTGTAATTTCTGTACCTTCTAAATTGGTAATTACTAGCGATGTGCGGTTGCCATGGTATCGATTCCATTATGTTTGCTTTATCCTGTATTATTCATATTGTACAAATGATCATGGAATCTGAGTCCGTTACATTGATTGCAAGATCCCACGAGTCATTCGTTGTATTTCCATATAATGAAGTTTATGCCATAAATTTTGATATATTAGGCTTTAAGTGATAACGATACAGTGCTTGAGGCGAGCAGTATCAATCTCGAGTATCGCGACATAGATGTACTAAAATGGACATCATTTCAAGTGTCAATTTTTGTTCTCAGTTGCCTAAATACAATTCTATAAACATTCTGTTCCATAGCGGGGCTACATATCGCTGATATAATCAGTGGCATCGCCCCCATGGTCTTTCTTAGGCACAATACCGAGGAGTTGTTTACAGTGCACGTCTACAGGGGCTATGGAGAAATCAAGGATATAATTCTCAGCCATATGCATGTTTTACCGGAAAAAATATTAATCAAGGATTCCAAGGACAGAGCATAGATTCCCTAAGTGAGCCTTAGAATGGAGACACCGGTCCGCGGTGGGTCAGACTAACGGCAAATTCCACACATTGACTGCTCGGAGGCTCTTAACCCCATTGACTCGCCCTATTGCAGTTTCGCTATTGCCAATCACTGTTGAGCTCCGTGACCGACAACAGGTTCTGTTGTAGTCATACATTTGCAAGAATGGATCGCACATCGTCACTAATGGCAGCTAGCCACCATATGTAGAAAAGCTGGCAGCCTCTTCCTGCTAGTCACGCTCTGGCACTACTGCTAAGTTCTATAACTATTATGGGATGTAGTGCCGATAAACCAACCTCAAGGGACTCCAGAGCAGCTAAGTGAGAACTGGAAGACCCATGGCGGAAAATGAATTCTGTAAATGATGTTGTGGCATGCAAAGCAGCTGCGATGAGTTCGACGCTGCCGGGACGGATGCGCCCATTTAACCTGACTCTAGCCTTAATATTCAAAGGCGTATATCACTCTTCATTCTTCTAATTAAAGACTCGACAGTTATATTACGATCTTCTCTTAGTACTAGAGCACCATGAAGAATCCCTTCCCACCCCACACAAAAAGTAAAGCAACCTAGCCAGAGCAGTGGATCCTCAAGCTTCCTTACCCTGGCGCACACGTGGCGTCGCACATCCCTCTCATTGATCCCCTGACAGCTTGATCGGATCGACCGTCAAATATACATTCCACAACGTGCGCCAAGAGATTAAAAAGAAGGGTGATGCGACGGCTCGCCGGATGCTACTAAGCTTATAATAGGTGCGTTCCATTAGAGCTATCGAGATCGGTATCACAACGTGGGGATATGGCATGAAAGATGTTTGAGATTTGTGGTGGAGCTGGATTTCCGCGACCACAACACAGGCATTACGACGTTTCATACGCTAGTAGCAGGCAATATGGCAAAAAACAGGATGATTTCAGAAAAATCCAACGGATGAAAATGAATTCGCTACATAAAGTGATATTTCGTCCTGTACTTCTCCATGCACCAACAAGCCAAAGGTGTCTCTACCCATCCTCCGTTATCTTTTTTTTTATCTCGCCATAATATTTTACATACACAGTTTAAAACCCCGTCGAAAGAAAGAGTGATATGTAAATCGTCATAGGTAATTAAGCGCATCCAGAGCCAATATTGAACCCGTGGTATCTGAAATTATTGTTATCCGAAATACCCTAATCCTTCGGTCGTCGAGCATAGCATAGCATTGCGCAGCCTAGCATAACTTCATAAAAATAAAATAAAAGGAAAAAAAAAGGTTCCCACATCCCATAACGTAAGACTCATTTCATCACAAGAAGTTTGTTAAATCATGTGGAGCTGCAGCCTGTCTCCAGTAGATTCACGCACTTCGTACATGCCAACATGGCCATCCAAATCACCGACGTTCAAAAATTTGCCGTCGGCCGAAAAACAAAGCTCCGAAACTCGCGACAGATCATCGAATTGTTCAAAGCCTGGCCGTGGAGTATAGTCAATAGCCAATGCTTCTGGATCTGGCCAGCTCCAAACCTCCTTGCCCGTCATCACGTCCAGAATGACAATGCTGCCTCGGGCGCCAATGTCGGTTCCGGTTGCGTGGCAGTAAGCCACAAAACGGCAATCGGGCGACAAGCAAGAAATAGTATTAGGAATGCCAAAAGTTCGCGTCGAGTTGGCCGCAAGGTCCCAGACTAGAACATAACGGTACGGGACCGTTACAGGACTGAGGTTATAGCCAGAGCCGCCGTTTGTCGCAGGCACGGCACGGAAAGGGGCAGGGATCCAAATAGATACAACAGCGCTTCCATAGGTGACCATGTCGCACGGAATTGCCGTATCTAGCTCTTTATGCTGCCATGGCCTTGCAACTCGGTAAGGCTTGTTTGAGCCTCCTTCAGTCGTGTCCCACGCAACAAGAAGCGTCTCCTTCTCAGGGGGAGGGTGGCCTTGGCGGGGAGGACGTGGTCCAGCAGCGATGACAAGCAATGGGCTCGTCTTCGACAGCGCGAGTTCTGGATACTGAGGAACAAATGGCAGATCAACCTGATTCAGGTCTATGGTGCGGGACTTGACGAAGGGTTTCTTCTCAGGCGTCGCTTTGTAGAGATCAACCAGGCCTTTCTCCCCATTATAGATGCCGAATGAGCTTAGGGCACCATCATATGACTCAATCTGGGCTGAGGTCCACCGGTCGGCATTATCAATGGATTGCAGGCACTTCTTCTTGGCCCAGTTCCAAATTTCAATGTATCTACCGAAACGAGTGGCAATAGCAATGAGATTTGTTGGCTCCGATAGAATGGCATGGCTACGAATGAGATATTCGCGAGAGCGAGACTGCGCAGCGGTGTAGGAGGAAATCTTGATGACTTGCTGAACGGTGCCCCCCGCGGTGGACCAGACTTTTATGATGTTATTTCCGTGCTTGGTCGCTATGGTGGAGAGGCTAGATGACATATCGAGGTAGTGGATAGGGCCATTTTTCTTATCGTCTGACTGGAGAAGTTTCCAGAAGACGACTTCAGCTGGACGAGATGATCTTCTTGGTGGAGGGAGGAGTTCTGAGGGGTCGGGTGGTTTGTAGAAATTAGGAGGGACCCTGCTGCGACGAGGTGGCGGTGAGAAGCTAACGGTGGTGGCATCTGGAGTTGATGTAGTCGCTGAGACCTGAGAGGACCGATGAGTGCTGATAGATGACCTGTCTGAGGAATCGCGAGAGGGCACCCGGTGAGTGGCTGTTTTAGGGGTAGGTAGTGGTGGTAGCGGCTTTGATGGAGCAGGATATAGGCTATATCCTGACGGGTAATAGTTGGATGATGCGTTGGATAATTTGCGCTGTGAGTTCACCGACTCTCGTCGACCAGTTTGAGGTCGATCCCTCGACGGCGGTCGCCGAGGCAAAGATCCTCGGGAATCCCTCTGCAAGGGCATGTGATATTCGTCGACTACATCATCGCTCTCCTCAAGCCATTGGGCAACAGCCTCGCCCTTGGATGGGGGAGGGACTGGGAAGTCGCGAGTAGAGGCATGATAGCGGGGCTCTGTGTTCATAATGTCTGAAGTCCTTTGGATGGTTCTGTTGGGGTCAAACGATGTGGCATTGTGCCTTGAAGATTTGGATGAACTCCCAGTATCAATGCGACGCAGGGTGTCTCTGGGGTTATAAAGAAAAAAACTGTATTAGCTTCATGGATCCTTACAGTTCAAATAGGCACCGTGGGCTATGGCCATGGTCCGGCCAGGCTGGTCGAGCCCCCGGATCAAGTGGAAGACTAAGTAAGGGGGTTGAGGCAGACTCACGCTATCCGATCCAGATCTGTAGCAAATGGCGGAGGCTCCATGCTGGCTGGCTGGGGGGATACTCGGCTGTGGGACCTGATAGCGGATAAAGAGACCGAGATGGTTGTAGCAAAAGACAATGGCCTTTTCCCCGCGGGGTCAACAAACGGAAGATATACGAAGGCGTAGCATGCGAGGAAGGGCTTGACTAGTCGACAGGGAGTCGGAAGAGATAGTTTCTCGCTTGTATGTATACTCGGCTGGGGGGTGTAGGAGCTGAGAGAAGGAGAAGCGATGGTGTTGATGGCGGACAAGGGTGGCTCCAAGTGTGCAAGCAGGGACAAGCCTTTGAGGCAAAAGTCTTTTCAGGTTCTCGAATGCACGCTGCTGCTCTGGAGGAGATTGTCAAATGAAAATAAAATAAGAAGAAAGCTTCAATGGATGGTGTCTAGGCCAGCTGTGGACTGGAGCAGCCGATAGCTTGGGGGAAAAAACCGGACCGAGAGCATCCTCCGCTAGAAAGCGTTGGTAGCGTCTTGTGGAAGCGCTCCGTACATACGAAGTCCTCGTACTTGGATAGAAACGGAGAGGTATGATGGGGCCGCTACGGAACCCCATGTCCAATATGTATGAAGATTGTTGGTGAGTTGAGGGAAAGCGGTCGTGGTGCAACTAGTATGGGGAAGAGTTTTTGGCGATGCCTGGTCTCCCAGACCCTCCATTCGGGACCCCAATTTCGCTGGACCAAACGCCACAACGCCACTGGTTGGACCAAGACCCAATTGGCCGGAGGAAGGGTTGCGTAGTTTTTTTGATAGGCGCAAGCTGAGCTTTTGCGGGACTATCTCGGACCCCCTTGACAGACTTGGGTCATGGCGCCTGTTCATCCGGGTCTGTCTGCATATCGTTTGAGACTTTTTACCCGATGAGGGAACCAAGTCCTTGCCATGGCTATTTGTGCAGGCCGTGTTATGCGTGTACTCGGTATGGGGGAACGGGGAACCAGCACGGGCTATGAGTATACGCTTATATTTGGGTACTTGAGATGCGAGTACTACAAGTACATGCAATGCCCAGCATGCAACGGGATGCAGCTCACGTTGCAACGCGCGGCTGCACGTCCACCACGAACTGTTGGTGTTTCAGAAAAATAGTAACTTTGTTGAGGCTGCTCCGGGAAGACGGAAGCGTGCCCGGGGCGAATTCATGCATTGACATAGGCATCTGTCCCTCAAAACAATCGACGTAGCTAGGCAAAGCGGCGTCTCAAGTGAGTGAGCGAGCAAACGGGAGACGAGACGCAGGTACCGGGGAGCGTGGCAGAACGTGTCTCTCCGCACCAGTGAGACATGCGGCTGCGGGGTGGGCTATTCCGTGAGGGACCGGTCAAGCGTTTACGATTCAGCCAACCAACCAGGATGGAGCATCAGCTGCTTTCCGGGGGGTCTCTCCAGCCGCCTCCCCAGTCGTCCGGGCCATCGATACGATGACTGGTAGGCAACGATGGGTGGCGATGTGGTGATGCAAGGCTGTAAAGACCAGTGGCAGCTGCTTCTCGCCCTGTAAGACGGCGAACTTGTGACGAGCGCCGGTGATTTAGGCATCCAGAGCCTGATATTTGCTGCTGCCGTTGCATCGCTGGATGTGACGAGCGCAGATCTGCCCTCCTTCACCCGTTTAGCCATCCGTCACAGAAGGGTGGTGAAACGATAGCTTACGAGGTAGAAGCAGAGGCGCACGAAGAGACGACAGCCGAAGCGCCCAGGTTCACCGCACCATGGGCAGAGGCATCCTTGCTCCCAAAGATGCCTCTTTTCTGTGTCCTTTTCCGTGCGTAGCCGGCAGTCAGCCCTGCTGTGAGGGATCGTAGAATTTGATAACGTGATGCCAAATATCACTAGTAGAGAGCTCGAGTCAGGCCACCTGGTAAGTACCTGCTCCATGCAGTTCGCAGCGCAGAGTACCAGTATGGGGTACCAAAGTACTTCTGGAGACAGAACCTCATGATTCGTACCCAAGGTTATGGAATTAAACGATTCAATCCACTAGGCATTAGTGGAGTAAATAGTCAGTTGTACCTACTAGGTAAGGGGGTCAACGCGATGAGCGGGAGCATATGATCGCTTGAAGCATTCCTCGGTCTACTTGTATTGCACCAAGCGCGGCCGTCCCCGATTTCCAAATGCAAGGCATGAAAATTTTCTTTAATTTCAGCATCCCCGTCCCCTTCATTTCACTCCGGGCCACACTATTACGTATCTACCGCGTTGTGGCTGTCGGGAGCAGAACGTGGCGTTTTAGCGGCAACTTCACATGCTGGTGGGTACAAGGACTCCGTTCATGCTAGTACTTCGTAGAGGTAGCAGTACTGTTGCTATTTGCAGCTTGCATACCTGTATTTTGCAGAAACCGGGGCGTTCCCAAAGCTCAGGTCATCTTCATCAAGGGGGCTCCCTCTCCTCATCCGCAGTCCCTGCACCCTCACGTAGCTCCCCCGTTAGTCCATCCTTGGCAGCTACAGAGCCAGAGCTGTGAGGAGAGCGGATTACTTGGACGGATTACGGATTACGGAGTTAGTATGCTAGCCCACTACAAGGCTAGCTCCGTCCTTGGTGCCATTCCATGGTGATGGATCGGTCAAGCTGACAGTCAGATGCCACAGATAGAGGCCTGCCATGCCTGCTCCCGGTTGCTCGTCACGCCGTGCATCCAAGCACCATCGTCGTCACAATAGCTGTATTCCCTGGCTACCATGAATTGCGTCGCGCCGCCAATGGCTGTGCCTGTACACGGCATCTCACGCGCATGGCAAGGAAATTGGCAATATATCGTGGGTGACGACGCCCCGCAGCCACCACCAATGCCATGGCAGCATCAAGTGCTGCGTGAGATTGTATCAACATTCGTTTTTCACGGGATTCACCAATGGCGGCAATGTGTTGCCCCCCCCTGGGCCGACACCATCCCTCCCGAGGTCAAGTTTCTTCATCAAAATTTTAAACGCAACGGCTGCTTCTGGCAACTAATGAGGTGCCCCGTCTATCCACTTCGGAATCCTACAACATGTGGCTGGGATCCAACGTTCAGAAAAAAAAGGACAGCCTCCGCTCCAGGTGTGGACCAACTCTGCGGAGCAGTAGCTGCATCCCGCTTCATCAACCCCAGGCACCTAGAACGCTATTCAGTGTCCACTCACACAACCCAACCTGCAAGTAGGAGATGACATGAACTGCGGAGGGCCTTCGCATTCCGGGCGAGAGGGAGAACATGTGCGACGCTCGTCGGATCGCTCATTTGAGACGCCTTTCAGTTACCACCCTCATGAAAACCAAAAGTCGGGGAACTGTGCGGTGCTGCAACGAGGCAAACGGACGCCATACAATCAGCCTAACTACTCAACACCGTCTAGCACAGAGAATGGAGCACACCACCTTGCTTATCCTTCCCCTCCCTTCCCGAGCCCGCTCTTCGAGCGATCGTCCGAAGGCTGAACTGTCGAGGTTTCACCCGTGTGCAATTCAACGCAAATGCATAATCGACGCTAGAATGCTTGGGGATGCTGTGATGCCACCAAATTCATACTAGGACACCACCACGGAGAAGTACATAGAACAGTGCTGCCAACCGTGGCCAAGCTCAAACAGTCTGGTAATTCCAACTATCGTATGGTGCCCATGATGTTTGTCATAGCTGCCAACCCAAGGCCAAAATGGTCGCCTCGACGGCCGCTCTTCCGCCGGCCAACATCCCCGATTTCAGTAACATGGTAATTAGCCGAGTCAGTTTCTCTGGCGCCATGCATCGTCTTCCATTTCGCCTGCCAGGGATGCCACGCTTCATAATTCCATTTCATCCTTCTAGATTGTTGTAAGAGGACACCGACCCAGAGTCGAAATGGAAAATGCCCCAATGTGCGCTAGGAGGCCTGCATCGTCAGCAGCGACGCCACGGGCTTTCGACTCGGCCCGCACTGCAAAGCACTAGACCCAAGAAATTGGGACTCGAGACATCAGATGCCTCCGAGAATAAGAATCCACATCTAAATGAGCATCTTCGTAGACCTCTGATACAATCTTTCCCACCTGTCAGCTTATTGCTCACCGCATCTCTCACTTAATTATGACCAACTGATGCAGAAGCAATATGCATGCTGTATCTCTCCCATAATGACCATCCAGCTGTGTTGTGGTGGCCGCTGACGGGACGGACCGATCGGAAAATTTACCGTAGAGCGAAAATTACTTCACTGGCTCGAGTCCCATGAAGCCTGCCTACAAGTGACGAGAACTCAGAAGCTTGCGTTTTCTGATAATGATAGCGGGACGCCGTGGATATTGAGACTAAACGATGGTTCATGTAGAGCGATGCGTGTGCTGCTTCCTTAGGCGGCAGCCGCGTCTTCTGCAGTAGATGTAAAGATCCATCCATACAGAGACCCACCCCATCACGAGCTTCATCAGCATTCCAATGTCTGCATTGAATTGCGGAATACTGCATTGGCGGCTAAGTGTAACTGAATTCTAGTTTTCTCAAGAATGTTTAGAGACAGACGTACCTATGCCACTTCATCACACGTGCTCCAAATGATGTATGTAGCTTCCCCTCACGCCCTGTATGGGACAGAGCTATTGAATTGGGTAGCATTCTCCAACCTACTCCGTACAGGAATGGTATTTCATCATGGCCAAGCACTGCACGCGCTTTCGCTCGGCATCCATCGGTTGGCCCTCCAAAGCTAATAAAAGGTTGTGTGCGCATAACGCCCGTCCTCAATTTTTCTACTGCGGTCCAGGTAGCCGATATCAGAGTGATAATCACAATCATGGGCAGTAACCTAGACTATCAAGTTTTCCAGCTCGGTGACTTCAAACTCATCTCAGGCGAGATCATCCCGAATGCTTTTCTCGCCTACAAGACTTTTGGCCATTCGTCTTCTCCTGCCATCATCTACCCCTCCTGGTTTAGCGGTTCCATTTCCGACAACGAGTGGCTCGTCGGCGAAGACAAGGCCCTCGATCCCCGTCGATATTTCATTATTATTCCGGCCATCTTCGGCAATGGACAGTCTAGTAGCCCATCCAATACTCCGCGAGAATCCCCACTCAAGCCATTTCCCAATGTCACTGTGAGGGACAATGTCACGGCACAGCATCGCCTTATAACCGAGGGACTAGGCGTGAAGCACGCCCGATTGGTTCTGGGGTGGAGCATGGGCGCTGGACAAACATACCAGTGGTTGACGCAGTATCCCGATTTTATGGATCTAGGCGTGCCGTTCTGTGGAAGCGCACGCACGTCGCTGCATAACCAAGTGTTTCTCGAAGGCGTCAAAAGCGCGCTACTCGCCTCCAAAGGGACATCTTCTGCCGGTAGCGCAGCTGGTGAATTAGCGCAGACGTACCGGGCGTGGACAGAAGACGAAAAAATCGCCGGGTTGAAGGCGTTTGGTCGAGTATATGCCGGGTGGGGGTTCAGCCAAGCATTCTATCGAGAGAGGGTCTATGAGACGGAGTTGGGATACAAGAATCTTGAGGATTTCATGGTAAACTTTTGGGAGTCGTGGGCTCTATCCAAAGGTGTGCTTGCCTCTTCGTCGATACTATTGTATCTGCTAACATCATATCCACCTAGATCCGGAAAACTTGCTCACCATGCTTCATACATGGCAGGCCGCTGACTGCTCGGATCAAGAACCCTACAACAAGAATTTCGAACTGGCCATGAAAAGCATCAAGGCTAAAACTCTAGTTCTTCCAGGAAAGACAGATCTTTATTTTCCCCCTGAAGACTCGGAGTACGAGGTACAAAATATGACAAAGGGCATTGGGAGATGTATTCCATACCCATCCATTTGGGGTCACTGGTAAGTTCCATAAATTCATTAGAACCGACTACTTGCTATGGACGGAACAAGGAAAGCTGAAAAATTGTCCTTCTTAGGGCGGGCGGTCCAGGCGAAAGCAAAAAGGATGTCAAGTGGCTGGATGACCATTTGAAGGCTCTCTTAGATGATGAAAAGTGGCAACTGGAGGTTAGCGGATTACAGTAGTAGTCACGCTATGACACATCTAATCAAAACATCACTTGTTGGTATATATACTCCCCATACGAAGTAGAGGAGTGCAGCACCCTCTGCTTCTATACACGCAAACCACGTGCCATTGATATCCAACTCTGCGGTTAGAGTAACAATTCTGATCTATCGATCTACGTATTACTATTGAATGCCGCTTACCAGTCCAAAGATTATCCGGCAAAATGCAAATATGGTCTTTACCCGAGCTAGGCTTACTATCTCGCTTCACCTACAAAGACTTTAAATTCGCAATGTGGGCTTCAAACTATTAGTTTACGAAGGGCAACGGTAGTGCGGATCGTTGAATATCGACCCAAGTCAGGTCCATCGGACGATATGTTTCCACTATATACACCTAGCCCAACCAAGCGTCTTAATTCGGCCACATTTTCGTTCCCCGGAATAGCAGAACCCGCAACCCCCTATACACAACAGGCAGCAGTATAAATCCAAACCCTTCAGTCTGATCATAGCATCTAGCTCAGGGCGGTTCTCGGCAGACTAAAACACATCTCCGGTTGACCAGTCACTTTCATTCAACGTACGGAGCACATGCGGTAGTTTCACTAGCCGAGCCCAGCATGTTACTAATTTAGCGATTCTTCATTCTCTGACTAGAGAACCTCCGGGAGCGTTCCCGTTGGATCACCGTTTTGGGTCAGCCACGTTTTCTCCATGGAGGTCCCGGTCGTTCGGGTTGAATAGGGATACTACTACGGAGTACTAGTAGGTTACTTAACTTTTTTTTCCTATGCTCGCTATGTAAAACACTAAAAAGTAGCCAAACAAACGGGGTGTGTCTGCAACCGGAAGCGACAGACGCTTAGCTAGTGTAAAACTGCAAGCTGATTCATGAGCGCGAGTCATATACCATGTTTTCGCGAAAAGGGACTGGGTTCGTAAAAACATGGAGCATGGCGGAGGTTTTTTTTTTGGCTTTTTTTTTTGGCTTTTTTTATAGAGTAGCTGAATTGATTTCAGCTTTGATCCGGATGTTGCCACACGTCGATCAATAGGGGGTTTAAAGATGGAATTACGCGTTTGGAAGTCTGTATCCGTGGGAGGTTTTTTCTTACCTTTCGGGTAACTAATAGACATATGAGATGAAAACCTAGATTCCCATTGTCGTGTCATCCTGCTACGCATGAGGCGGCTTGGGGGTTGATGGGGATAGTCGAAGATATCCTTATGGGTCGGCTATGACTGTCAGATTTTAAGTCTTTCCTTACCACCGTGCATTTATTCGTGATTATATATGTTGTTTGAGTATAACATGCCTGGAATGCTTGGAAATGCATTTTCCTGAGAAATTATATGGAGAATTTAATATCATTTTGTATAATACACAAGCTGTATACAGCTCACATATTAAGTAAATGGTAAGGATTCAATTACGTTTAACCCTTAGGGATTACCCTTGGAGGCCACACGAGAACTGAACCAGCTTAATCTGTAGTATGGCCATATCTAAGAATATACGACGCCCGATTCACGCATAATCGGTTCATATTAAAATCATAGATTCTATGCCTGTGGGTTCATCCTGTGGGTTCATCCTGTGGCAAATGTCACACCTAGCATGAGGACTGACACCTCTTTTGTTCTGACATAGCACAACAATATTTTGGTCATTTTCATAAACTTCGATTGTCTATTTCACCCTGTTCTTTTAACACACACTGCACCCTGCTGTTATGGTGGAAATTGTTCAGTTTAACGCGTATGTTGACTACTCAGCCACTCGTTAACATATATTCACAGCCTATTGATCTTCTACACCACAACGGAATAGTAGTAGCAGAGACAGACATAATAAATATATATGTGAGTTCTTTTGCCTGACAGTAATTCTTCCACCAGGGCGTCTCTCGCATAAGCTAAGACGAAAGCCACACATCTATAGACATCCCAAAAATACATTTTACAACTGTTCAAGTATGTTATTTCAACTGCCAAACTTTACAAATATCATTCTTTGCTAGGGGGCCCCGCTTTCTCGGTGTTCATTATATAAGTCTCTACCAACATTGCACTACTTCGAAAATGTGCCAGTTTTACAGCTTTATGCCGTGCGTGTGGCGCCTGCTCCGTTGTACCAAGCATCCCCATCATTACACTCCTCTAAGATGCTACCATCATAAGCTTGATAGTAAACCCTAATGTTGCTCCCATTATTCCAGTTGATCGCAGACATATGTGTGCCAACCGGCACGGAGGTAATAGATCCTGTGGACTCCCAAGAGCCCGTCCACTTATAGCCCGTCATCAGCCCTTGACTATCCTGCCAATATAGTCGCATTTGTACACCAGAGCTAACCCACGCAGTAGCAGCTATGGCGGAGCTCTTTAAAGCGACCCCCGGGTTAAACCCACCTAAATCATCCAGTTAATGACTGAAACGCTCCAGAGCATTATAGCAAGGCTACTTACCCTGATACCACCGGCCATCATAACAGTGCTCCTTCAGACTGAGGTCTGGAGCTTGGTAGTAAACCCGTAAGTGTACTTTACCTTGGTCCTTCCAGCTTACTGCTGCAAGGTTGGATCCTTGATCAGCGATTGGAAGAATCGCGCCTCTCTTCCAAGGGTTACCAACGCAGAATTCTTGGATAGCATTGGAATTTTCTTCTGTTAAGATAGTCAAATTAACTGCTTATACGAGGGACACGCTCATAAATAATCTCACCTTGACAATAGACTCGAATATTGGATCCATCCCAGTTCACCGCAGCGATAGAAGTACTCGGCGCAACACGAACCTTCAAATTTGTGAGGTAGCCAGGAGTCCATTTACCGCCATTGCTATGGCACCACTCCTCAAGCAGACCATCTGCAGATATGCAATAGATTCGGATCTGCGCACTCGAATCAACAAGAAACCTTCATCAAATTTCATAGAAAGAGACTCACTTGTTTCCCCTCATCCCAGCTGATAACTGAGAGAGGAGTAGAGCGCCTTGCAGTAAATAGCACAGCACTGGGTACTGTCCACTTCCCGTCGTAAATTGCTTCATGTATACCATTCTGAGTATCTTGGAAGTATACTCGGAATGATAGAGTAGATACCGCTGTAGCAGCAACTGCACTCCTAGCGTTGATGGTGAGTTGAGTAGCCATGGCTCCTTGTAGAACAGGTTCAGTTCCAAGAGGAAAGTGTTCTTAAGCAAGACTTAAACTGGTCTGATGATAAGTAAGAAAATGTAATTTGGTGGATGAGAAGAAGTCATGAACAGAGTCTCGGGGGGACTTTATATTCCTTGAGGCTTGAGTAAGACTAACACTGCATCTCTATTATGCAGGACAACTCACACGCTATACCTGATGTTGCCACTTTCTAGCTGGCAGACGTAGTACCTTCATCAGAGAATGACCAACCAACGGACAGAAGGTAGCTTGCGGGGCTAAATGGGATCAAGTAGATGCATATACGGCGGGAAAAATAGCTTATGGAAACATTGCAATTCTACATGGGAGTCTCACAACAGATCTTGCTGCAGTGTCCGTGTTCGCATATATTCTTGACGAGGTAAACGGATAATCGTAATAGGGATGATAAAACATAGTAAATGATACCATATTTTTATTACGTAACTCAGGAGTTGAAGGATTGGCGCTGTGTGCCATTTGCATCAAGTGTCTAGCATACCATATGTTTATTGGGCAGATGATGTTGAGTACTATTACTTGCATACTTGGCAAAAAGTTAATATTGATTGGAATGAGCTGTTCAAGCAGTCTTATCCTTCGGCTTTAGGGGTGGGGTAGCACATGCTTTGTAGACATTGTAATTGAAAAATATCACTTCATCGAATTCTTTCATGCCTTACCTCCCTGAGATATATGAACCCTCCTTAGGTAGCTCATTTTGCCAGTTTACCTTCTGTCTTTGAGCGGGATATACTGCGCTTTTGGTGCAGGCTTGTAAAAAAATAATCGTTACTAATATTATATGGATATGGCATATTTACTGCCGTCTTGACGTCAATTTGATCCGATGTCTTTGATACTTGGTGCGGGGAGTCGAAGTCATCCGTAGCGGCGTGGCTATGCTTATGTCTTGTATCAATGGCGGCCAAAGGTTTCAAGAGAGGTTGCATTGCATATGCAAATAGTTCACTCAAGCAGATAAAGTCTTCTTATAGGTGTAAGAAAACAAAATGTGGCTGGCTGAGCAGTAATAATCAAGTAAGTGTGGCTAGCTGAGCCCACTGCCGTATGCGGGCCGCAGCAAACCCAATTGTTCTCGGGTTGTCATATATCCTGACCTGCACTTGAATTCTTTAGATCCTAAGTAGATATGTACTTCGCATTGGAAATAATCAACAGATCCACTCAATAGCATGTAGCAAATAGCGGCCTCTCGATCTATCCAGCCTAGTACCAGCCCCGCTCCCTGGTCTGTTGACACGAAATTGAACGCTGTATACTGATTCGAGAGAAAGCCAGTGGCCTATTGTGTCGTCGCATCACGTCCATCTAGATGCCTAGGACTATGACTTGTCAGTCTCAATACGTATGCCCCAAGAACAATCTCCCATCAGATTGCCTCGAACACCGCTGTGAAATGGCGGATTATGAGTTGATAGTGAGAGTAGTCATGGCAATCAAATCCACTGAAAACTTACTATAGCTGGTTTACGATCTGTTTCCTTGTAATGCGCTCGTGGCTTCGCTATCTTTCACGCTCGCATGTCTGGCCGCTTTCCTTTCTATCCTCAAATATTCCACTGGTGTCACTCCAAAGCATTTCTTAAACTCGCGATGAAAATGCCATTTTGACAGCCCAGTCTGCTTCGCCATTTGGCTTAAACTTAGCATTGATTCTGCGCCTTCTCTTCTAGCCGCCATCGCGACTGCTGGGAGCCGTTTCTTCACGAATGCGCGAATCTTGGAAGTTGCATCCTTTTCAGGCATGAGAATATCAGCCTCAGGCCGGCAACGCTTGCATGGCCGGTAGCCTGCGCCCCGAGCTTGGGCTCCTGTTCGGAAGAATGCGATGTTAGACCGTCGGGCAAGACGTGCTGTACAGGTAGGGCGAGAATATATACGAGTGCTTCGTACAGCGTAGACGAAGAGGCCATCTGCCTTGGCGTTGCGTGACCGCACAGCTTCCCAGCGGCAGTCGTCATTCTCGAAGTCGGAGACTAGCTCCTGGGAAGAAGGAGGTGCTGAGGTATATTTAGCCATCATATGTACTTAGCGTTTGTGGATCTAAAACAGAAAAGCAGATATGGCCAGGGGAATTGTTTGTTTTTAAACAAGTAATGAGGTCAGTTGCACTATGGAGCGTTGCTTTCAATATGTCCAATAGATCACACCTTCGATTATATACATATCACATCCAGAACAACTCCATCTGGAAACTCATGAACCATAGATATAGGGGAAAGAATTATCCTTTACTATCTTAACAGTAAAGTATGTTCTAATGCAAAAATTATTTGTATCCATCCTACTAACTTTCACAGTGATCATCAAACACCATCCGCTCTAACATCCTATAAATTCTTTCCCCTGTAACTTATCCTAAAGATCTCACAAATTTCCCGAGAGACTTGTTGCTTGCTCTGAGAATATCTAAGCCACCTATCCCCTCAAATGATCTCAGTTCTGATACCATGCTGGGTGGGATATTAAAATGGGAGGAAGCAGTTTAACCTTCGGAAATGAAATAGATTTCAGGGCTTGCGCATTTCATGCCATTGTGGCATTAGCGCAATGGGGCTGTTTTCTAATCGACATTACATCATGAGTTCTCGAGCCAATAGCTTTGTAGAGGGGACCCAGTTGCATTTTCAATGACAGATTTTCCGAGGATAGAGAAGGTGCGGGATATTGGCAGTCTCTGCACGCAGCTATATTCACTAGTAAACTCTAGTACCAGAATGCCCCTCTGAGCTTAATTGATATTTACGCTGAATTGTGTCTGATCCCGGATATGTAATCCATTCGATTTTTCCGCAGACCGAATTTTTAAAGCCGTCTAAAAGCTTTGAAGATAAGAACGTAATTTTCCCCACCTTGATATGCACGTTCATTATGTAAACAGTGAGACGGGGCGAAGGGGCGGAATCAGTATTCATGATAAAATGCAAAGCCCATCTTACGACCGCTTTGGAAAATTCAGCCATATTAACAATATCTTGATTGGTTATATTGATAGCAACCTGAACTAAAGGTGGATGGCTGCGGGGATCTAGCCCAATATGTGTGGTCATACTGGGGTTAGCCTTATTACTTTGCAGGTAGCCCTACTATTTGCAACTGATGAGAAATTATCTGTATTTGGTTAACATGCGACGAGGGAAGCGACACCACATCTAGCTTTTCAACCTAGAAACGAAGTCTCTTTTGCTGCCATACTATGGTAGAGCTATGATTATATGATATTCCTGAATGGCAAACTGTGTATTGTATTAATTAGCCATCTTGAAAGTTGTGACAATATCACCATTCCGGCGTCGGCTAGTTCAGTATTTGCGGCATTTGAATCCTGTTCCACTATCGCTGCTTGGTTGCACGTTCTCATATTCATTGTTGGAATTAAAACGTAGCAGACAAGTGAAGTTTAAATCACCAAGACCAGTAGCATTTGGGAGAGATTTTTCAACTCAAGTGTTTAAATTCATCATGTCGAATTACGACAGCTGCCGGCTGAACCCTTTTTCCCGGTTGAAGCTAGCTATTGGGTATCAATATACATTTAAATCATTATAGATACCTCGATGCCCACATGGTCACCCCGTTCCTAAAATATCACAAGATATTTGAGGCATCAGATTTTTTCAACTGAATACCCATCCTTAAGGTGTAATAGAGGTGATTCTATAACATGCGTTTGTGGCTCTGGTATGGTATCTACTGGAGTAACACTTGAATAACGGAAAGATTCAAGCGAAGTTTTGCAAGTCGGTTTCGTGATGTTAGGCCTCACTGCTAAGGTTGTATGGGCCCATTCTGCGACCGATATGAATAATGCCAACTGGCAGAGTTTTTGAAGAGATGTGATGATGTCGGAATAAGTAGGTGCATCATCGTCTGAGAGAGAATCCATTTCATGGTCGAGCATGAGCTCTGCGACGATTCTGAACCGCCTGGAGAAGCAAGGAGTTGAGACGGCGAGCACGGTGATGGCTATGGTCAACTTTGGCAGTAACAGAGGTTGGAACCGCAAAGCGAACAGTAACGGGCTCCTTGCGGACTTTTTCGATGCCAGGAATGCGCATGATGCTGCGCTGCTTGGGCTCCTGCATATGAATTTCATGAGGATTAATACGGACAATGGGACCTAGAGATGATGGTTAATAGTCTATCATCATGTTTAAGGTTGGCTGCTTACTCACCATAGATTTCGTGCATTCGCTTAATCTCTGTGGAATATTGACCGTCCATCACGACGTCGAACCAAAATTCGTAGAGCCCTGTCATAGCAGCTAGGCGAGGGCCGGGGACGTTGCTCTGAGGATGCAGGTACAAATTGTAGAACCATTTTGAAAGAGTGCATACAATTGCAAGAATAGCCATCAAAACCACAAACAGCTTTGGGTGAGTATCCCTCGCCAGGAGGGTCCCAAAGCTATCTTGATTAACAAACCCGGAAGACATTGTGGGTAGTTTGTCAAGATTTGTCTCACTACCTATTTCGCCGTCTTCTCTATAGGTTGATAAAGGAAATAGAAGGGGAATGAACGAGTGGGTGGATGAGTGACTAGAAAAGAAATCAAACCAAAAGTAAGAATGCCCCGAGCTGATATATACCGGCAGAATAGCACGCAGTCTCTTACCCGTACCATATTATGTTATCCGGCAACTCATAGATAGACGGAAGATCATAGCTCCTTGCTCGGGCCACTCTATCAACCTGGCTTAGTCGCCGATATACTGGTCCATGCTTCGTGCCATCTCTTGTGGTAGCATCGTGGTCCTCAAGGATTGGCCAAGTGGCTCCTCGGTCTGACACGCACAATCTTAGAAGACAGATGAACTTCGATCCAGATAACGCTTACACGACAGCAAGGAATGAGCTACCATGAGCTGCCCCAGGCACTGCATGGTTACACAGCCAGGGCTGACGGGGCGTTGGGAGGATTTTGTGTGGCGAAGGGGCCAGAGTATCCCGGCCTCAGCGCACAGTATGCTAGGCTGAATCACTTCTTCCTTTTGTTGGTTAACTAGCCCATGTAGAATAATGTGGGTTGATATTGGTACTGAGTGACATATGATAACCCGCCGTGAAGCCTTGAGCATCTCTGAAACATACTTCAAGGAAGTGTCTAATGGATCTCCACTCCCCCATGTCCACGAGTCAAAGAATGTAGCCGATCACACCCACCGACTCGTGTCAAGACCGAAAAAAAAAAAAAAAAAAACCAATTCAAGGAATGAATGGTGCTCCATGCTATGCTTCATATGGCAGAAGTGCCTCGTGTTATGCTTTGAAAATACTCAAGAACTAAATGTGGCCGATTCAAAAGGACCCTCGGTTACGCAGCATAAAGGCTGGATGTAAACGCATACTCAGGGCTAGACTAGGGCTACAAAAAAGAGACATAGAACAGAAATACCTCGCTTAGTGAGGCTTACGAATGATAGGAAGCATTATGCTGGGCGACTTATTAAAGCGATGACACGTCACTGGTGATAGATAAGAAGTCCACGTATGAAAGTCAGTGCTCGTATCGAGGAAAAAGAGAGCCACTGTACTAGAACTTTTACCTAACAGTTCCCGCCAACCATGATGCGACTATCACCCATGACTTTGGAGTAAGGGGCTGTCGCTATTAACCCTAGCCTCTCCAGCAGGTACGAAGGATCACTCTCATATTATGCATCTTATATCGAGGCCTCACAAATCGAACCCGGAATGGTACTACCACTAATGCATGCTTTTTACGGAGTACAGATCTACGGAATACTAGTGCCCGCCAAGCCCCATAGGCCCATCATCGACATGACCCCTGCACCTTGTGGACTTCGCATTTTCGCACCTCACCCTTTTCAACATTCGTACCCATTCTTAGCACGGAAGGCCCTGCCGAGTATGACATGCGGGTTAGGCAGTCAAAGGGCAAATAGGGCGGTTCATGAGGTGTGGACCACGACAGACTAACAACCTGTGATGCAGTAAGGCTTCCATTGTTGCAGGCACTTAGCTGCTCCATGGAGAAAAATCTGCAGAAGGCCGAGTAGAATCAGTGGCAAGATGCAAACTCTAGCCAATAACCAATAGCGCCACTCAAGGCATGTACATCATCTATCTCCTGCGTCGCTTCGGGTTAGCATTTTGCTTCCGAACTATGCAATAGACGGCTGTACTAGAATACCGTTCTCAATCTAGCTCATAACCGATCATACGTAAAGACTAGGGCCAAGAGGCCTATTGAACCGTGGCAAATATCTGTCTCCACTTACTCTCATTCTACGAGAGGCTTTAGCATGCTTTAATCGCTGTTAGGCTGGGCCTTTCTTTTTTTTTTTACTTGTTACAGATTTTGCAAGTCAGGATGGATCTAACAACAAATCTCTCTCAGATACAGGGCACTCCTTTCAGTACCTCCCGCGTGGTTGCCCATCTCAGTACCTCTCCATCACAGTCGAAGGGCATTCGTCACCATGATTGTAATCTCACTTCAAGATGCTTTCGCTTTCTTCCGTTATTTGTCACAGGCGTTTGTCTGCTATCAACAACAATTACAGTTATTTGGTTCCATAATCAGCTTTGCCTAGCCATCTCCGAATGATAGACAGACGATGATGCATCGTGAGTGAGAGAGGACACACGGACACACTCCTTCCCGGCTTGGCCGCTCTACATGGCCCGCTAAGTACTATTGTTCATCATAATTTAGAAAGTATGGAGACATAGCTTGGCGGGATAGAGGGCTGAGCGGCCGAAATAGGAAATCTGAGTGATACTGTCAAGGAGGTTAAACCGATGTAAGATTATGTACTTCTGTTATTCTAAAGCGCTCATTGAGATACGAAACAGCATCCCTTGTTAGAACATCCTTGTCGATACCGCGGCTATTTTGATCATTTGCCTTCCATGATTACACAAGCTTCTTGAATCCAAGGCCACACCCAAACTATATCCTTTACATTTAGCCTTCCTCTTGACATGGACTAGCCATAATGATACTCCCAGCAACAATACTGAGTGATCTTAGCGTCAGCGCATTGCTCGGCGCTTACTTTCGTTACAACGATGAAGTTTCGGAAGGATTGTGTTCGGGTGAGAGCAACAGGCTTGTTTGACGATGACCCCTAGAATGATGCTTAGTGTGTATTGTCAACAATGATGCATACCTACTGGCATGTGGAGGCTTACGGAGTCGGGAATGGGCTCTCAGAAGTGGTCTTATCTGTTTGGATATATTCAATTTGGAAATTCTTCTTAGTACATATAGACACCAGATTCTGTCTACTCCGATCTGCTCTTCATTACCTCAATCAGCATCTCCAAAAGACTACTTACAAAAGTCACAGTCACATTCTTATTTGGCTTTATTTTTGTATCTCTATATACAATCATCCCTAAATCATCATCATGGTTGAGCTCAACGACGTCCCTGGTGAGGAGGAATTCCCCCGAGCCACTTACCTGGAAACTATGGTTCGTCTGTTGGATACCGTTAGCTACAACGACGAGAACTTCACAGACGAGGAGCGTGTTGAGTGCTTGAAGTACGCTTACGGAAAGGCTGCCGAGCATTTTGCTCAGCCTCATGTCCAGGAGACTTTGAAAGTGCCTCCTAAGCGAATGGCTGCTGCTCTCAAGACCATTGTCGGCATGTGTGTTTACTCTTGGTGCCGCGTGTCCAAGGAGGTCATGGCAGATCTCAGTATCCACTACACGTACACCCTGCTTCTTGACGACAGCAGAGAAGAGCCTGCTGGTACCATGGCAACTTGGTACGAGGATCTTCTAAATGCCAGGCCACAGGCTCACGGTTGGTGGAGACTGGTCAATGACTTCATTCCCAATGTCCTTCGTCACTACGGAGGCTACTGCCAGATGAACATGGTTCGCAGCACCATTGATTGTAAGTTTTCCCGCCTATCTGTCCATTTTTGGACGAAACTGCTAACACGCCAAATTTAGTTTTCCAAGGCTGCTGGATTGAGCAGCACAACTTCAAGGGCTTCCGTGGCTCCAGTGACTACCCTGGCTTCCTCCGCCGTATCAACGGCCTGGGCCATTGTGTCGGCTCTTCAATCTGGCCTATTGAACTTGTGGATGAGGAAGAGCACTTCCTCGAAATTACCACAGCAATCGCCCAGATGGAGAACTGGATGGTCTGGACTAATGACCTATTCTCCTTCTACAAGGAATACTTTGCTGAGCGTGATCAGACCTCTCTGGTCAATAACTACGTAGAGTGCGAAGGAATTACTCTCGATCAGGCTCTCGATAAGCTCTGCAAAGATACTATTCGAAGCTCGGAAGAGATTATCCAGGTCTTCCACGACAAAGATCCCAAGATGTATGAGATCCTGACTCGTTTCATCCAAGGCTACATCACTTGGCATTTGTGCGATGACCGGTACCGCCTAGTCGAGGTCTACGAAGCCGCTGGAGACGACCCCGTTGCTCAAAAGTTCAAGAAGTATGCCGAGTCTGCTCGTCGTGTTGGCGCCATAGACCCTGCTAGATACTGCGTACCCTCGGTTACCGAGCTATGCGAGCGTGAGATGGCTAAGCAGTCCGCCGGTCGCAGCTGGGATTTCGGCCTCGGCAAGATAGCCAACAAGATCTCCTCCGTCGCCCAGTAGGTCATGGACCGCTTATTCGAGGCTATGAAAACCTCAACTCATTATGACGAATGAAACATCTTTTTATTTTTCCGGATCGGGCCAAGGGGCGCACCAGAATGGGGAGAAGCAGAGCAACACATCCATTGGAAAGCAACAGGGGCGGTTCATTGGGGAACTGCATGATCGTATGAGTACCTGAAAATAGCTTTGTACGAAGGAGATAGTCAAGGACCATTGCACAAGGCAATTTATATATTGTGCTTCCCTGGTTCTATTTTGGGTATTGTTTTTTATTTTTACTATTTTCTTAGATCATATTTTTTTTCCAGGCTTAAATAGAAGTAAAACTTGTTTTCCTCATTTTATCGAGGCCCTTCTCCCTTATGTGTTCATCACTCTTCAACACTCGCGCAGGGGAAAATCATCTTTTCTCCATTTATCAAAATATGACTCTGCTTCGTATATACGAAGTTGTCCATGCTATCTGCGGAATATCCGAGGGGCGGAACGTAGGGGTAGATGTGAAGATTACTGCTCCGTACTCCGTATTCTCAATTAACAAATGTATATGTTGAAGCCCTTTTCCTTTCTGGGCACTTTATTTACGAATTAGGCATACGCAATATTTGGAAGAGGCCTGACATGACAAATGTTTGTATAGGCACTCCGTGCTCATGCATGCACGCCCAGCAAGAACTAGAAGTGTTAGCTTTATACAGCATATTTACCTCTGCGCAAAATGACGGGATGCTGCTATACTAAATACGCGATATCCCATTTGTTTAGTAGGAGAACCTAAGTTTTTCTAGCTGTATTAAAACCTATAAAGTCCTTTCCTCCATCATTTGCTAAGGTAAATGGATGTGGCATTTTTTGCTGCCTTCAAGGAGTACCTCGGCGTAGGGCCTTACAGAGCCCCTGATGATCTTCAGGCCATCCGCGTGGGTCTTGAACTGCCGGTACCCACCGGGTGCGGATTCCAGATTCAGACATCGAACGCCTCAAGCCTTAAAATCTGGGATTCATCAGCTGAATGTTCCCTAAGCTATAGTAGTACAAAGGAGTTCGTGTTATGCTATTCCAGAGCCTCATTCCATGCGAGATGCTGCAACCTCATGCATTGGTAACTGGCGTACCTGCTTCACGCCTATTATTTGCGTGAAATACAAACACGCGTTTCCATAATTACAAGGATTGTAGGGCTGCATGCGTATCACATGCGCCGTTCTTTTCATTGCACAGCTCTGGCATTTTGCTCACATAGTATTCACGATAATCATTTCTCTGGTCTGCTCTACGTGTAGAGTATCATGTTAAAATTAACGCGTCGCTCTCGGCCTTCAGTCCCATCCAAGACAGTCTGGCCTGCCACTCTGACCCGCGCGGCCTTAGGCGTGTCGTGCATCATCATGAGTCATGCAAGCTCACCACAACCTCGAGGCATTCGGAGGCCTACAATCAAAGACTGCAAAACATGCGTATTTTATCTGGGAATCCTTTTGAATTCTCAATCAGTGTTTATGCGATAACAAAAGTAGAACTCTTCGATTCATAATAGTACCAGATAGTGAACTGACATGGCTATATTTCGGGGACGGCCTTCACGAGCCATGGTGTCTGTTGTACATCCCCGCCGCGGCACAAAATAATCAATTTCATGTTCACTGCCTTTATGATATTTTTTTCCCCACGCATTTTTGGATAACCATTGAGAGCATCATATCTCATGGTTATTAAGAGGAAAAAGGCGATCTAAATTGACCATCAAGCCCTACGAGCGTTTCCTCTATAAGACTGTAATACGTGAGTGTATATCATGAACTATCGAGTCTACTCCGTGCTCTGGCTACACTGAAGGCGTCCAATATATTGGCCAGTAGCATTCATCGCAAAACAAGACAAGGGGATTATTGTGCACAGTAAAGATTCATCAAGTATAATAGCACGACGAGTATTGAGATTCTTTGTAATTTGCTAACAGAAAGCGACATTTCATTTTAATGTAGATTATGAGGCCAAGACATATTCATGACTACAGTGCAGAGTTTGAAGTATTATCTGTAATAGCAGAATTATAGTGCCTAGGTACTGATAATCGAATATGACTGTCGACATTATTGAAGCAGTGGTAGCTTCTTCTGCGGTGTGTAAAAACAAAGATGTGTAGGACCGATAGAGGCCCAAGTTACTGCTAGCAGTGTGCTCTCAAGAATTAGGGTATGAAGAAAGATAATTCTACGAACTGCATCTCTGGACCTCATACCACTGGGTTGTATTCGAGAGGCCATTAGGTCCCGGGTAGGTAGTCAAGCCCCTAAGCTTTGGCTAGCTCGCCCACTGAATCCACCTAAGCCGCCACTAACTTCGGTGAGCTCGGTGAAAACGCGGTCTGTGGCCGGCTCACCTCAAAACTCCACGTGTGATATTCAAAATCCCGTCTCCAAGTCAACCTCACCTTCTCTCACTCCCCTATGAGCTCATAATGTCGCCTCCAAAGGACAAAGACACTAAAAATCCCGGAGGTGACTTTGATATCAACCTCAACGCTGCCAATACATCTCCACCTCCGCCTCAAAATTCCAGCCCATCCGTCATCAAAGGCGCCTCGCTGCTCATCATCCTCCAGGTCGCCTCCCGCCTCATCACCTTCATCGCCAACCAACTACTCCTCCGCTTCCTCACCGCCCCTTTGCTGGGCCTTTCTACGCAGCTTGAAGTCTACTACCTCTCCATTCTCTTCTTCGCCCGTGAGAGTCTCCGTGTCGCCATCCAGCGCCAGGGTATTGCCGGGGCAGCAAATACCAAGGATGAGGCCGGTGATGAAGCTGCTGTTGCACGACGAGAGGGGCAAGCGGTGGTGAACTTGGGTTATCTTGCCGTTGGACTGGGAATACTGGTCAGTGTGGTTCTAGGATGGATGTATCTCGCATCTGCTTCTGCGACCACTTTACAGACGCCTTGGCTTGTCGAGTCGCTTTGGCTGTATGGCGTTGCTGCCATGATAGAGCTCTTGTCCGAACCTTGCTTCGTCTTGATGCAAACGCGCCTTCAATTTGGCACCCGTGCAGCAGCTGAGTCCATCGCGACATTTCTTCGCTGCATCGCCGTCTTCGGTTCTGCAGTCTGGGCGTCTCAGAAGAGCTTGGATATCGGCGTCCTTCCCTTCGCGCTTGGCCAACTTTTGTATGGCATCTCTCTTCTCCTCGTCTATCTGCTCTCGGGATACCGTCTTGCGCTTACTACCGGATTCTCACTTCTACCTAAACGGCTCGCCTCGAGCAAAGATGTCGTCTTTTCGCTTTCATACTTTTACAGGCCGACCATCAGTCTTGCCGGCAGCATGATGGCACAAAGCGTGGTGAAGCATCTCCTTACACAAGGCGATACTTTTCTCATATCGCTTTTCTCCAACCCGGAAGTCCAAGGAGTATATGCTTTGGCGAACAACTATGGCAGCCTTCTTGCTCGCCTTCTCTTCCAACCTGTCGAGGAGAGCAGTCGTAGCTATTTTTCCCGCCTTCTCTCTTCGCCGTCTAATACTAATAGCCAGTCCTCATCACAACCCCCCTCGTCAATCAAGGAGGCAAAAAGAAATTTACACACAATCTTACGTTTATATGTCCTCTTATCAGCCGTCATTGTTAGCATCGGGCCTTCTGCTGCTCCCGTTCTCCTCTCCATCGTGGCGGGCAGACACTGGAGTGGCTCGGGAGCTGGCCAAGTTTTGGGAACCTACTGCTTCTACATCCCGTTCATGGGACTCAACGGCATCACTGAAGCCTTTGTTGCGTCTGTCGCCTCGGAGGCTCAAGTCCACCGCCAATCGTTCTGGATGGGCATCTTCTCAGCTGTCTTTGCTGCATCCGCTTTCCTTTTCATGAGCGTCCTACCGCTGGGCGCTGAGGGTCTCGTCTATGCTAACAGTATCAATATGCTATGTCGAATTATCTGGAGCGGCGCTTTCATTGTCGACTTTTTTAGATCTCACGGGCTTGACTTTGCACCCGCGTCGGTGTTTCCCGCAACTGTTATCGCCTCCTCACTTCTAACATCTGGACTTTTACGGCAGCTGAATTTACGAGAGGCTGGTCAAGAACGACCGTTTGTGACACTGTGCAAAATTGCCATCGGTTTTGCCATTCCATTACTAGCTCTAATGTATGTCAATGCATTCCTAAATGCTATGCTTTTCTTTTTCTTTCATATACACAGTCTAACATTTTGCTGTAGTTTGTCTATAGAGCGGAAATTCCTTCTAGAATGCCTCCGATCTATTCGAGGTCGCAAAGCAAGCAAGCGCGAGTAGTAACAAAGTAAGACTAAAAGAAAACAAAAAGACAGTAAAAAAGACCCATTTTCCCTTGCAAATATACCCATGCTTTTAATTAATCGAAAGTAATCTTTGTTGCCTTTTGGTTCGGATCGACGTCTTTGAAGAAGCCACCATACATATCGTGAGTCTTCTTCTTGACAACGGTACCAAACTTCATCAGCTCGTCAGGGACAGGCTGGTTGGCCCCCTTAAGGATGTTGATCAGACTGTTTCCCACAAATTAGTCATCCCTCCTGCTATAGCATGCTGAGCTGTGTTTGAGGGACTACTTACGATCCAGAGTGCGCCTTATCTTGGACGGTAAACATGGTGATGGCCTCACCGGTCTTGCCGGCTCTGCCTGTTCGCCCAATGCGGTGAACGTAATCCTCGATGGTTAGAGGGAACTAAGGGAAAGGAAAAACAGTTAGACGTAAATACTCCATAGATTTGTCTGTTGGGTCCACTTACTGTAACGTTGATGACCAGCTTCACTTCGGGGATATCTAGTCCGCGAGCAGCTACATCCGTAGCGACTAAAACTGGTGTCTTACCGGTCTTGAACGCCTCCAAACTTCTGGTTCGCTGCTCCTGTTTCAAGTCTCCGTGGATACCACCTACGCGGACGCCCTTGCGGCCAAGGAAGCCCTCAACACGCGTAGCCTCTTTCTTGTACAAGCAGAAGACCAGAATTCGGTCATCCTTTTGCTTGCCTTGCTGGTGCTGCTTGATAATTTGCAGAAGTCTGAACTCCTTATCTCTGGGGTCCACAACTTCGACTTTCTGGGTAATACGCGTATTGGCTTGAAGCTCAACTGAGCCATTCTCTGTCTCCTTGCCGCGGGACCCAATGGTGATCTTGACTGGGTCAACCATGAAGGTAGATGCCAAGCTCTGAACTGAGATGGGCCATGTAGCAGTGAACATGAGTGTTTGGCGCTCTTCACGCGGAGGACAGGCGCCGAGGATCAGCTTGATATCCTCCTCGAAGCCCTTATCTAGCATACGATCAGCCTCATCCAAGACAGCAAATCGGCAGCCACTCAAGTCGACGGTCTCGTCAGACATAAAGTCCTTCAATCGGCCGGGAGTGGCGACAATGATGTCGGCGCCCTTCTCAAGAAGTGCTCGCTGATCATCCTTGGAGGCACCTCCGTAAAGACAGACACACTTGAGCCTGAGAAGTGCAGCCAGACGAGCCAATTGCTCATGTGTTTGCATAGCCAGCTCTCTGGTGGGCGAAACAACAACTGCCTTTACGCCTTTCTTTCCAATAATGGAAATGGCTTCGATGCAAGGAAGAGCGAAAGCCATGGTCTTGCCAGAACCCGTTTCGGCTACACCAACCACATCACGCCCAGAGAGCGTGGATGGCCATGAAGCAGCCTGAATGGGAGTAGGGGCCTTGAAGTTGGCAAAAGGCGACGGTTTCTTCTCAAGTAGGTTCGTCGAAGGGAGGTGGTGGAATTCGGTGACAGGCCGGAGCTTGCCAGTGGTGTTTCTGGAGTCTGTAATGACGATCTCGTTCTTTGATAAGTAATCATCGATCTCTGATTGTGGAACGTTGGACAGGCTCATTGTCTGAATATATTCGCGACCATTTGAGGCTTCGTCAGACACCTTGCCGTTACTCTCCTTCTTGGCCTTGCGATCTTTCTTGGACTTTTTCTTGTCTTCGGCGGGCTGCTCGTCCTGGTCGATATCCATGCTCTCGGTTTGGTCTTCCGAGGCCTGTTGCATGCTTTCAGCCTCATCTCGGGAGTCCTTGGGTTTCTTCTCCTTGTCTTTCTTGTCCTTCTTTGCTTTCTTCTTTTCCTTCTTGCTCTCTCCATCAGCGCTCTCCTCTACAAGCGCTTCCCCCTTGGAATCATTTTCTGCGGATTTGGATTCTTCCAACTTTCTCTTCTTCTCTTTCTTCTCCTTCTTCTTCTCCTTCTTCTCCTTCTTCAGGCGCGCCTTTTCAGCATCGTCGCCAGCGTCATTGACCTTGGATTTCTTGATTGGGCGATTCTCGACGGAGTTGTCGTCGCCCTCTGCGAGGAGGTGCTTGGTCGCGGCCATTCTAAATAGTTAGCCAAAAGGAACAACTGTAGTCAATCTTGTTCCAATTGACAGTCCAGGATCAGCCTTGTCTCTGGATTGTTACGATGAGATGGACCGATCTATGCCGCGTAGAAAGTGGTGGGTCTTGGGCGACGATAAAAAAAATGCTTGGAAAAAAATGTCGTTATCGATAACGATCAGATCCCCCCCACCATAATGTGATTGGCCCACTTAATCATTTCGGTGGGCTTCCTCAGCTGGCTTACGTTCGATTACCACAACTGCGCAAACGCCTTTTAGAGGGTGGGGGTGATAGTTTCTTATATCCACCACGATTGATTCCAGAGATAATATGAGCATGTGTATAATTAGTGAGATTAACTCAATGGGCTCTTAGAATTCTCACTTAAGCATGCAAGCGAGTTGTATCGCGGGGCACAGAGTACTCATAATACAACAAGTTGTTGCCTGCAAGTTTGTCAGAAAATAATATTTGACTAAAAGTTAGCTAAGTAATAAATTCTTGTGCTCGTGCTGGCCACGCATATAAAAGAATAAAAAAGCCGAATATCCATGCTATCTAAGAATAGTCTCTTGCCAGAACATCCTCAACAGTATCTTTTGGATCATCCACGATAGAAGCAACCACATGACTCAAGACGTTGGCTATATTACTGGCTTGAGACTCTGGTATCCTGCCGTTATAGAAGTACAAGGATACTATCAACGTGTCACTCCTGTCTGCAACACCCAATACAATGTCATACTATAACTGTTAGCGCTTTGACTGTTGTATGTTGAAAGGGCTGACTTGGACTTACCTCTGTAGGATCCTTTGACCACACTCTCTCTAAGGCAATGCTCTTGCTGAGGTGTGCTTGGCCACTAGAAGCGTCGTCTTTCTGGAAAGAAATTGCAGTATTGAAGAGTGATTTCCCGTAATAGTCCTCGCTTGTGGCCATTGTTAGAGTAAAGCGCTGATTTGGTGAATTTCTCACAAAATCTTCGTGAAGCTCTGTTAATAGTTGTTGTAGCGAAGTATCTTGCGATATAACGCATTTACAAGGGACAAGGTTTATATATAGCCCAACTGCGTCTTCGATTCTTTGTAGCGAAACATCACGACCAGATACAAGATATCCGAAGCATACCTCTGGACCCTTGACAAAACTGTGCAACACCACTGCCCATGCAGTCATAAAGATATTGGCAACTGTCACTTCATGCAACCTGGACGCTGCATATACTTGACTGACTAAATGCTCCACAGAGATTTCCACTGAGCATAAGTCGCCTCGTTAATGATGCTCGCTTGCAGTAATGGGTATGTCGCATGGCGAGAGCCCCTCAATATATTTTGTCTAGTAATTTAATGAGATGTCGTTAGTCTCTTTCACCATGTATATTCTATGAAGCGACTGTAGAGTGGACCAGGGCCGGGATCTAATTGTTCTTCATAAGCAAGTTGAAGATCGCGGAGAAGAACTTGGTGCGAGAATCCGTCAATTATGGCATGACTTATTTCAAGCTTCAGATATACCGTCTTTGTCATACTTGTGTATAGAAACAGTTGGTGTGTTGGCCGCAGCAGTCCAAAAGATAAAGGAGGTTGGTTGGTAATGAATCCAACAATATCGGTGTCATTGAAATTTGTATCAATATGCTTAATGAGAGCATTAGAACGTCTAAGGACGACCTGATTAAACATATTCCGTGTAGGATCGTTTTGAATAAAAACAGTTCTCAGCGCCGCATGGCGATCAACGACTTGCTGCCAGGCAGCCTTCAGACGGCTAATTTCAGGCATGTGAGTCACCATATTAAGTCGCCAAATATTTTGTACATTTTAAGATGAGTTGACCTTTGCTTGATGGCCCAAAATGCGCTGTTGCATCGATGAACAAGGATATACGTCCTCTACATCTTAAGGTCCCACTCCTATGGAAGATCTCATTCACCAGTTGATCAATACCCTCATATGTGATCTCAAGTAGCGGGAAATCACTTAGTGATCGATGGATCTTCGTGAATAATGATTCATCGACACAGGTATTGAGAAGTTGTTCATATCCTTTGATCCAGCTCAATATCTCCTTTTGTCGTTGTATGTGCTTGTTATAAGTGAACTTGAAATGCAGATAGTTCTCGTTGCAGTGACGGATACTACGATTAATGAGAAACGCGGCATGTTTGCACTAATTTGAGAAACTGCCAAACCAAATTGAGTGGCTGGCTTAAACATTGCTTTCTCTTGCTCAAGTTGCTGATACTTTCCAGAATAGTTGAATATGATTTCGGGAGGGAAGTGTTCTTTCAAGAGCCTTCTGGAGCCTTGACGTTCATATAGAGAAGCAAAATACGGTAGTCCACTCCCAGGGGTCTGGTGACGGGCGTCTTTAACTTGGCGAAGAAGATCAACGAAACCAGAGCCCTCAGCTGCTACGCTCACAGGCGCTAAAGTTGTAAACCAGCCAACAATGTTTGAAGGGTCTATCAACATATGATCCCAAGATTGACGGCCGTGACTCTCGTTGAAAATAGGCGGCGATTGATGGGAGAATGCTTGTTGAAATGAGCTGACAAGGGCACAGAGCATAATATCCAGAGGCTCGGTATTAAGAGCGATATTGCACTCTCCCATGAGTTTCGACGTACTTACTTGGCTGAGAGAAAGGGTCTCGGCAATGGTGTCGCGATGCAAATTAGATACATGATCCATTCCCCAATAAGCGTAATCAGAAGGGGTGACCTCAAAGGGCAATGCAATTTCCGAAGGACTAAGCCTTTGAATATGATCTAACTGAAGTCTGCATCACTTCCCAAAAGATATATCATTCTCTGGAATGGAAATTTGTCCATATGTGAGAAATTCCTCTAGCTCCTGCAAGATGATACGCCATGAAACAAGATCGACAACTAGATGGTGAGCTACAAGATGAATCATCTGTTGTTCGCTGATGTTGAGTATGTCCACTGCAGATACTGGTCCTTTTCGGATATCTATCTTTGCATGTGCTGTTCTTTGGATTGCTAAAATACCATTTTCGTCCTTTAATTCATGCATCTCAAATCTGTATGAGCTCGTCCAGTCGGCAGGGATTCGCTGAGTCCAGTAACCATCTTCATTTCGAATCGAGCGCTGAGCGTTGGCTTACGCCTAACGACAGACTCAATAGCATGGGATAAAGTCGTTACATTAAAATCCTTGGTGATGTGCAAGAGGAAACTTTGGTTGAAGTGGCTTTCTTCCTCTGGCGAATATGAGAAGAACATTTCTTGTATTGGAGAAAGCTGAAACGGTATTCTGATGTCTCCTGGCTCGAGGGAGGCAGTATCACGAATGGGCTGGGCAATTGCTGCCAGTTTTGATGAAGTTTTGCATCGTATGACATCTTGTACTGTAACGAAACTGCCCTTCCTTCGCCAGCGAGATACGACTTGCATGGCCGAGATCGAATCTCCACCAAGACTAAAGAAAGGTTGATGTACATCATTAACTTGGACATCCAGCACCTCTGTCCATATAGATTGCAGTATAAGTTCATTGGCAGACACAGGTGCTTGAGCATCATGTGCTGTTATAACACTTGAAATCTTGCTAAGTGTGGCTTTGTCGACTGCCTCGAGTCTGCCAAGGATTTGACGGCGATCCAGCTTTCCAGTTATTCCAAGGGGCATCCTAGCCACGACAGTCCAGACGGAAGGGATCATGTAAGGTGGCAAGGTTGCTGATCCTCTTTCTGATAGAGTCGAAATCCGTGACGTGATAATCTCGTCTGTTATCGGACGCATCCAATCCTCATTGCTCTGTGAGGCTGCTGATAGCTCTTTCAAAGTAAAAACAGCGATGAGTTGCTGTTTACATAATCCTGACCTGGGCCCAGGTAAGTGGCATGATCCAAAGATTGGTCGACACAGTTTACATAGACTGGTTAAAGTAAGTGAATGATACATGAGAGACTTACGCGCTTACTAGCTAATGAGTGAAGTTCTTGACGTCTGGTCCTCTCTTTTACGCTTCTATGCTATCGGGTTCGTCCGTGATCAGCAATACTGGATGTTCAAGCCACTATTTGGAACCTAATAATTCGAGTTAGTTGATGTGCCTCTCAACAATAGCACCTAGTAAGTAGCCAACAACGTTTCAAGTACTCCCGTAGAATCTTCATTGGCGAGTGAGGTCTGCCATTGTCAGCAGGAAGGCGCTGAAAGATTAGCATCATACACTTCCGTATTTAAAGGAAGAGGATCATAGCCGTGATCCATTTAGAACCGTGCTAACCCATGGCCATTATTAAGCCGGAGCTATCCCGCCGTTTTATCGTTCACTCCGATTTCGGGGATTGGCTTTCATGTTGACACATGCAGCTTCCATGAAGATAATATAGGCTATATATGGGCGTCTAGTTGGGGCGTAGAACAGGCAGAGGTCCTTCTTCAACATCGAGTGACATGCTTAAAAGTTCAAGGAATACGCATAATACAAAAATCGCTTCTATTAATAGCGGTAGAGATCGCTCTTGATCATTAGAAAGACGACCTTTATTTATTTATTGGGCTGTACGAAGCACAAAAAGATATTTTCCAATCAATCTCAACTATTAGACATAAATACACCCCATCTCAACATCCTTCTTGCTTTTCTCCATCATTCATTGGCACTCTCTCCCCTCACCTTCCAAGCTACCTCCAAGCAGAGCTGCGCCATCGGGATGTCGCGAATCATATCCAATACTCCCAGTTCCAGCCCTGTCTCCCTTCGCAGCCAGTTCCTTAGCTCCACTGCAACAAGACTATCAACACCGTACGCTGTCAGAGGCTTCTGCGTGTCAATATCCTCAAGGGGCATCGCCATTAGCCGCGCTATCCACTCCAGGAGGCGCGTGGTTGTGATGCGCCCAGCTGCTCGCACGTCAGCAGCTTCGGTAATCTCGTCCTTCAGCGGCGGATGGCCATCAGTCTGGCCGTTCTGGACGGTCGCGGGGCCAGTGCTCCTGTTTGGTACACGGAGGGCCGAAAATCGAGGCGTGTTCATCCAGTAATATGGTTCGTCGCCAGAGTAGCTGGCGGGAAGCGCCAGTGTGATGTTTGCTGGATGAGACGGTGCAGCTTGCCCAAAGCTGGCGGCGATAAGAGCACCAAGGTGAGCTGGGTTGGACGGCACACTGCCAGCCAGCTGCAAGTTTTGCATTGATATATCGACAAACTCGCCGGCCATCCAGCCAACACCTAGGACTGGGCCCATATCAATAGTTAAAGCAGGCTGCCCCTGAGAGCGCCGGTGGTGGGCTAGGGCGTCTTGATACACATTACCAACGTGATAGTTAGCCTGGCCACGGTATCCGATAACGCCTCCTCCTGAAGAAAGCATCACAAAAAAGTCAAGATTCTTCGGTAAGAGCTCGTGCAGATATTGTGAAGCGTGCACCTGTAATTGTTAGAGACGGAATGCTCAGCTGAGATTTACCTAGATCTGCTTACCTTTGATTGAACAGCGACGGTCCAATCTTCTAGGCTCATTCGTTCAAAGTGAGAATCCTGTACCCTCCTGTTAGCTTCGGCCTATTCATCCACTACATGAAGGTTGGCAAAGTCTTACCCGTAAGACCATAGAAGCCACAATTGTTCCCTTGATCTGAGGCATGGTCGATTGAACATCAAAAAGCACCTGTTTCAACCCGTCCTTCTTCGTAGCATCGCAATTCCATGCCTTAGCGTTGATTCCCTCGTCATTTCTCAGGTGTTCGAGGTATTTTTGGTTGTCAGGATTTGTTGCTGCAGATCGGGAAAGGAATGCAACGTTCTTTGCTCCGACCGATATGAGCCAGTTGGCTAACACCCGTCCAACGCCTCCCATGCCACCAACTAGTAGATAAGTAGCCGTGGGGTCAATAGGCATGCGTGGTAGTGGCAACTTGTACTATTTTATTATTCACGAATTAGCCGTAGAAGATATGCATTCACTCAATCTAACTCACTTGTACATGGCTTTCTGGCGACATGCGAAGCACGGTTTTGCCCACGCTCTTGCCTCTCTGCATTTGACGGAACGCCTGTTCCGCATCTCTGTTTCACAAAATGTGTTATCATTTGCACATCTTTAAGTCTCTTGTTGTCGGAAGATGATATACTTACCCAATGTCGAAGATGTTGATAGGCTTCACAGGTTTGATAACACGCTTATCAAGCAAGTTCTGAAGCCCATCCATAGTCGCTCGAGCGGATGCGACCGGCCACCGCATGAAGTCACGGAGGTTAACTCCAATGAAGGACCGGTTTCGTGCAAATGGCCTCATTTCCAGTGGATTATTGGCTTGAACATCCGTTATGCCTGCCATCATCATGTCAGAACCTGCATACTGTCAATCTATGGGGGGAGGAAACGACTTACCAATCTCCAGGAAGCGGCCAAACTCGCCGAGGCATTGCCAAGAAAGTCTGAGTGACTCCCCAGCAAGAGAATTGAAAACGACATCTAGGAGATATTGTCAGTATGTTATATGATTTATATGAATGCGTGCCAACATACCAACACCCTTGTCTCTTGTCATCCGCATCACTCCCTTAGCGAAGCTATCTCCCTGAGTACTGAAGATATGGTCCATCGGGATGCCATATAATTCTGCCAGTAGTGGTCTCTTCTCATTAGAGTCTACTGTGCAATATATTTCTGCTCCGATATGTTGTGCCAGGATAATAGCGGCCTGTCCAATGGCATCTACGGCGGAGTGTATAAGCACTGTCTCGCCGGCTTGCAACCTGCCAGCTTGGAAAAAGCTATAGTACACGGTTACGTAAATTGCCATTAAACCGGCGGCATCTTCAAATCCCATAGAGGCTGGAATTTTGAGCGCAGTCCACCACGGAAAACGCGCGGACGTGCCAAGACAGTTCTCAGCCCAGGCCCAGACACGATCGCCATGGTGTAGTCCCTCAGCCTTGCTGCCAACTCGAGTAACATGGCCACTGCATTCGAAGCCGAAGATGCTTGAGTCCTTTAGCCTGCCTAAAGCAGTAAGCAAGTCCTCAGGATTCAGTCCTGCAGCTTTAACCTCAATCTCAACCCAGTCATCAGGGACGGGGAGAAGGGCTTCCTTGTCAGCTTCAAAGCACATTCTGTCAAGCAGTCCTGCCTGCTGGACAACAAGCTTAACAGGCTCCTCGATTTGACCGTACGGCACAAGCTGCACCGAACTATCCCCCTCTTGTCTGCGGATCATATCTTCAAAGTCTGCAAGCCTCAGCAAACGGGGTATCTGCGGGAGTCGGTTGCGTATAGCTATTTCACGCTCTTTCATATGTCCCGCCATGTGAGATAGAACAATTGTATTAGCAAGGCTTAAAGACTCTTGTTCAACCACTCCGTTATCCCTATCCAAGTCGACCAACATAATGTTAACATCGCTCTCACTGATGAGTGTTCTCGCGAGACCTGTCATGAGACTTAACTCGGGGTTTGGCGAGTCAATGCTAGCTCCGCTCGTCATCCAACACACCGCAGCAGACTTATATAGAAGATCCTTGAGCTTGTTGAAATCTTTCTCTTGAATATCCCGAATGAATGGCTTGTCTAGCTCGAGGAGACTTAGCAAGTATGCGTTCGCTATGTGGCTAGCCGACAGTGCTTCCCAGGTAATTACTGAAACATCCTGAACCGAGCTCGACAGAAGTTTCTGCAAGATAAGAGCCGGCGAACCAGGGGCAGGAGGGCTATCGACGATGATGTGCACCGGGGCGTTCTTCTGAAGCAAAAGATCTAGCGTGGCTCTAAGCTTCACTGTGTTGGGTTGGCCTCCCAGCTTCGTGGACACAAGAAGAGACATAGGAGCTGGTGGTGACCGGAAATCGACGTCCACGCCACTGAAGCCTGTTTTGCGTAGAGCATCATCCCACCTCGGTGTGCTAAGCAAAGGCCCACCCTTGCGGCCGTCATCCTCGCCAAGCCACCATCCAGGCAGAGTGCCCATAATGAAACTCACGTAGAGTGTGTTCTCAGTAGGCTCGGCCAGTACAAGCCTTCCTCCCGGCTTTAGGAGAGTTCGGCAGTGGTTAAGTGTGGTCGCAATACTCTTTGTTGCGTGGAGGACGCCCGATGCTACGATAATGTCGAAGCTGTCAGGTTCGAAACCTTGGTCCAGGGGGTTCTGTTCAATATCAAGAGTTTTAAATTCCATAACTGAAGCATCTTGTGAAAATCTGGTTGCAGCATTGCCAAGAAATCCGGCAGATACGTCCGTAAAAACATAACGACGGACCATAGAGCTGCCATCTGTATTGCGGAGCCGGTCTAGAATCCTGGCAGTTGTACCGCCAGTTCCTGCACCAACTTCGAGCACCGTAGCTTGGCCGACCATCTTGTGGGCAAGCAGCCTCATGTATTCCGACACCGCAGTATTGTAGCTCGTGCCAATTGCGTTGCTGTGTAGCCTTGTCAGCAACACATTTCAGCTCATATAGTTTTAGGATACTTACTAGAACTCATGAAGCAGCTTCCCCTCCAGCATCACTTCCAGAGGTTGGATGGTGTTCTGAAAGATGCCATGCTGATCTCTTCCGATCCGACTCACCATCTCTAGCACTACTGCCCCTGGCCCGTTATTCTTATTTGCTTCTGCGAATGGGTCCGCCTTGTCCACAAATGGATGTGTAAGGAGGTCGCTTCGCCGCTCAACTATATCAAGCATCCAATCATAGTAGTACTTAAGCGTGCCAGACTTCGGGATATAGTCCTTGCCTTCGCCTGATAGCCATGCCAGCGACTTTCTAATGTGGGCGAAGGTAATGAGCTCCAAGGCGTCATCCCACTCACCCTTCAATGGTTCGGTTGGTACACGCGATGCGATGACTTCTCGTGCCTCTACTGGTGCGAGAAGGTCGACGTCTGCTTCCCATACGGTCTGCCAGCAAAGCCCATCATTCGGTGATCGTGATGTAGACTCAGATTTGCCGAGATATGCAATCTCAACACCTTTAGCAATTAGGGTTGGTGTATTGGTCTCGGAGTCCAGCACAGCAATCGTGAATTTGGCACCGTGGTTGCTCTGGACATCCCTGGTCGCCGATGCTTTGAAGACATGGCCGGGGGTCTTCGCAATTTGCGCGTCAATGTACAGGCTTTCAAGCCCGGCTGCGACCACAGAAGTTGCTAGGCCCTCTCCATTGTCAGAGAGGGTATTGAGTGCTGTTTGTGCAAGAGCATCGAGAGTGGCAGGATGAATGATGTGAGGATGTTCAAATTCTCCTGGCATGACGGACTTCGTGTCGGGAATGACAATAGTGGCACGACTCCTGTCAGAGCCTCTGTGTATATTGTGCAAGTTCTGGAAGATGGGTCCAAAGCCCATACCAACCTCGGCTGCCTTTTTATAGAAGTCTGGGACTGGGCGTTGACAGTGTTTTTCTGCATCCTTATATGCTTCGAGATACCGCTGTCTCTCAAGCTCGATTTCCTGTGCCATTTCAGAGCCCACAGGTGGCTTGTAGTGCAGACGAATCTTTCCTTTGCAATGTGTCTGGAAAGAAAACTCATCTCTCCCACCGCGGGAGGCGACTGTAAATATTGACCACGGGCTTCCCGTAGATTCCTGAGTAGATGAACCAAGTTGAGTCACTGTCTCAATTCCTTGATCATCATCCGGTATCTGCAGAGGAGCATCAAACACGATATCTTGCAGTTCGAAGCCCGCGATCTCCGTTCCGGGGTCGGCAAGTTGGCTCATAGCCTCGATAACTTCCATGAAGGTTATTAATGGCACTAAAATAGCATCAGAGAGACCATGACTTACCCATGGCCACATAGCCAGCTCCTGGATAGAGTGTTCCAGATTGCACCTAGCACAACGACATCAGCTTCTGTCCATATAGCTTTCACCTCCCATCAACACGACCAAAACAAAGAGGGGAAGCGGGGGAATCGACCAACTTACTTTGTGATCAACCATCCAGGGGTCATCGCGAATACGTAGGAACTTTCGCCACTGAGGAACCATAGATCCCAAGACCGGGGCACCCAAGAGTCCCGTATGGGGGTATCCTTTTGAACGGAACTCCCGAGATGCTGTAGTCTCGGCCGAGTATGATGTAGAGTGATTGAAAGGGTATGGCGGGAGATCCACCAAAATCGTTGCGCCTGAGGTTGTACCATTGATTATTGACAGATTGACTGGGCTGCCAAGGCACCAGAGGTCACCAGCTGCGGTGAGCATCGTGTCATAGGCGCTGTGGCCGCGGCGAAGCGAGCCAACATAAGGAATGGTTGCTGGCTTGTCCCCGCTACGGCAAATCTCAAGACAGTATGCCCTGAGGGCCGAGTGAGGGCCAATCTCGACGATACCATCAATGAACAAACCATCATTCCCATCCGAATTTTCCTCTGAGTGGTGAAGAAGAGCGTGTAGGGCGGCGGTGAAGTTGACTGGACTTTTCAGGTTTTCGGCCCAGTATTGAGGGCCAAGAGCGCTCAAGCCAAGGAGTCCGCCACGCACAGAAGAAAAGAAAGGTACAGCGTCTAAACGATCAGAAGAGTCTAGCTCAGCTGAAAAGGCTGTCATGCTAGTGAGATAAGCTGCCGCAGCTGAGTCCATATGCGGCGAGTGGTAGGCCACCCTAACGTTCAACCTGGTGAATCCAATACCGGCTTCGTCCAGGATTGGTTGGAGCTCTTCCAGAGCATCCTTATCTCCAGATACTGTACAATTCGAAGGACTGTTGTAGCAAGCAACAACAGCGACCCCTTTTTTCAATTCATGTAAGATGGGAGCAATCTTATCGCCACTAGCCCTGACAGCTGCCATGCCGCCACTCAAGTTCGGATTAAGCTCAATGCTTGAAGCAGATATACCACGATAATAGGCCATTGCCACAGCAGCCCGACGGGATATACCTCCAGCGGCGTAGGCAGCAGCAATCTCTCCGCTCGAGTGGCCAATGACTGCAGCGGGCTGAATTCCCCAGGCGCGAAACAAGTCCACAAGACCTACTTGGAGAGCGGTACACACTGCCTGACTTAATTCTGCGGTATCCAACCGGGAATCTGTCTCATTGCGCTGTAGTTCTTCCAGTAGACTCCACGGGCATCCGAGGGATTTCAAAGTGCTATCGCATGAGGTGATTGAAGCTTGAAACTGTGGGTAGGCAAACAGCTCACGTCCCATTGCATACCATTGGGCACCTTGACCAGTGAATGCAAAGCCAAGACGAGGTACTCGGGACGATCGTACCGGAGCCGTGATCCCGGCTAGTGATTTGCTAGCACCCTCAACATCCGAAGCCAATACATAGGCCTTCCAGGGGAGGACACTGCGCTTCTCAGAAAGAGTGAATGCAAGGTCCTGTAGAAATGTTGCCGTGCTATTTCCTTTCTGCTGTTTATCAAGGTAGGTTTCAAGTTGCTGCGCTATCCTACCTGTGCCCTGCTTGTCTTGGGCCGATACAGCGAGCAAAATGGGTCTGCTCGGATAGGTTTTGGCGCTACCATTCACTCCATTCGTGAGTCTGCTATCCGCTGTGGCCTCTGAAATATGGCGTCCTTGAAGATATGAATCAGCATCCTGCACGATACAATGGGCATTTGCGCCGCCGATTCCAAAAGAGTTGACACTCGCAATTCGTGGGCCGGGATTTGTCCATGGAGTGAGCTCAGCAGCAACCTGTTATCAACAGAAGATGTCAGTGTCGTAGCTCGGGTCTCTGGTAGTATAAAAGGTGGAATTATGGCGGCGGATAATACACCGGTCTAGTGTAAAGTTGGTGGTATGATCCGACCGTGAAGATGGCAGCATCGTGATGACATGGTACACTGGCTAACATAACACAATGCCAAAGACACCAAGAAAACGAAAGCTCTAGACATACCTTGATAGTCGAAGGAAGATTGATTCGCGGGCTCAATTTCTCAAACCTGTATATCCTCATGGTCAGTCACTCGCTTTGATCAGCCATGCCTACATGAGCACGTACCAGATATTTTGCGGAATCAACCCGCGCTCTACAATCAAGATTGCTTTCATCACTCCAGCAATACCTGCTGTTCCCTCAGTATGGCCGATATTCGTTTTGACAGATCCAATAAATAAATCTTGAGTACGTCCGGGACCAAAAACTTGGGCAATTGCACTCGTTTCTAACGAGTCTCCCACTGAGGTACCAGTACCGTGCGCCTCAAAGTATCCCGTGTCTAAAGGTGATAGACCAGCTGTCTCATAAGCGGTCCGAATCAGGGCTGCCTGTCCGACTGAGCTCGGGTGCCCGACAGCAGGGGTCCTGCCGTCGTGATTGCACGCAGTTCCCCTAATGATGGCTCGAATATGATCGCCATCTCGAATAGCATCGTCGAGGTTCTTCAGGATCAAGGCTCCGAACCCTTCACCACGGGCATATCCGTTCGCCTTGTGATCAAAAGCTTGGGACTTAGAGTCCGGTGATAGCATCCCTCCAGCGCTTAGAAACATAGCTGTATCGGGTCCCAAGAGAAGATTTGACCCGGCTGCAATACCCTATTCGCGTCACATATTAAATCTTGTCTTTCCTTGTCATAAGGCTATAATTAGGGTTAACTGCTCTTACCATCTTTGTTTCGCCTCTAAGAATGCTCTGACAAGCAAGGTGCAAAGCTACCAGGCTAGAGGAACAGGCACTATCCAGAGTCATGCTGGGGCCTTTGAGGTCAAAGAACCATGAGACACGGTTGGCGGCAAGCGCACACCAAAGTCCTGATACTGCGTATTGACCCAAGTCATCATTGTCACGTATTAAGAGATCTCGATAATCTCCTCCAAAAGCACCAACAAAACAACATGTCTTTGATCCCTTGATAGCATTGATGGAGAGACCGGCTATATTGTCCTCGTTAGATATAATCGCTATATGTATACCAAGTAAAAAAACATACCATTCTCTAGAGCCTGATATGAGACTTCGAGAAGATTTCGTTGCTGAGGATCCATTTCTTTGGCCTCCTTTGGCTTAATGGAGAAGAATGGAGCATCGAATGTCAATGGGTCCTCGGTTAAGAAATGTGCCTTGCGAGCGGAGATCTATTGCACTGTCAAAAAGAGCGCTGATACCTAGAGGAACAACATACAGCACTTGTTCTACCTGGATGAGGGTGATAGAAGGCGGTAGAATCGAATCTAGATTTAGGAACATCGGACTGTGCTGAGCGCGCTGCCACAAGCATGTCCCAGAAGCCCTCTGGCGTTGAGGCATCCCCTGGGAGCCTGGCGCCCATGCCAATCACTGCAACGGCCATTGCAGTTAAGTTTAAAGAAGAGAGTAAAGCTACGTGAAACTAGAAAAGAGAAAAATTGTAGAAGTAACCTTCAGTGCTCTACACTGGTGGTTATCTTGATGAAAACAATGGTCTGTAGACTCTCTACTCGTCTAGAGAACAGAGAAAAGCCTGCGGAAAGAAAAGATGAGTTGCGCTACGAAATCTTTTGAAGGCAATCATCACTCTTATATTCAGTAAAGAGACGAACAACGCTTGTAACATAATTCTATAACCTAATAGCTAAATTCAAACTCCTTGATCGGTGATCACACAGTTACGCCGTAGTGGTAGTCAGATGTCGTGAATCTCCCCTTTACTTCAGTATCGCTGCAGATAAGCATAAGCGTTGTCACAGATCATATAGTTGCACCTTCAGGGATACAACAAGTACGACGCTACAAATGCCGTCACCAATCATCAATTACAATGTAGTCGATGGCGGAATACATGTATGAAATGCTTCACCTTCCTTAAGTTATCAATCTCCCATGCTGTTTCCACAATTGTTGCAGCATGACTTCGTCTATGCACAGTGTCTATTTTGCGACACTCCCTAGCGAATGTTAATAAAGGCTCGCCAAGCCATGTAGATTTAGCCTCGAATCCCAGCAAAGTCACCAATGACACATGATGAATTACAAAACAACAGACCGTACGCAACATCCGGCGCCTCCCATACATCTCCATGTAAGATCGTCCCAACGGTCATACTCCCTTCCCAGATAGAGACCCACCCGTCTCAGCCCTGTACTTATACTATTATGTAGGTGACCCGCCCACCCATGTTGTTGACCGTTCCGTGCGTGACTAAGACGATCCCTGCACGGAAATGATGCGGCCCTTCATGCACGGCGATGACCAGACTTTGCTGCACGACGCTGACTTGGCATTGCTGCACGACGCTGACCAGACCCACAGCCTTAAGTCGTCAAAATATTCTTCATCAATCAGGGGCTACGTATTCATAAGCTATACATACCAGGTGTGCAGCTGTAAACAAGATAATAGCACAAATTAATTAAAATATAATGCAGTTACTAATACTTTTTTACACAGCGAGGGGTGGATGTAGGAGGACAGCGTGGCAGCGTATTAGATTAGATTTACCCGTGTTTCAATTCTTCTATTTAGTTGGAAATTCCTGCCACCCATGGAAGTTCGGAAATTTATCATCCTGCTGATCTAAATCACATTTATATCCATCCTCTCCGTCTTTACTCGGTGGTTAAAACTCAATTGCATTAGGGCCCCCCAAACTACACACCTATTCATCTTCTTTCACTCAATGTCCACCGTTAGTTTCTAGTTACACCTAAGGCTACTTATTGGAAACAATGATCATCCTCATCCTAGTAGTTTTAAGTGTAATCTACCTTACCTATCGATCTCTCTATCCGAAGCCAATCCCAGGAATCCCTCACAATGTTGCAGCGGCTCGCTCATGGCTTGGTGACATACCTAACATGATACGGGAGATAGCATCGACACCAGATCTCGATTTTCAAGAATGGTGCGCTTTACAGACGGAGAAGTTGAAATCGCCACTATGTCAAGTGTTCTTGAGCCCCTTTTCCAAGCCGCTACTTCTGCTAGCCGACTTTGATGAGGCACGAGACCTTGCGTTACGTCGTACGGACGATTTCGACCGTGGAGACTTTGTCTCGGATAGTTTTGGGGCATTTGGAAACTTCCACGCGCGTATGGACACCGGCCCGCAGTTCAAGGCAAACCGCCGCTGGCTACAGGACTTGATGACTCCGAGCTTCCTGAATGGCTTTGTAGCGCCATCCACTTATGCATTGGTGCAGCAATTAGTGGAATTGTGGCGAAACAAGGCCCGTCTTGCCGGGGACAAGCCTTTTAGTGCCGACGCCGATCTTGATCGTGTCAACTTTGACATCATGATGCGTTTATTCTTCGGTGAGCATTTTGGGTCCTCCTCCATCGATTCGCAGATGAGACTTCTTTCCGGTGGAAAGGCTCCAAATACCGGATTACATGGGGAAGCAGCCTTTCCGGAGGCTCCCATCCATCAGGTGTTCTATGCGCTTCATGATGCAGGACGAACGGTGACCCAGATAATGACCTCTTTGTGGCCAAAACTAACCCTGCGTTGGATTCCCTGGACTGCCGGGTATAGAAGAATACAGTCAGCGAAGAAACTATTAGTCCGTGAGCAGGTCCCCAAGGCCATAGAACGAGTGCGCTCGGGCGAGAAATCAGCTGGTATTGATTATATACTGTCGCGAGAACAAGCTGCCGCCAAGCAGGAAGACCGGAAACCGGAGTTTGACAACGAAATGATTATCAACGAGGTAAGAGGAATCATTTATTGGCACCGAAAGAATCATTCTCTTAACAAGATGACAGTTCTTTGGCATTGCTTATGCGGGGATGGATACCACAGAAGCCAACATCTCCTGGGCGCTGAAGTTTATGACAAACAATTCTAACGTCCAGGATAACCTTCGCCGTGCCCTTCACTCAGCTTACCCCTCAGCTGTCAAGGAGAACCGACTTCCAACTATTGAGGAGTTTCTCCGTACAAGCAGTGTGCCGTATCTTGATGCTTTGTTGGAAGAAACACTACGCCTCCATCCCGTTCTTAGTGCACGCGATGCAGCCCGTGATACGGAGATCCTCGGTCATCATATCCCCAAGGGAAGCACGGTCCTCCTTCTCCCCAATGGGCCTAGTTTCTTGTCACCACCTTTTTCTATAGATGAGAGTCTGAGAAGTCCTACCACTCGTGTAGTAAAGCCCTCCTCGAGGTGGAATGAAACAGACATCAGATCATTCAACCCTGAACGCTGGCTGGTCCGTAATCCTCAGGGTGACATCGAGTTTGACGCAACTGCAGGGCCGCAGTCAGCATTCGGTCATGGACCGAGGGCATGCTGGGGTAGACGAGAGGCTTATTTAAGGATGAAAATTGCCCTGACATTGCTAGTATGGAATTTTGACTTCTTAGAGGTTTCTGAATCATTGGGTAGCATGTCAGCACTCCCAGTATTCGTTCACAAGCCTAAGCAGGTTTTCGTTCGGCTGAGACCTCGAGTGTGACACATTTCTATTGACACTCCCCGGAGGTGGTTGATAGCAGGCTTCACCGCTTCTTCCAGGACAACTTAGATTAATTGATGATTTAATACAAAAGTTAACCAAAATATAACAAGTCATGACTCAGTGACGTTATTATGCACCGTTGACTCGCATATCTTGATGCATTTATATGTAACGCATCGTAACCCTGTATCACCGAATAGGAGTCCCTTGGCCGTCTCTCCGCACTTCTGAACGTGGCAAATCGCTTGGAGCGGAGCAGCCTTGAAATAGATCTCAACAATTTTATTTACTAATATTGCTGTGAGTCCGGGTTTTATTTCATAGTGAAGGAAGCTAACTGATCGATCCGAACACTAAGGCAAGTTTGAAGTTGCTAAAACGTGGTTATATCAACAACTTTGTGTGTAAGCATATCTAGCGGGACTTCTAAGTGATACTTTATGGATTATTGGAGATCACCATATCAAGCAAGTCTGCTAAAGTGACATAATACATATGTCATCACGGAATGTCAATTGATATCGAAATATATTATTCGTATTAATTTAAATATTATCTAAGTTGATAGCCGGTCTTTGATCGGACGTAATATCATATGTGGGTAGTTGCCTATTGTGAAGACCGGAAGGTGTTGATTGGAGTAGCGTCCCGGCGATCTCGGCTGTACTTGGCACGGTGACTCCGATCATTCGGACGAATACTCCCACTATTCGGACGAATGGATGGAAGCAGCATACCCAGTTGTGACCTGATTTAGCTAGAAGTGACGGGGCGTTATGGATATCTCTTTCGATTTACTCTGTCCCCTTGTAGGGTCAGAGATCGGAGTTTGAGAATGGCAGTTGTAAAATCGCCAAGGCGGAACAGACAAAGCCTATACTCCGGAGGCACGGCAATTGCAAGTCCCCTAGCGCGTGCAGGGACACTGTCCCTTGTTGTTGTATTATGGGAAATGGGATCTCCACTACTTATGCCCTTTGCTCGACCAAATTCAGCAGGTTGGCTAGCTTGTCCTTTGTTTATCAACTATTTTAAAGGTGTTATGGCCCATGGTTTTATGTTACTTCTGTGGATTTATTAGGAATATTTGCTAACAACTTGAGTAGCTATCTTGAGTGGTTTCTTGCATCAAAAGCATTGAGATTGGTTTTTGGCAGGGTTTAATAGAAATCTCCAAGTATAGGGGTTGCGCGGCTGATAAAATTGTGTTATGCTGCGTTTAGCTTCGTGCGGGGCGGCGGATCCCTTGAGATCGAGCTGTCAAAAGTCCCGATGTGCAAGGCATCTACTGTACCAAGGCCCATGTTGACTTTTTCTGACCCAGCAGGCACTGCATCTATTACTCCGTATATCAAAAAACATGTACAGAAACAGCATATAATACGGAATGAGCATGAGGTACAGACTTCAATGCAATTTTTTTCCGCAAATAATCCATGAATCGTTTAAATTATTTAGGCAAACAATTTTCATATGATATTTTGTGTAGATGGCATCTCTGTTTTGCTAGCGCCGGGACCAGACAACGGCACATGGTGCTTATCCGATCCTTGACAACCGTTCTCCATAAATGATGATCCCGGAACCCACCAGCGCGTAGCAAACTGTTTACTCTTCAGGCAGGAAGTATCTAGACAAGGCGGCTTGCAACCAAAGCGGGAAGTCAGAAACGATCGACACACAGAATTGCATAATACACATGCAAGAGTAGCGATAAACCTCTTGCGACGCCATCCGTATTACTTTAGTGCATCCACGTATTCATTTTGAGGTCCCTGTTCCTTTGCCAACCGCTTGCTGGACGACCTTGTGTTAGATTTAGGAACCGCTCTCGCAAGGCCTGTAATAGTCTGAGAAGGTCAGGGTCCTCGGGACATAGCTCCACATCAACGCCAAACTCGTATAATGAGCGAAGTTGGTCAATCATCTGCTCGGCCTTGCGCCCCAGTGCGGTAGTTGAACCTTGAAATGAGGTTTTCCTATCTCCGCTAGGTGTTTGACCATTCTCCGTGACTCCATGACTGCTTACTGGAGACGTCATTCGGTAAGGCTCACGTCGCCGAAGACCCTCATCCATCCTTTTCCCCATTCCAAGCCCGTCAAGCCAGGGCTGTGTGTCAGGATTGTCGTCGGCATCCTCCGATCCGTCCAATAGACTGCATCTGGGTTGTTTAGTCCATGACAGCGCTCGGTTGTCCCCCTCCACACCATCGCTTCTTGTACCAATAAAAGGGTAGTTGCACTCTTCCTCGGATCTCTCGGTATACGGTGATGTAGTAGACTGTACGGCTGAAGGACAATGCGAAGAAATAAACGGGGAACATCTATAATTATCTGCAATGTGGCTCTCATCCTTGTTAAATGAACGGTGTTCGGCATCTGGCCAGACCATGTGGGTATGGCTAGTTTGAAACGAAGATTCCACAGTGTTCTCAAATGAATTGGGGTGATACTGCAGATCCGAGATTGTGCCAAACCGGTGAGAGAAATGCGGATATCCGAGAGCATGAGTAGAGTCTGAAATTAGCAATTGATACGCCGAATCGGCACACCAGGATGCATTCTTTAGAGACTCAAGATTGAATTGCGTGAGCTTTCTGGGGGTACCATAGGTTTGTTCTGACTGGGCTGGCCAATCATCATGTTGCGAGAGTGGTGTTGCATACGACATTTTTTGAGATTCGCCTCTATTTGCTGCATTTTCCCTCATCTTCTCACCTTCCAATTACAAGTTAGAAAAGAAACAGAACATATGGGGGAAGGGATACTTTTAGCTTCTATTCGAGTCTGGGGAAACAACTTACGACGCTTACGTTGTGAAAGACGATTCTGAGTTCTCCTCCGATCCGTGGTGTTCATACTGCTTCTCGGACTGCTGTGTGAACGGATGCAAAGCTATGCTAATAGTACTGAGCTTTTCACGACTTGAAGAGCTTATAAATGAGGACTTTGTTATTTTATTCGGACAGTTGAATAAGGTGATAGCTATAAGAATTGCTTCAATCACAAACAGTGGTCAATAAAGAATAGAGCATGTTAATACCATTTATCGAATATGAGTAAAGAACAAATGAAGAATTCTTGTATAGACAGAATAAGCAGCTTATATAGTAAGCTGTAATTAATTACTGTTGGGTACTAGGGGGGTTCAAGACAACCAACTCCTCATGTATGCCCCATACTGCACAAGGGGTAATTAGCAGATTAATCAGTCAGCAGGGCAAGGGTCTATATGTCTTAATTGAATATTAGTCTCATTCAAGTCGTAGCTGATAAACGCGGTAAGATTGTCTATGTCACCTAAAGCTGCCATCAAGAGAATGCACTCCGAAACATAAATAATATTGCAACTCTATATAACATAGTAAACGAAAAAGAAGCAAGTTATAGCAAATTTAAGTATATATTCCTATTATAATTTATCTAACCCTTTTTAATATATATTTATTTTTACTCTTATTTTACTTTTATTTTTGCAAATATAGTATTTATTGCAGGATCAAGCAACCGGACATAGTCTTGCCAGATATATTGGACTGCGACCCGGATATCACGATTTGCGTTCGGAGCTCGGCATTTACCATAATCGAACGCCTCTGTATCATTCTTTGTAGCAGCGAGGTCTCCTTTTTAGTAGATGGGCATTGAGAAACTGGAAGCGTAGATTGTGAATTTTGGGAGAGGATTTATAGCACATTCGTTACAGCAAGTGTAACAGGTTTCAAATAAGGATGGAAAGGGGAGCTCTATGAGAGAAGCCGCGAGCAGAGGATCAAATCATGCGTGCGTTGGCTCGTTCAGAGGCACATGCATCTAGATAACAGCGACTGAATAAGGTAATACTAATCTTATAAGATAAAACTGATCCAGCCCAATGGCCTTCATCGAGCTAGACGGTGTTGATCTAATTATATCACATTGGTAGATCTATGAGTAAATCACTTTGCTATTCAACTTGATCCCTTACAACATTGTATACACCTCTTCTGTATCAAGTTTTAATGAAATCTCAGCTTTATATCTCTATGAGTTGGTGCCGTAAACCTCTATATATATTATATACATGGCAAATAGCGTTGGCAAGATCAGCATTGCTCATTCACAATCACAAAACCACATGAACCTCCATCATTGAGTAATTGGTATCGACTAGTCCACCTGTATTTACTATATACTTGTATTCCTTTTCATTTTTTCAACTTATTAGCGATTTTCCTACTTAAATAGCAGTCTTAGTCCCATGAGAGACCCTCTAACAACACTATCATGAGTATAATCCAGATAAGAACCCAGAGTAACTCACTGTAGTGTGTGTCTGCCACATGTGCCTTCCAAGTTTTATCCATTGGTGACCCCCCACCCCACCCCATTCCAGAGTTGTGCCAGGTTGAATTGTCGCCGCTCGCTCATCTGTAGAACAATGATGCCGAAATCTGTAGGGTAACCCAGACAGAAACTGTACAATCCTTTACAGATGTGTGAAAGGAAGAATTATCGTGTAAAGCTAGAATATAAGTAACAAAGAAGAGATTGTCTAGCGAACCTGGAGAATAGCGGTGTTGGGGCCCTTTTGGTCGTGGCCCCTGAGCTTGGCCCCTGCTGGCTGCCAAGTGCGGGTCGCTACGTCGTAAACATCTTGGTGATTCAGAGGCCGCAGGTTCAAGTTTTGTTAGGAGCAAATATCTCTAGATCCATTCGCTGTTTATTGATATTCCTCTCTCTTCTCTTTGAGCATGCGCTATCCTGGTGTTGGTGCGCCTGGTATGTCGGCTGCATTTGTGTTTGTTGGTTTCTTTTTCCCTCTTTGGTAGGACAAGTGGTCAGTGTCGATAATACAACCAACCATCCGAACATGTATAATCGGGCATGCCGTCCACGCTTTCACCAAATCAATGCCCAAGAGTCTCAACAATGCGTTGTACTTGGGCTGCATGCTGTCTGTCTTACAGTCGAACTGTCAAATTGACTCCACAAATGACAGTAGACGATGAGGGATGCTCGTTTTACTGCCCGTGTGCCCTGCGTCACCTCGTCCAACAATGATGGCGTGTCTGCGCTGACACCAACTCGCCTTACTTGCCTCTTCCGCCGCTTGGACGATGCTGCACCGTCAAGCAATGCCCTGGAGATGTAACTTGTAGCTGTCCCACTTGCTGGTGCCAGAAACGGATTGCTCGTCTTTGCCCAACCGGACATGAAGCCCGCGGATTAAGGTTAAAAAAACAGAGCGAAACGTGTTCTGCAGCAAGGCGAGGCGCAGCGAATGATCACGTATGTGGCAGCACGCCCTTCGACTCCTTCATATCTCTCGCAGTAGCAGAAGTCTGGAGCTTTGCTTTTGGAGAAACCTCCATGAAAATGTCTGTTGCAATTTCGACCCATCACGATGATCTCATGTGGGCACCAGGGGCGTCCTGACATGTACGGTCTAGGGATCCGGCTTGGAATCTACATGCAGTGGGTTGGCGAGATGCTCGTCCAGTTTCTTGACGAAGCAGACGTATCCGATATCCGACTCTTAGGCCTGCTTCTGTCTGGTGCCATTGCGCTCGCCTTGCTCGTCAAGATTGTGGACCAAGATGCCCAACCAGCCGACATTTACATCATGCTTCAGCTGGCCGCCGGACCATTCATCTTTCTCATGCCGATATACATCTGGAGGATCCTCACATGCTGCAATCCCAACTGGGATCCGTTGAAGTGGACAAGCGAAATTAGCACGCCGGTTTATGGCGTTGCAACCACGATTCTTCTGGTTGTCATCTCGGCTCTGGGACTCTGGTTTTTCACCAGCTATATGTCTACCCAGGGCCGTCGGTGCGAGCACTATGGCTTCTTCTTTGCCAAGACAAGACTAGACAATGCCGCATACATGGTGGTCAATATTGTCATCTACGTCATCATCATTGTCGTCTGCGTTGCTATTGCTCTCTCTTGGACGGGGGTTTGGGATGGGCAGTTTCGAACGCACAAGCATCGTCGTCAAAGACACCATCGCCGATCACAGTCAGTCTCTTCATCCATCCCTCTCTTCTGTAGAGAAGACTTGCAGACAGATGTGCCGCATTGTATCTGACATGAAGGCATCAGGCGAGAGCAAGATGACCAAGAGCATATTGCAAGGAGAAAGCGCGCCAGACAAGAGCAGAAAGATCTTTTACGCACCATGCGCGGCATCTCCAACTTGATCGTCTATGGACTTCACATCACGGCCATTGAGCTGACTATTCGGTGGAACCAACTTGACGGCATCGACGGGGTGGACACGAGCGCACAGACGATTCCGCTTCTTGTCAGCATCGGCATTCTGCTACGCCTAGTTGTATCTCATTATGCTACCAAGGCCAATGGCAGTGCCGACGAGCAGCCCCCAAATCCTGCATCACGCCCTCGACCTGTCGAACCAGTCGGTTCAAGAGGCCACAGATTCCAGCGGGCTCAAGCTGCGGCTCCCCAATCTGACGCGACTCGCACAGCAGCCCAAGCCCCAGAGCCGGGGTTTCTCGGCGAGTATGGCGCTGGTATCGATCTAGACAACGTGAGCGATCATTTTGCCCATGGTTCTGACGGCTATTGGCTGGCTCGAATGGCCATCCAACATCGTGACGTAGCAGAGCAGGCGGCAGCAACAGAGTGGCAAGCAGCACTACAGGCGCGTGGGGCAATGCCTCGACCAGCGCGAGTGCACGTTCGGGGAGCAACAATTCTATGATGTGGCTGAAAAGGTACGAAGAAAAGCAAAGCGGCGACGGCGATGGTGGGAGTTGATACGATGGGACTCCTGAGGGGACAATAGTTACACGTGAGCTTGTAGTATAGCGAAGATGGACCAAACAGTTTACTATCCGTGTATCCAAATCTTTCGCCCTTTCTCCCCTTTCCCTTGGCCTTGAAGTAGTTTAATCCTTGCTCCCTTGTATTAGTATTAAGCAGTTGGAGGTCATCAAGGTGACCGGGCCACTAAATCGCCAAAGCGGCACCTGATTCGGCGCCAAGCTACTGAGCCCCTGCTTCCGACCCCGCAACCTCGCATCGCACCCAGCAAAGGCCAAAGTAAACAAAATCAGACTTGCCATCATCATCACCACAACAACGACTCATCCTCAGCCATGGACAAGGAAACAAAAAAGTCGTCGTCCAAGTCATCCGCGACGAAGGAGAAGCGGCCCAAGGACAAGGACAAGTCCAAGGAAAAAGACAAGGACAAGGACAAGGCCAAGGACGAATCCAAGGTGCACAAGCTGTCGCTCAAGGGCAGCTCAAGGCTTGTTGCTGAATTTGTATGTCTGCCCTTTCATTCTCTCCCGCGCTCCGTCTTCAATTGGCGCAGATTTACAGCTTCTAACTGATTTGTTTCTTTCTCCTGGCTAGTTTCAATATTCGATACACACAATCCTGTACGAAAATCTACCTCTTCTCCCACCATGCTAGCAACTGGCGCTGAAAATCAGAATAATTGACCCTGTGCTCTCATCGTGATAGATTCCAGCGAGGCGTCTACCCAGCCGAAGACTTTACAGCGTACGATACAATTCCCAATACCATCCCGCAACGCCAGGGCCCCCGATCGAGCAATAGATCACCAGCTAATACTCTCCAATCACCAGCGTCAAGAAATATGGCCTCAACATGCTCGGTACGCCCTTCCCAGCCTCATCGTCCCCAAAGACACCCGCCCAAACTGACCGACATGTGCGCATTCTAGTCTCGGCCGACGACCAAGTCAAGGCGTACATCAAGAAGATCATGAGCCAGCTCGACAAATGGATGGTGGGCGGCAAAATCTCCAAGCTCGTCATCGTCATCACCGACAAGGACACAGGCGAGCACGTTGAGCGATGGCAATTCGACGTGCGTTGCGATTCTTCCCTTTCCTCTCTAGTGCTCAAGCATCCATGCATCCCTTAGGCAAAGAATGCTAATTCAATTCCGCATCAAAAGGTCCAAATATCCGCCCCGCCGCCCAAATCCAAGTCCAAGCAGTCCGCAGAACCCTCCGCCCCGGCCGACGGACAAGAACAAGCACAAGAACAGCAGCAGGAAAACTCCTCCTCCCCCGGCACCGCCCTCTTCGCCGACAAGGACAAGCCTGAGGCCGAGATCCAGGCCGAGATCGCCGCCATCTTCCGTCAAATCACCGCCTCTGTCACTTTCCTCCCCCAGCTCAGCGGCGACTGCACCTTCAACGTCCTCGTCTACGCCGACGCGGACAGCGACGTCCCCGTGGAGTGGGGGGACTCTGACGCAAAGGAGATTGAGAATGGGGAGAGGGTGCAGCTAAGAGGGTTCAGCACGGCGAACCACCGGGTTGATACAATTGTCAGCTACAGGTTGGGGGATTGACGAACTGATGCATAGGCGGGAATAGAGATGGAGTTGGGCAGGGTTTGTAAGATTACGGTTACGAGGCATTGTGTCTGTTGACTGCCAAAACTGGCCGTTATGGACGTGATATTGGCTTTGGTATGGCGTTGACATGGGATATATCGGTGGATCATAAAGCTTCATGCGTCTCTAGCGCACGCAAACGTGTGTTTGAAGCCGGGGATTTAGAATATTGATGAATAATTTCTTGTTGGTATCAGACTCTCTGTGGTATTTCATCTATACGGACTGTCAAGTGTGCATCAAAACCCCTTCCTCATAATCTCCTCAAACCAGCAACCAAAAATCTCGCCCCGGAACCCATCATCAAGCGCTGCCATACAAGGGCAATGCCTCAAACGCCGTCTCCCCAATGCATCATTGTCACACGTAAAACGTATTCGCGCCCCCTTTACGCCCTCTTGAAAAAGTACACGTAGGCAAACTTGCGCATCTCCTCGACGTCGTGGGCCTCCACCACTTTTTCGTCGTTGAACAGCACCCACGTCGGCGAATCCCTGCCCTCTAGGGACTTTCGGATAAAGGCAACGTAGTGGCTAGTAGAATTTGTTAATGATGATTCTGTGTACGGTCTTGGCTATACGAGAGAGGGGAAGGGAGACTTACCCAGCGTGGATACTTGTGCCTTTATGGCACACAATGGACTGCAGCTGGAATCTCGCTGGGAGCGTAGCGCTTCCGGCGAGCTCTTTTGGAGACTTGTCGGCTGTTTCACCCGGGCCATCGTCTTCCATGATACCCTGGTCATCAGGATGACTGAATAGCCATTCCACAGCCCGCTCAACATCGCCGCCTGTTTCTTTCAGGGCCTTTTTAGCCTGAGGAGCACCAAAGCCCATAGCACCAAGCATCTCAATCTTTTCAGGATCGGCCGCGCTCGCGTCTCCTGACCCAGAGCCCAGATCGAGAGGTGTGTCGATATCGGCGTCATCAAGATGTGCAAAGAGCCATTCCATAGCGGCATTTGCATCAGAATTACCCGTCGCATGCAAAGCTTTCTCAGCGCGGTTCCTTGGGAACCCCATGGCCTCGAGTTGCGCAACGGCCGTAGCATCTGGCACAAATGCCGGGGCCTTGTTTTCAGGCTCGTCTGGCAAGAGTTCTTCAGAGGGCTGAAGTCCTTTGGAAATATAACTATCCAGCAAGAATGGCTCATCCGGGACAATGACGGGGACGTCAATCTTGATGGGAACCCAGTTGACGACCGCCATCTTTCGCGCATTTACGGCTAAAACGTTGGGGAACGTCTTGAAGAGAGACTGTTTGGTGAAGCCTGCTTTGCTACCGCACGCTGAGCAGGTCAGTTCGACTTTTTCGGCGGCGGTGAAGTTATCCAGGCATTCCTTCAGAGTGACGGGCTTGTAGCCATTAGCCGTCTCGCCGCCTTGACTTCCCTCCGCGAGCCTCTCCAGTGGCACGTCGATGAATATGTTGTCTTGTTCGTTGGAGCTGTACCTAACTTTGTGGCATCCAAGGCACTGAAGCCGCTGCTCCAAGACGAACCGAAACTCGGCGGTGGGATCCTTCTGGCCGTCTCCGTCATGCGGTGATCGGCTAATCAGCTTGAAGAGGTGCTGGAACAGTTCAAAGGCATCTTGCTGTCGCATGGTGGAGAACTCTTCATGCCCTCTCCCTATCAAGTGCTTAAACATTGCAGGCGCCAAGCCCTTCTGGTAGGCAATTTCGGAGTCTGGCGTCGCAGAGGTATCAGGCTCCGAGTATCGCCCAGACAGCAGACCGTGGGCAATCTTCCTCAGCTGGGTTTCGAGGTCGGCCGCAGGCTCCTGGATAATCGGCAGGTCGTTGTCGGCACTGTAGTATCGCTCCTGAAACGACGGCATATCGAACAGACACTGGATCATGCTGGCCAGATAACAGCTGTTGCCCAGATTCTTCAGCCCGGTGAGGCCAGGTCCGAAAACAGGCTTCAGCTCCTGGCCGTCTTCCGTAGTCATGCTAAAGTCCCATTTGAGGTTCTGCTCAATCTGCATCTCGGTCAAGCTCTTTTCCGTCTTCTGCCGCTCGGCTAGAATGATTCCCCAGTGGGCCAGGTGCTGGCCAAGGAGCTCGTCGATGCGCTCCTCGTCGCACCTGTAGCAGTAGATATCAGCAGTGCCCTCTGGCGTGATAGATCCGAGTTTGACAGCTACTCCGTGGCCAGATTCGGTAGCATGCCCCAGGGCGTGAGAATTGCCGTCAACGCCACCCAACTGTTTTCGGCCGCAGCCCAGGTTGCCACATTCAAGGCAAAGCCAAAGGTTCTCTCTCAAATCACATCCCGAGCAGTGGCCAAGCTCACCCTGCTCGATCTTGCGGGAGGGGTGTTGCTGCAGAGTCAAGATGTGCTCGCAGGTTGTGAGCTCTTGCTCCCATGCCTTGACCTCTTCTTTTCGGGAAAAGGTATGCGCCTTGAGAACTCCATCAACGATGGGAGCCAGCTTAGCATTTGTTATATCCAGTTCGGTTTGGCATTCGATGCACTTGGCGGCCAAAGCTGTGTCGTAGCGATCTTCCTCAGTCTCGGCGGCGATGGCAAGCTTCGTCATCTTGGCCGGAGGCTCATCGCGATGGATCGTCTTTCGGGTACGGCGGATGTTAAGAGCAAGAGGGTGGCCCCAGACGGCGTTATGAAGCAGAGAGTGCTCTCGGTCGCCGGTGCAGCCGCCGTTAAAGCACTGCAGGCAAACATCGATGCCTCCGGGACTGTCCTAGAGAGAAGGAAGGAGAATCGTGAGCACCTTTGAGATTGTAGCGAACGGGAGAGAAGCCGAGGGGCACAGAGACACGTACAAGAGAATCAAAACACTGCGTGCAGTCTTCCTTGTATACAGACTGCACAGGAGTCGGCGGCTTGAGCTCTGCGACGACAAAATGTGAGCCTTGGTAAGCTTGACGGCACTTGGAAGAGCTGCAAGCTGAGAGTTGGCGGGGCAGGATTTTGACATACCGACAGACTCAAGATGCGGGCAAGACATGTTTTTTTCGGTGGTGGTTAAGGAATGGAGAGAGCCGTAGCAAATAGTCGGTAAGGCGGTGAAGCAAGGGATGTTGGTATGAGAATCAGGCCGTTCCCAAGCGGAGAAGGAATCGCGAAGCGCTGTGATGATGGAGCTTCTTGGAGTTGCTATGGAAGTACTACGGCGGCGGAGCGCTATCGATTACTGGTTAGTGGGTGCAGCAGCTTGGAGCTCAGCAGCTAATAAGCAAGAGCCGGGCCAGGCACCCAGTAGGCTGCCCCTCGATGACGGAGGGGTTCTACAGGTATGGAATATTTTGATCTGGAGGGGCAGCAGATGCCTGTCCACTGCAGTTAGTACGGAGTAGTACTAGCGCCGCTGTGATGCCGCCACTGAGGCCACTGTAGCAAATCGTGGTAGCCAGAAAGTCGTCGCAATGATATTTTGGTTTTATGTACTCCGTAGGGAGGAGGAAGTACTGTAGGCTATGAATTAATTGACACCAGTTCAATCTCATCACTGCTGGCTAATGCTCCAGATTTTAATGCTCAGTCTTGAAGGGCCATGTTGTTGTAACTGCAGTTCGCACCAAACCCGATGTCCCGGTTCACTGATAATGCAAGCCAGCATCGCTGCTTTCGTACAAAAGCGGCACTGCTGTTGATTTACAGATCTGTGATGACGGCTGCGGGGCTGCATGGACATTTTTACTTTGGGGGTTGTTCCGTACTCCTGGGACGGCAGCCCAAGGTGTGATGGTTGTCCCGTTCCGAGGAGTACAAGTACAGTAGCAGTAAGTACCTCAACTTGACAATGAGCGCCTCTTTGTTCCGTGACAATGGTTGCTGATCTTTCTGTACGGACAACTAGACGGAGCAGAGTGCCGATCTCTGTATCAGACAATCAGACACGGGCAGAATGCCATTCATTAGACCCTTTGCAGGATGCGATCAGTCAATCACTTTACTACTGCTGCTACTACTGCAAATCTAAGATAGCCCAACTGCTACTTAAGTAGTACTGATTGGGTATTAGTATCCTTCGTATATCAAACATTTTCCTCGCCCACCCATAGACAACTGGTACATAACTGCACTACTCTGCTTCCAGCAAAACGCGTCACCGCGAGAGTAATCGAACAATGCAATGCCAGCTAAGCTTCGTGTATCCGGAACCAGCTGGTTGGTTGGCCACCTCGGAGGACGTGTCGAAATCCGAATAGGCCGCCCCAATTCGCGTCCGTCTGTCGCCTGGCCACGTGACAATTCCCCGTCTCACGTGCATCTTATCAGATTGATTTCCAATCGTTTTGCGGAGCTTTGCTGGCCCTTACGTACTGGCAACGACATCTGATAGCTGACTAACCAGTTCGCGGGCTGCCATTGGCCGCCAGCTCCGACAAGCACCGAGCCCCACCAGGCTCCCAAGACGTAATGGCCGAGAGGGGCGCGGGCGCTGATTGGCTGGCCCGGCATCGCTCGCTGAGACGCACCTGGCCGAAATCGCCATCCGCTCGGGGCTGCTTTTGGCTACTTTTTTGCTCTTCATTGAGCGACTCCTCCTCACCTACACCTTTCGTCATTCTCTCCGACCTGTCAGCCCCAACCTCTCCCAACGATTTTTCGCCCAAATCCTCTGCCTGATCAATCGCCTTGAACATACAAAGCTCTTGCATCAGCTTGATACTCGCATCTTGCATCCCTTCATCTGTCGCATCTGAGCAGGCCTCTCGATACCCTCCAACTCCGCTCCGCACACACATATTTCAGGCCTCTTTCATATATCGGCCTCTCAGCAGCCCAAACCAATCAAAATACCATTTTCAGACCTTCAAAATGCTCTCTAGAGGCCTCCGCGTCATCTCACGGCGAGCCATGGCCGCTCCCCTCGCCAGACCATCCCTCGCCACGCCCGCTCGCCAACTCGCCCCCGTCGCATCCATCGAGGCCAGGCGCTCATACCATGAAAAGGTCCTGGATCACTACGCGCGCCCGCGCAACGTCGGCTCCATGAACAAGAGCGATTCTGACGTCGGCACTGGCCTCGTCGGTGCTCCCGCCTGCGGCGATGTCATGAAGCTCCAGATCCGCGTCGACCCCGAGACACAGAAAATCTCCGAGGTCAAGTTCAAGACTTTTGGCTGTGGCTCGGCCATCGCCTCCAGCAGCTACTTGACCGAGCTTGTCCGAGGCATGAGCCTGGATGATGCCGGCAAGGTCAAGAACACCGAGATTGCCAAGGAGCTGTGCCTGCCTCCCGTCAAGCGTATGTATCAGTCCTCACTTGCAATTAATCTCCGACGAGGCTTTCGTCTCGAGTCATCCAGTTAATGCTAACTCTATATCTAGTACATTGCTCTATGCTTGCTGAGGATGCCATCAAGTCCGCCATTTCTGATTACTACACCAAGAACCCCTCACGGAAACCCACCGACCTGAGCGGCACCAGCATGAAAATGCCGGCGGCCGAGGCTATTGCGGCCTAAATGGATCGTCGGCATCGGTGAGATGGAAGACGAGGAAAAGAAGAAAAAAAAATCCGCTGTCTACTTATGAGCATGTGCTCTTTTTTATGCCAGCAATAGTACGGGATTAATGGGATACAATACAAATCGCCCACGTTGTGCGCGGAGGTAGCCGAAAAAAGTGAGAAAAAAAAGAAAGACACAGATTGAGACGCTTCTTTAATAGGGATGCTGTTCTGGTTTATGCTTCCTTTTCCCCATTCACTTTTACACGGTATCGGAAATGGATAACGGGGCATGTCCACCACTAAAAAAGGGTGGGAATGAGTTGAGAGAACAAAATGATGTATGTACCTTTCTTCTCGGGCTTTTGAAATATGAGCCGCTGGGGAGAATCTACGATAGCGAGGATGAATACTGTAAAACTAGAAGCAGAAACAAAAGCTCTCAAAAACATTTGATAATTACCATTGCTCGCCTAGCAGCCATCTCTACGCTTCACCTGTGCATGAATCCGTGATTCATCTCGACGCCCTTCACTCACCACCCACTACTCACCAGCTGCGTCTACCCCAGGAAAGTCGACCCGACGTTGTGCGCTATTGGTTTCGTTAGGCCCAATTGGTTGTGCCGCGCCACGCGCATGCATACAGAAACCCGGGACGGATGTAAAAAAAAAAAATCTCGCATTTTTTCCCCCGAGAAGTCCGAGATCATTCCCGATAAGATGCCGAATCTGGACAGAGGTATCCACATGAGCTGCTGGGGTTAGCATAGAGAAGGATATATGTAGGTTTCACTTGCTGCTGAAATGCCGGGAGTGTGCCGAATGCTCAAATTTCTTTTTAAGATATGACTCGTGGGAGGAGGTTTGGATGGATACGGCGATAGTAGGGCACTGCGTCAAGGCACCTAGAGAAAGAGAAAAGGATGTAGGGCGGGGCTCTGTGTGGCGCATACAGCTACAGCAAACAGAACGCAGCAGCATCATCGACAACAACGATATTAATTTGGAATCAAGATATAGGACGGGGATATAGTAACAATACAATATATACAGCAAGACGAATCACGTAATCGTTCAATCCTCACCCCTCAAAGGTGCCCCCTTGCCTGATGAGCCCCATGCAGACCCATGGGAATCGCAAAATCCGCCTCCGCCCTGCCCAGCTCCTCCATCGTCCTCGCGTCCAGGCACAGCAGATACGACTTCTCCAACGTCCCGTCCAGCACCACCGACAGCAGAACGCCGTCGTCCTCGTCTGTGCCGCCCGGCCGAGGGACGAAAACGGGTTCCCCTGGCGAATGGCCCTTGGGACCACTCCAGAGCACGGCGCCCCTCGTATGCACATCCGTCTTAGCGACGGAGTCTCCGAAGATGTAGAGGCCTCTGCTGTTGGTCGTGTAAACGTACCGGTACGGCTTGCCGGTGCGCGCAGGGTGGATGGTTGGCAACTCGCCGACGTGAGGCTCGGGGATGGACAGCACCTCTTGGGCCACAGCAGATGCCTTCTCCGCCGGCGACTGCCGGCTTGACGGGATCCTGAAGCGGTATCGGGATAGACGGTGCTGGGCTGACTTGTAAAATTGCCCTTCAATCATGGCCTTCCTTGTTGCGTCGTTTCGATCCAGCATAATATCGTAGTAGAAGACGCTCATGATGTCGGCATTCTCATACGAGATTGCATCCATGCTGATATCTATATGACTGTTCCCGTCTTGATCTTTCACCTGCTCTTCAAACGCATTCACCGAATGAAAGAAGAAGCCTGCCGGCGTAGAAAACTCCGCCACCACACCTTTCCCATGTCTCCGATCTACCACTGCCCACTTACACGGGACGGTCTTGTCAAAGGGTTTGATGGCGTCGAGAATGTTCCTCTCCCAGAGAATCTTGGCCCCGGACCATGCGAAATGCGTTGACTGGACGCAAAAGACGACATAGTTGTCTGTGATGAAGAAGCTGTGCATATATGCCGCCGGATAGTCCTTGCCTGAAATGGTGGCCAGAATGTCGACACTCCCATCCTTGGCATTAACGCGAAAGATGCGATACGTCGGGTGTGGGCCGGTGAGTTCCAGGTTAAAGTTGAACAAGTCTCCAGTTTCAGGATCGCGCTGCGAGTGGGCACAAGATATCGGGCCCTTGAGGCTCGGGTGAAGCGACGTCTGGCTAGCATTCCCAATGGGCTCAAGTGTCTTGGGGTCCAGTTTGCTGAGAGTAGCGCTATCGGTAAGGACGTACAAGGCCTTGCCATTGGACAGTTCTCCCTCCTTGATGTCGTCCGCTCCGGGCATGTCTGGGACAATCGTAACATTGTTATTCGACTTGCCATGGGTAAAGACGGTCATGACCTTTCCAAAAATTCCTATGCAGGGATCGGCCCGCTGGGCAAACGAGATGCTCGATCGCCAGCCCTTCTTCTTAATCTCGGCGACGGCGCCATCTGAATGTCGACGGGAAGTATACACAACAGACGTGCTGCCATCCGTCGTCTCAGACGGGACAATGTCGAATCGGTGGCTGTGGGCGATGCCATCAAACCAGTGGGAGATGAAGTGAGTGCCCTTGGATGTGCCCTCTACTCTGTCCTGGCCGGGCCCAGTTCTGAATAGAGAGCCAGCAGCCCAAGATGGAATGGAACCCTTGACTGACAGTTGGACTGGACCACGGTGCTCTTCCAGACCTTCAAACTATATAGGATTCAAATGTCAGCATATTGAGGCCTTGTATATGATGAGAAGCGTCGACAATTACCTGAGCCTTTACCGGCCACTCCTTCCACGCCTCGCCTTCCCAGTTGCTGAGTCTTGATTGTGCATCTTTCTCCTCATCCTCGGCCGTGCGTGAAAAGATGCCCTGGCCATTAAGCGCCATCCTGGAGCAGAGTCTCAGTAGGAATAAGAGTTTGTATTAGTGGACTTGTGTCCTCTCAATATGGTTTCAGCGTGAAGGCAAACGCAAATGTTTGTCAAGTATGGCTATTATACTCGAATGCTGCGAGATGGCATCGAGGTATGTTAGTTGGAATCGTGACCAAGGCACATACTCTAGTCATCTCCATGCGAAGGATTCTGCTATTATATGCCCGACGCTGAGAGGCATAATTACAGCTACCAGAGTTCATGCCCTTGCATCGCAAGCCACGTAATGCCAGACACGCCGCCTCTCATCCCGCCTCTCTTTCCCCTAACGCAATATGCACGATCCTCCTGCCTCCCCCATGATCTGATGACGGGTTCCGGGATACTCGCATCTCATTTTCCATTATTTGAGGGGTCTGCCACCAAAAACAAAAGAGGCTTCTAGCCGCGCCGCGTCCAATCAGCGGATGCGACAGGCATCTCCAGGTGGCTGGATAAGCATGTCAGGGATGCATCGGCACGGCAGCCACAGGTAATTGTCGGCCCACATGGCTTCGCTCTTCGCTCCGCAAGCGAATGCGAGCCAAACATTGCACGAGTTGCTTGTTAGAGGCAATGTATCGAGCAAAACTTACGCGAGATGTCAAGGCCATCTAGCACATGGTTGCCACTCTTGAGTCCTTGACGTCCAAAATTCGTATGTATCATTTGTAATAAACATCTGCGAACCTGGCTGTGGCAATTGACCAAACTTTTGACGGCTTCGATATGACAAGCCTTTGAAGTGCTCTTCAATATAACTCCCAGCATGTGAAAGTTCAATCAGTGCCCAAGTTCGACCGACTTGCAAGTGACATCATTTCATCCAATCGTTCATCCAAACTATCAAAATAGTACACCATCCTGAAGAAACTAGGTGCGCAGAATCAGTTCATCGAGGCTCGCCCCGCTCATGGACCGGATCCTTCAAGCTTGGCCAAGTTTCCGCTTTGGGCATGTAATTCGAGGTGCAAGGCTAGCCGTTTGAAACTCTGCCACAGCCATCATTACGCGTAAACCACGTAGCAAGGTCGCGAGAACATCCATTATCAAGGTGCTTCGTGTTGTGCAATGATTTTACTACAGCTGGTTGTGATTGCTAGATTCTTTGGCACCCCATTTAGAATCGTCAGCCCTTGAATAGCGCCAAAGGCTGGCACCAGCACATACGTCCGTAGTAAGCCATGGCTGTCGCATTCGCGTCGCTTACCATTCATTTCCTTCTTCAGCCGCCTTGACAGTCATCGAAAGGCGCCGCGAAGAATCGATGCCAAGTTCCGATGAGACATCGCCTCCCGCTTATGCATGGGACACGTCCAGTTAGCTGAGTAGCTACAAAGATTGGACGAGGAGCAATGGCATCTGGACCATGTTGGCTCATCTCGAAACCATCAGAGCTGTGCGATAGGTAAGTGCGCTTGTGGGACGAGGCTATCCAGCTGCGAGCACGGTTGTTTGTGAGCGACGCCCAGTTTCATAGCCTTTCCGTTAAATGCACCAATGGAAGTCTTCCACCGCAGCCGCTCTACCAGTGGTGCGTTTCCAGTCTCCCAGTGGTGTAATAACTTATAGAATCCGGTCCGAACTCAGGATGGAAAGACGCGCCCATCTGCCAAGAATTCTTCAATGTGCTTCTTCCTTGCCTCAGTCAAAGCATTGAGCTCCACACCGCCGGCTTCCTGGGTCGTGCGGACATTCGACAGCTCGCTCACACGACCAGCGACGCGCGCAAGGAGGAATCGCATTTTCTCAAGCTCCTTTTCCACAGGGCCATCGCGAGTCACAAGATTCTCCTGTACGCCGACGCCATCCGTCGTCCGAAAAGATTCGACTGCCTTCTCAAGGCTTCGAAGCCGTCCAACCCTCTGCCTTAGATCCTTGCGCTGTTGGTTGAGATCGGTGAGCTGGCGAACTGTCTCGGCATAGCGGGTGGCCTCCATGGGATAGGCATCGGCATCTTTGTCCAGAGGCCAAGCGGCAGGCAGCGTTTCGATGGCACTTTCGTCGACTGTGTTTGCAAAATGTCAGATACAGCTATTCCCAAGGAGACGCTTATTTTCAAAGGAAGCAATACCCAAGTCCAGCTCTCTTCCAATCCCGCCCTCCGCATCGTCTGGATTCTCCATCCTGCGCTCAGTATCTCTCGAGTAGACATTATTGATCTGCTCAGCCACGTGCCTGCTCGCCTGGGGCGCGTAGACGCGGCGGCAGTGCTGCTGGATCGTGCGATTCAGGCTTGCAACGGCATCTTCAACAGGGCGATTGGGGAGAGCATGTTCAGACGCGTCGTTGGAGGCGCGCCAAGCTCGAGACGGCGCAATCGGCTGGGACAAGAGATTTGTCTGCGCAGCGACAAATGTCTGCTTGGCCGAGGTGATTGTGGGAGCAGGAGGCATCTTTTACAGCCAGCGTGGTGGAGGGAGGAGAAACAGAAGAAGAGATGGCATTCAGACGCTGTAGCTTCGGAAGCTCTGAAGCTGTTGCAGATTCCACCAAGTGACAGCGCTTTACAGGGGATCGAACTCAATGGAGGGGCTTTGATGGCGGGGTTGGTGCAGGTTCAAGCGCTAACATTCCGGGGCTCTGGTCACTACGCGAGCGCTATGCTCTTCGGTGTTGCAAATCATATGCTGCACGAGTATAAGAAGCCTATTTGTAAGCTCCATCACAAAGTAAACGAGGAATCACCGGTTCTCCTCACATTCACAAGGCATCGATATTAAGCAATTGGGTGGAATATGGGCCGGTGAGACCAAGTTCACGCAAATCGGCCCTATTGCGTATGCAGGTGTCTCTTCTTGGCTGCACCTTGCATTATCAAGCTTCCTCACATATCATCTATGGCCCTTCTGCGATGTCGACGTATAACATGACAGACGCAGTACTTGGATGCTTTAATGCTCTTTGATTATATTCATGCTAGAGGCATATTGACATTACAAATGTCATTTAACAAGCTGCCATATATTAACGAAATTGTCCCTTGAACAGTGTCCCATGTTAATGGTGCCCTTTTCAAGGCTATTCAGGGTAGGTGAACACAATGTGGGAAGCAGACTTGTGTCGTACTACGTTTAAAAGGCCCCCAAAATTATGAACCCAGCTTCAAAATCTTTCAGCCAATTGTAAATGACACTGGATGGATACACACCACTCTATTGCGCTTGCTCAAGTGCATATGCTGGCGTGGAGCGCCAAATCTCACAGGCCAAGATTACTAGAGGGCTGGTGTGCATGTTACGATGCAACACAAGGGCACTCCCCCAAAGGATTGCATACAAAAGTTACATATTCAATTGCATGAAGGTGTAAGAAAAACCATGGATGCATATCCTGGTCGTAGCAGAGCGGTGGGAAGGAAGAGGTATGATATTGAGTAGGTATCTCTGCATGCATTTACGGCATTGGTGGATTAGGCCCCGATTGGGTTGAAATGTGCATTAGAAGGGCTGCATGGCATGCAGCCTTGCTGGCTATTCCTTCTCCGGTTTTTATTTATTTTCTGTTCTTCTGCCTAAAACTTTCAACTGCTTGATCAATTTTCATCTAGATTGACAAAAGCAGCCAGAAAGAAGACGACATTGCGATTTGGCCTATAAAGCGTATGCTCTGCTTGGTCGCGTATTGCAAGACACCACCACTTGAGACCTACAGCGTACAGGTAGTTTCAAATATCTTCTTGCGTGGAAACACGTTACATCCGCCGCCCCGCAGCGAGGCCTCCCTATTATATCCGAGAGACATTCTAAGCACTTCGCTACAATGGCTCCAAGACGAGTGGTTGCCGCTGCTTCACCGAGCTCGCTGCGCCGACTGCGGCTCCAAACAGACCAGCCCCTTCAGCATCGCCGAATCTCCCGCCGGAAGGGCCAGTCACTCTCGATGCGAGATGTCCGTCACATTCAAATCCTTGCAGCAGAGTGTGTGGCGACTATCAAGGAAGAGAAAGAGACCGATACCGAGACTGAGGCTGAGTACGAGGCTGAGACCCGATGGGAGAGAAACACTCGTGGAGATGCAAAGACATTTTGGGTCGAGCAGCTGTATCGCTACGAAGAGTTGTGATAAAAAGTGTCTGCTGTGACTCCGGACTTGGCTCCAGAGCTTTCTTTGATATGAATTGGCAATGCTGGTGGAAGATACATATGTCTGAGTGATGCTGAACAATTAATGATACGCAAGGCTGTTTCTGGCGGGTGGTCTAGGTGGTCCCGCTGCATCGAGCTAGCTGGATGATGTCCCCGGAAGAAGAAAAAGCAGGGCTTTTGTGTCTTTGAAATGGATAATGATTAATGAATATTACCGAATGATGACGAATGGATTACTATGGCTGTAGCCGGCCATTCCTCGCGGTGTTCTCGTTTGATGTTACTTACACCAAGTGAATGTATAAATCACGGTCAACGGTATCGCAGCTGAGCCCCAAGGTCTACGACGGAGACATTGAACATTGTCGCTCCAACATGTACGAGACAACACCGCCAACTCGATAGCGATGACCTTGTAAACAACTATCAATACATTTGCACACATGCAATCTCATCCATCCATCCACCTAGAGCTTAATAACAAAGATTGATGTAATGGATGCCAATCTACCGGGGCGGGGCAGCGGAACCCTTCCCCCCACTCTAGAGGGGCAGCATCTCAACCTTTCGGAGCATCTCATTTTGGCAGAGGAGTGTCTGTGTCTGGATATTTCTTTGGAATCATTTTTCGTCGACAGACATACTCGGCAAGCGTTCGTTTAGTCAGACCATACTCAATCAACTACCGCCAACATGAAGCCCACCATGGGAGTTGCCATTATTGGAGGGGGTCTATTCGTCAAGGGCTCACATCTGGTAAAGTCTCACCCTGAACATGACATCGCCTCCTCAAGCAACTGACCATGTGGCTAACCAATCATCTCACCAGCCTGCTGTTCTTAAGTGCGAGCTCTTCAGCCTCGTAGCCGTCTACTCAAGATCTCTCAAGTCAGCCCAAGAAACCGCCAGCCTCATCCCCGATTCCGTCACCAAGCCGGATCTGTACGCTGAGGATGCCGGCCCCAACAAGTCCTACCAGGACCTTCTTCAGCGAGATGACATCTCCGCCGTCATCATCGCCCTCCCCATCCTCACTCAGCCTTCTTTCATAGAGGCAGCCCTCGCCGCCGGCAAACACGTCCTCGCCGAAAAGCCCATTGCCAAAGACGTCCCTGCTGCTCGTGCTCTGATCGCCAACGCTCAGCGTATCTGCTCCACCAGCAATGCTACCTTTGCCGTTGCAGAAAACGTTCGCTTCTACCCCAGCTTTGCCTATGCTGCCGGCGAGGCCGCGAAGCTCGGCAAGGTCCACAACTTCAGCGTCCGCGTCCTGTGGCGCATCGAGCCGGACAACAAGTGGTTCAATACCGCGTGGCGCCAAAAGCCTGATTATCAGGGAGGCTTCCTGCTTGATGCCGGTGTGCATTGGGCCGCCGCAACGAGGCTGCTGCTAGCAGGCGAGGTGAACAAGCCGGAGACGGTCCAGGCCTTTACCGCGCAAATGTGCGAGCACTTGCCACCGATCGATACCGTAACCGCCATCGTCAAGACCCAATCTGGAGCAACGGGCGTGTTTCAAAACTCGGCCGGATCTCTGCTGCAGGCCTTTGAGTGGAGCTTCTCGTACGAAAAGGGCACTGTAAAGATCGCCGGCGAGACGGTCACCGTGCAGCCAGTCGGTGGGCAAGAGTATGTAAAGGAGTTTACCAGGACAAACGGCGTGACCGAGGAAGTGGCCGCGTGGGCACAGAGCATTGTCGATGGCCGGGCTAATCCATTGCAGGCGCCAGAGCAGGCTCTTGCTGATTTGGAGTTTGTGGAAAAGATGTTTACAAGCGGCGATGAGAATGGCTCGACACAAAAGTACGAGCTCCTGTAGAAAAGACTAGGCAAGATACCAATGTCGTTATGTAAAATTTGGAATACATGTACAAAAGCAATCTGATAATGTCTATTTCTAGTTGAGAGAAACTACAGACTATGTGACAGCAAAGAGAAACACAGGCAACAGTTGGGATCGGTCACAGCTTGCTCGCCTCCTTTGGCGGAACGACAGCCCCCAAGTGAATCTTGCCCAAGCCCTCCCTCAACTGCGCATTCATCCCATCTTTTGGGGGTCTCCCCGTGGACCTCTCAACAAACACGTGCACAAAGCCCCCCACGGCCTTGACTTCATCTTTGCCTCTTTCAAACAGAGCCACCTCGTACGTTACGCTCGACTTGCCCAACTTGGTCACGCGGACTCCAACCTCCGCCACGGCTGGGTAGGCAATCGAGGCCAAAAAGTCCGTGTGAGAATGCACCGCCAGGGCATACTGAGAAGATGAAGGGGGGTGGATGCCACACTTCTCGACAAGATAGCTATTCACGGCGGAATCGAATCTAGCATGCCACAGATCCGATGCGGCAATCAATTAGCAAAGCTTAAAAAGTTCCCATGGTACCACTTCATTTAAGAGTAGGTATTGGTTTCCGTCGACCCGAATCATGAAGGAGGAGTGGGTAGGGGGTGCGTGGGATAAGGGGGTTGAGTGTTTCCAAGTCTGGTGATGTTCCAGATAAGGTCGACACAAGCACACGAGTAGGCCTTACAGGAAGTTGTACACCGAGTTGTTCATATGATCGTACATGTCATTGTCGTTCCTGTGGCGATACAAGACACATCATCAACACTGCCTCCTGATTCCTGGGAACCTTGAAACACCCAATCATCTCTCTACCCTTCGACCTTGTTCGGCCTTCGGAATTTTGATGTTCGCCCAGGATGCGGATTCGACATACACGGCAGCCTCTAAGAGGTGGAAGAATCCATCCAAAAGGACTTGGAATCGCGTCGAGGCCAAAGTGGAGGAGGGGTGAAGAGGAAACTCACCATCTTGTCCTGTACTCCAGGAGGTACGGATAATCCCGACGTCGGCGTGTCTTGAGCACGCCCAGGCTCATACTTGCATCCGACTCCAGACGTAGAAGCGGGCTAGGAGAAGCAATACGCGAGCGCCGGAGATGGTTCCGTCAGGCAACACTTGATCGGATGCTAGAACTAAAGCCCCGACAGGCTCTCTGGGCAAGAGGGAGGCAAAAAGAACAAATAGCCACAAATCGACCTGCGACTGATCCAATCTAACCGTCGAATTGGCGAGACCGCGAGGGTGCAGCAAAGGCATGGATTGCTGCATTTCGTGTCAGCCGGCTATCGGCAGCTCCATCTGCAAGCCGAGGTTCGGCGGAGCCAAGGTCCAGGGTAGGCGAATCGCGTTGGGTGCTTCCGGTGCTGTCGGTAGAGAAGCCCGGCAGTCCCGGAGCGGAGCCACAATTCCCCGCCAGCCCACGTTTTGCCGCCCCCGACCGCCTAATTTTCTGCGCTGCCCCTCGTTTTCGCGTGGCGGTACGTCACTCCGCAGACGGCCCAAGATCAAAAACTTGAACCTGTACGGGGAAGTCCGCATCGCGCCATCAACTCAAGCAGCCGGGGGTGTGCGGTTGGTGCCTGGATAGTCGCTCCGGATACTGTCGTTGTCGAACCGCTTATCCGCAGCTCCGTCTGCTGATGCTACCGCGAGCCTACTCGAGAACCATTGGCAGGCTTGTAGGAAACGGAGCCCTCGCGATGACGACCTCTTCTTCTGTGGCCCCCGCCACCATGGCCGCAGCACCCGCAGCTAGCTCGGCTGCATCGCATGATGCTGCGCCAGGCCAGGCTGAGCAGTCAGGCGTGGCTACAGCCGACGCGACAACGGCCGTGGTTGACGAGAGCCGCAATGGAAGCGGAGGTGTAAATGGAGATAAGCCCACAAAGAAGAAGAAGAAGCCGAGCCTCAGGGACCGGTCCGTGATCCCTGACGAAAAGACGGTCCTCATCACTCCCGCGGGAGACATCTGGCCGCGACCCTACCACTTCGAGGACGACCTCCGGCGCGTGCGACCCTACCATTTCACGTACAACACGTACTGCAAGGAGAGATGGCGAGGCCGATCGCTGATTGACATCTTCGAGTCCGAGTTTCGAGACCGGCCGGTCGAGTACTACAGAAACTCCATGGTCCGGGGCGACATCTATGTCAATGGCAGAGTGGTTGGCCCAGACTACATCGTCCGCAATGGAGACATGATATCTCATACGTTGCACAGACACGAGCCACCTGTAACGGCGGAGAACATAGGCATCATCCACGAGGATGACGATATCATTGTCATTAACAAGCCCTCGGGCGTTCCTGTGCACCCCGCAGGCCGATACAACTTCAACTCCGTCATTGAGATCATGATAGCGGACAGGGGCAAAGACTTCCTGCCACACCCGTGCAACCGATTGGACCGCCTCACTAGCGGCATCATGTTCATCGCCAAGAGCGTCAAGGCTGCGGAGGCGATGGCTATCAAGATCAGAGGCCGGACCGTGAGGAAAGAATATCTCGCGCGCGTGGTCGGGCACTTCCCGGACGGAGAGGTCGTCTGCGATCAGCCGATACTGCAGATATCGCCCAAGCTCGGCCTAAACCGCGTGCGCGCCAACGGCAAATCTGCCAGAACCGTCTTTAAGCGCTTGGCGTACTATCCGCCACGCGAGGGAGACGCAGATGAGCCGGCCGTGTTGGCCGAGGATGGACAACCGCCTACGCCCACAAATGCGGAAGAGCAAGCCGAAGATGAGCGAAGCAAGCCTTGGCTGAAGAAGAAAGGGTACTCCATCGTAAGATGTCTGCCGGTGACGGGCAGAACGCACCAGCTGCGGGTGCACTTGCAGTATCTGGGCCATCCCATCCAAAACGACCCCATCTATGCCAACCAGCGTGTCTGGGGTTTCAACCTGGGCCAGGCGGATGCCGATGGCTCACAGAATACCGATGAAGACGTCATCAGCCGCCTGAATCGCATGGGCAAGGAAGAAGTTGCCGAAGCTGTTGTCTACTACGACGAAATGGTGGATAGATACGAGAAGCAGCGCGCGGAAAAGATGACGGGCGAACTATGCGATATATGCCAGACGCCACTCTACTCTGACCCTGGAAGCCACGAGCTATCTCTGTGGCTTCACAGTCTCCGATACGAGGATGCCGATGGAAGCTGGGCATACACAAGCCCGCTGCCTAAATGGGCTCTTCCGCCAAAGGGCATGAGCGGACCTACTACCGTGGGCGGAATGGAGGAGCTTGTGGAAGCCGTCAAGGACGAAAATCCTGAGATTTCGTCAGAGGTGCAAGCCAAGGTCAGGGCAGAAGCTGAAGCAGAAGCAAAGGCCCATACAGAGCCTGGGCATGTCGATGCTCAATCTGGTTCACAGCCAGAGCAGCTCCCCAATGGGGCATAATGAATCATGAATCATGATGCATGAAAGCAGAAGGGAATACCTAGTACTTAGACATGGAGAAAAAAAAAGGAATACACACGCGCAATCAGATAATCAGAGCTACGCATTCTAGAAGGATTCGAGCTGATGTTGGAGAAGGGCGTATTATTCAATCTATTCAATCCCCTTTCCTTGTTGGCTCACTTTGAGCTTGTTTGTCTTGCCCAATGAACGTGAATCATATCCTCTCTCACACACACTTTGTCTCACTCACCACGTAGAATGGAAACCCTTTGGTCGTAATTGCGACCTGTAAGTATAACCCGAAATCAAGACACAAAAATCAACAGAGCACTACGAATTATGAAAAGCCACGAGCTGAACCCAGCGCGTATCCTTGTTGGGCACGCCCCCCTTACTTGTACATACATGCTGCCATCCCCCCCCCCCTCGTGTTCTTTTTTCCTTCTTGGCGAAAGCATGGAGCGGAGATGATCCTTTTTGCCATTTCCGGCGTTTGATGGGGACGATGAGCTGCGGGGGAAGATTGGGCGCTCAATTGGGTTTGACCGAAGGGCTGTTGAAGATCGCCTGGAGAGATGAATCCTGCAAGGGCTGGGAACCAAACCAACGCACATGCGGCAGATGCTCGTTGTATACTTGTATATACACGGGAGTACTTTGCACATTTACATAATGGTTCTTTGCGCACGTGAATTGCGTCAACACGGGATTTAATTTAAACAAGAAGAAGAAAAAAATGCATGTGAAAAGTGAGCAGATCAGTCCTACAGGTCATTCCGCAAATGCAATGGGCCAGCTGTGACTGACCCCCAAACTTGGGATGGGCCAGCGCGAGCAATCAAAAAGTGGCCTGTGCCTGTACAGATCCGAATCTCTTCCTTCACCCCCCCAAGAAGAGGTTGCCGCGACGAACGATAGATCGACTGCCTTGGCCTTGGCCGACCGCAACTCTTTTCGGGGCTTGCTTGGAGGGCAGGGGGTTCCTCCAAGGCCCTTGGAAAGGGAAATGCATACGCTTTGCAGCCGTGATTGAGTAATGCCCCGACAGGATGGATGGGGAAGATGCTGCGTGTTAGCTAAACTGGCAATAAATCGAGCGTTGGAAAATCTCCGGTCACCGCAGTAATATCAGTCAGCATAATCCTTTATAGTAGTGCAGTCACTAAACAAATTTAGGCAAGGCAAGGCAAGGCAAAGACGGAAATGAGACCGCCGTGTGCGGAAGGGGACCAAAGAGCTGGCACCGTAAAATAGGTAAAAGAGAGGGAAGAGAGAAAAAACGTCAGATACCCGCACGCTGCCTCGTCGCCGAAATTGATAGCCGGCGGTCTGAACCAAAGATAGCAGCGCGTCCCACCGTCTCTTCCCCTTCCCCTTCTTCCTCTTGTAGCCCCCCCGGACCGTCCAAGAGCGGCGAGACATGCCCTCTTTGAAAGGCTCCAACCGCCTGATGGGCGGCGGCGGCGGCGGAGGTAAGGTGAGTGGCAGCGGCCGCGATGCGGGTCCGTCCAATATCTGGAACCATGTCTCATCATCGTCTAGAGCCCGAGCGAACGAATAGACCAGAGCACGGAGCAAGCACGAAGGATTTGCCTGCCGGGCCTGCTAAAAACAACAGCTGCATTGTCATTGTCGCTGGTAAGAGCAAACGGCAGGGCCAAGGCGTGCGTACGGGGGGAGCACACACACTTATCATAGACTAGACGAGTCATCGTCTGCATCACATCAAATAGGGTCTGCTCCGTAGCATGCAAACGGCCCATAGCCACGCACGAGAAGATGGATAGATGCCTAGAAAAGATGGATACGGGGGGGGAAGGCGTACTCAGATGATGATCGAGCCCCCAGTTCGCTCTCGCTCTCGTCTTCTCAGAGGGGGGTGGTTCTCATTCAATGCTGGTAGAGTATAACGGTGTATTTACGTACTTGGATATAAGTAGTGTGTTTGGGGAGAGGCAAGGGTTTGCCCGTCTGTCTGTCTGCTCGCGTGGAGCCCGGCTCAATTGATTTTTTAATTTTTGGCCCAGGCTGGTCGCGAATCTAGCAAACAACTCAGTTCGGACAGATGGAAACATGAAATGGATTGTCACATCAGACTCGTCGAAATGCTCGAGCGTCGCTTTGGGAAGGGGAACTTTGGCCCATGGCCATCAATGGGCCCAGCATGATTGAAATGACGACAGGACGACATGCTCCTTTATCCATAATCGCCAGCATACCGTCCAATAGGAGCCTCATGCTTGGCTAAAGGAGGCGAAGAAAAATTTTTCTCGCTGGTGCTGTTTCTAGGAAGGGGGTCTCTTTTCTTGGGGGTTTCTGTACTCCGTATGCTGTTATAGGCTCAGCCTTGGGGAAGACGCACGTACAGGTGGTAGGTATGCAACCTCTTTTTTTTTAGAGTCCTCCCTTGCTGCATTGCATGTACGAGCTACCCCCAATCCGCTCTGTGCATCCCGCCTCTACGCTTTGGATGGCTCCAAGTTTACCTAACGGTCTTGTGAGGTAAGCCAGAAAGCGAGCCTGCGGGACGGCGCCGCACACACACACACACACACACATACAAATGATAGATCCCTTTCCAGACTCGCCATCTTCTGGGGGTGATTATGCAGGGGAACAGATTCAAGCGGGTGGCCATCTGGAATATCTCCAGCAACACCTGCCGTCATGGCCGTTGGTTGGGCCAGTTTACGATACTCGCAGCTCCAAGGGCCGCCATGCATGATTACGCGCAAGGGGTCTCGTCAAGTCTTTTTACTAGATTGTCAATGGCTCGATGAGAAAAAAAAAACTGAGATGAGGCGTCGAGTTCCGCCTGTTTAGGAGATCATCGAAAGCCCCTAACTTGCGGGGCCAAAATGCCAAACGCATGTTAGATGAGGAATATTCTCGTCTTTCTGGCGGATGTTGTAATGTTGTGGCAGTAAGCCAAGCGACGCTATCAAAGCTCTGCGGTGAGTGAGCAGCTGTGAGTAATTTGCCACGCGCGGCCGGCCTCACCACTGCCTCTTTTTGGTCTTTTTGGTTTATTCCCTCTCCTATCAATAGCCGAACTGGTCCGGTGCAGTGGCATTCTAGTAATAACCGTCATGTGTGCGTGCTATGTCTTTTTGTCTGTTTTTTTCCATTTCTGGGGTTAGTCTTGGGCTCGGATGCATCAAGTCATCGGGATCACGACAGCGGCTGGCGCTGTACCGAGATGCGTTGCAAGCCTTTCTTGGACCGTCGTTGGAGCGCCGGGATTTCCCAGCTCTTCGGAGGTGCCGCGGCTGATGATGACATCTGACGACACCGAACTTTGGCCAGAATGGAAAACAAGTGCTACTGCCATGATCCAAGCCCTATGACCAAAAGCACTTTTTGCGTCTCTCTGTTAGCTCGGAGTCGCCACACGTGTCACCGGGTTCGCTCTGCTCTGATCAGTCCTCGGCCCCTCTCGGTTGCTTCCCGACCTCTTCTCCGGAATCCCAAGCGGCAGATCTGTCGACTAGTTACTAATTACGGAGCAGTCTTGTGTATCCAGGCAAAAGAGAAGAGGAGAATGGCCTTCCGTTCTATCCATAAGCCGGTGCTCCGGTAGTGGAAAACGATCTACCGGGTCGTGCTCGGCTTTCAGAGTGCAATCAACCAACAAATCTCCATCGCAATGGAGTAGACAGCACCGTCTGCCCTTTTGTAAGTGCACTGTAAGAGCGGTCCGCTCGTCGAGTGGCTTGACAATGTATGGGTGCATGCCCGCCGCTGGCGTTACGCTAGACTCTGCTAGGAGAATTCTCTATGGGCGTAGAAGACTGGAAGAAGCAATCGTCAGCAGAATAATGTTTTATTCTGCTTTGTAAGTCGCGCTGGCAACATACCCGGTCCCTTGGTAGTAGTGTACGCGAGATACAAAGCCGCAACCCGCTGGTACTCCGTACACACCGTGATCGCTCTCTGGCAGTGCGTCTCCGCTCTTTGGGCTGCATGCCCTTGTTGAGGTTGAGCATTTGCCAGGAACAGCTTGCCTAGCCCACGGAGCATACGTCCGATGAAGAAAAGCCATGGAAGGGTGCTCCAGAAAAACTGGTTTGAACCAAAGGAGAGGCAGCCACTCAGAGGTCCGACCACCTACAAGGGAACCCCTGTGCTTCCATGCTTCTAGTTTTCTTCTACTCTCCGTGCTCCGTAATGAGCAGAGGCCAGGACCAGGAGCCGGAGCTGAGTTGTGATAAGCTGCACGCTAAATTGTTTTAATGACGACGAAGCAGAACTCCGAACAGAATTTGGGAAGCGGAGATGCAGGCAAGCCAGCGCCCGGGGAGACGAATGTGGTAATTTTGATCCCCTGGAGGCAAACTCTACAAAACGACCGGAGAAGCGTCGTGCCAGACTGCTTGCCGGACCTTCGTGGGGGGCATGAGGGGATTTTCCCGGGAAACTTGGACGGCCGATAAGGATGTTGTGTGTGTCTCTGCAAATGTTTCGAGCGAGCCCCATGCAGACCACCAAATCAGCAATTCCGCCAATCTCTGGATACGAAAGTCATGTTGCAGATGCCAGGGGCAATTAGTGCGAGTTAGGCAGATGGCTTTTGGCTGGCAATGGCGTTAGTAACAAGCCTCCTTTACCCAGTGTGGGCTGCTTTGCTGGATTGGAATCAAAATGCTTGAGACGTGGGCAATAAGGAATCACGGGAAGTGCCGCCTATTGCGCCGCCGGTTGTCCGTACGAATCGCAGAGCCGCGCATGGCTGCTGCTTCCGAGGTTTTCTTTCTCGAAGCCTCATCATTTGCTTTCCTCTCATCTACCAAGTCATCTGCCCCCAAATTCAGATGGAGCTACCATCATAGCCAAGGTCTATTCTTCAACGGCCCAAAACGGACCAAGTCTGGTCAGCTGGGGATAAACGCCGCCTTGCGGCATAGCATTCCGCAGCAACCGCATGGTTCAAGAGAAAGGCAAGGTTTTTTTCTCCCGTTTGGATTTTTTTTTTAAACCCCGATTCCAATTCTCCCGCCAGACTATTTCCGCCAGCGGAGGGGTTGGCGTCTCTTGAGAAATTGCCACGCGCCGCGCGGTCGTTTAGCATGCAGCCTCTTTTGCTTGAAGCACTAGTTTCATTGTAGGAAGAAACAACCTAATGGGGCAGTCGAAGAAAAGCAGCAGTTGAGCAATAAACAGTAACGCCTGACAAAGAAAACAGAGGACGCAGATTCGTTCGGATAGTCCAAGGCTAGATGAAGCAAGTCGCTAGAATGCACCAAGGAAAACGATGACAGCCAGAGGGGGGCGTGTGTGACATCTCGACCGGTGCTAGAGCGTAATGCCACCAACCTAATTCTCTGGAGCCTGTCACAGGCTCGGTGGCATCATCGCAGGCTGTCGGGCCCTCGGTGAAAGATCGGCTGCACGCTGTTCGGGGGTCATGGCTGGAAAGTCGCTGGATAAAGATGACATATCCGTTTTCTGGAAAGATTCGAAGCTTCTTCAGCCCACTCTTCCTGCATTCCGGATGCCGGGATTTGCGGCGGTTCCGGCTGGGCTAGACGGATAGCACACGCTAGGCCACATGGACTTTGGCACTTGGGAAAACAAACTCGCAAGATCTCGAATACTGCGGTCGATCTGAGGGCTGTAGTAATCTTTGGTCGTTCTGTCGAGGGGGTGAGAATACTCTTGGGCTTCGGACAAGGCATCGGAAGGCGTCGGAAACTAGCCCGCACGAAGTTGTCCCCAGGTTGTTTTGTGTTGACGCATGTCGAGGTACAAGGTGGTGAGGAGCGGGAGAAATCTGCTGACAGACAGCGGCAATTAGGAGCAGTGGCAAAATGCACGATGCTGCATCTGGAAGGGAAACGAGCGTGTGTGTGTGGTGTTGCTGGCAATGCTACGAAGCACACCATTTTCCCAAGTGCAAGCAAAACGCTGTCGAGGATTCCAAGTTGGAGTAGTTACTCTTTGCTCGTTTTCGCTTGTGGATGATCAGCTAATCAAGTATTACCTCGTTCTCGCTAATGACGTCTCTATTTTACTGCTTTATTGCTTTTAACTTTTTTTTTTTTTTTGGTGCGAATGCCTACCAGCAGGTACCTTCTTGACAGAAACACTGGAGCATCATGACCGCGTACCTGCTGGTTAGCGACGGAATCGGTAACCTGTACTGCCATGGCGATACGCGGCTACAGCGAATCCGCACGGCGCTTCACCGTAGCATTAGGTATCCTGCAAATCTGCCAAATGTACTCTGTATCTGCGTCCTCGCACTACTGATTTTTCTTCTATCAATTTCCGCGAGGCGGTCAGCGGCTTTAGGCTGCGAATAGCTGCCATTCCACACGACACTAAGACACTAAGCACGCATGTGTGCTTTTTGGCCTTCGATGCGCCAACTCCAATCTCCATGAACCAACTAGTTTTCCAGTCCACAGCTGCCAGCATGCCTCCTTTCCATTTGTCTGCGGCCAGCGTGTCGAGGTAGTCCTGCACCGCCAACTGGGGCGCCAGCCGCAGACGCCATTCGCTGCCCAAGAGGCAGAGGCAGAGGCGCACACCAGGCGTTTTAGCTGCATCTGCGTCTGCAGCGTGGCCAATGGTCAGAATGCCGCACGCGCCGACGGGGCCGATCCACCACAAAGCAAGTTCTCTGCCGCAGGCTCGCCGTTGGGGATGCCACGGCAAGACGAGGAGGTGAAGCAGCAGGATGGCCTCTCTTGAGAAGGAGAGAGGGAGAGAGAAAAACAGAGACGCCGCTCTGAAGCCGATGAATCTTCGTCGAGATGCCGAAGTGCGGCGAAAGGGCATCCGTTTTCGCTTCCTTATCCTATTTGGAATTCATGCCTGCTAATGCATTGCAGAGTAGTAGCAGATTGCTGTCTTTGAAGAAGCCCCAGCTCTTCGTATCCCCAGCGTCTTGGGGGGAGATGGCAAAGTCAGCAGCAAATGGCGAGACGGGAGTGTTTCTGGTACACTAACGAGGTAGCGGTGGACAATCCGCTCAGCAGGCGTCCCGTCCCCCATCCATCGTCGATTTCACCATTGGCGCCATGCCAGTATGCCGGCCCACGACAAGTTGGTGGTCTTCCGCCATTTCCATCCTGCGTACGGGAAATGTACGTGTGTACTCCGTCTAGACAAGTAGAAATACGGAGTAGGGGCTAAACTAACCAGCATTGCAACCCCTCCAACCCAGATCGCGATCCAGTCCATCTGCGGAATACTGTGCGTACATACATACATGCCTGCGCGCCGCCGCCGTGTCGGCACTACCAGGTATCGACAGTGTGCAAATTCGAAGGGTTGGGCCATGCCTGATACAAACTAGCAGGCGACTGCCGTCTGTCAGCGACGTCCGCCAGAGTCCATGGCTCGTCGCCGTCTCGGCAGCACCACACGGAACGTGTTCTTGAGCCCCATTAGACAAGATGTCGACCCTCATCGACACCGACGCGAGAGACAATAGCGTCACAGCAAGATCTGCTTGCAGGCCCCTCTCTGTCTCTTGTCTCCCTCCGCCATCCTCCCTTGCCGCGGAGAGCTGGTAAACCGGAGGGCTAGTATGTATGCCATAGGAGCATTAGAAAATACGGCCTCCTCCTCACGTTGATGCATTGTACGCAAACGGTCTTCTTTGGGCTCTCTCGCCGCACTCACGCTGCTGCCGCCAGCCCGCGCCTCCCTATGCTCGCCATTACTTGCTTGTTCTTGAACCCCAGCTGCGGCGAGCCAGAGGTACAGATGTACGTGGAGTACATGCCGCTACATGCATGCATTTCCTCGGCGCTGGCACTAAGGCATCGCGGTCCGAGGAGCAGACGCTTGTCCTCTCGCTCTCGTCCCAAGCAATCTCGAGTGGCGTCGACCGTGGTCAATGCCTCACCCCGCGTAGGCGCTGGCCGTACCGATACCATGCCAGTACCGGCCGGTACTCTCACCTTACCCGCTTTGCTACGCCTATATTACGCCACACCACAAGAAGAGCCTGCAAGTCTCGAGGCCCGGTCCTCCGCTCGTTACGCTCGCTAAACACACGCCCCGACACCCTGGTCGACCCGATGTACTCTTTGTCTTCTAAGCAGACGCCTCCCCCTCCACCCAAGCCCACGTCCGGGAAGTACCATGGTCCCTTCACAGGTACGGATACAGAGGAGAGGGCTCATGGAGGTCTCGGGGTCCACACCACCGCCTGGTAGGATGGCCTCGAGGTGTAGTATATTATTATAATATGGTACCTGACGGCATCATGTTCTGGTCTCTTTTTTTTTTCTGTTCCACTCTCAAGAAAAAAAAAAATACGTTCCGAATCTCTCTCCATTCTCATCCGAAACGTAATTTCCCGTCTACTGCGTTTTGACCTGCCGTCTGTCTCGGAACAGCCTTCTAAGCCTCCTCTATAGACGCCGTTGACGTCTTGCTTATTACTTCCTTCGTATTGCAATTGCTTTTTTAACGTGGCGACATCCGCGTTTGATTCCAACACACCAAAGCGCTTTCTACGCATCACGAACATTCGCTTGCGTACCTACCTTGTTGACACCATTCAAACAAGCCATCATCAATAGAGAAGCGAGGCGGCCCCGTCTCTGCACGTAACGCGACCCACGAAAGGCCGCTCTCGACTCGTGGCCGTCTATCTGTTGGGGGGCATACACGCCTTTATACTATTTATTGTGGTAGCTCCCCCACTCGACCGCTCCACGGGCTCCTTCACCCTCGTCGCAACCACACCCCTTCAATTCGGTCAATCTATCCATCAACAACTTTTTGCATGTCCCTCTTATACAGGATACCTTGCAATATGCCGCGATCATCTTCCGGAGAACCAGCAAAGCCATCCAAGCGAAAGGGTAAGTCGAATCCCGTCTCACTACGTTTTATATGTCGGTTCTTTCAACACCGCCTTGCAAAGCGACACCGCCGCAATCGCCAATTTCTTTTGTTAGATGATGATGAATGAATCAAGTCACAAGCTAACGAGTCAATTACCCCGAATCTTTAGGCACCCGAAGTGTTTCGACTCTGACGCCCTCACAGCTGGCACGCAAGCGAGCCAACGATCGTGAGGCTCAGAGGGCCATCAGGGCCAGGACCAAGGAGCACATTGAGCGCCTGGAGCGTGAACTCGCTGAGCTCAAGGGTGTCCAGAGCCGCGACAGAAAGGTACAGGAGCTTCTCCGTCGGAACAAGTTCCTCGAGGAGGAGATCGCCCGGCTCAGGGAACACTTGGGCTACACCGCCACCGACTCGTCCTATTCCTCGAATTCCGCAGGTACGCCATGTACCATCACCAACAACGCTCATGACCTTTACTTGGGACCGCTAACTCCAGGTCCATCAGTCTATGACGACAACCTAAGCTCGGGCAGCAACGCTGTGCCAAGTCCTAGGGTGTCGCCTCTTCCATCTAGCGACTTCAATCAAATTACAGACTATACGCAGCAGTCGTATGGCCACATCACAAGCGCTGGCAGCGAGGCCTGGCCTGCAACTGTTGCGCCCAACCCTGTCCTTGCCAACATCTCCAGCCCCTCATCTCCCGCACATGGAGAGGAGTACAACGCAGCGTACATTCCCACGAGTGTACCCCCTTCCATGATGCCCACCACTCTGAAGGAGATCAAGCAGGATTACGATGAGATTGACCACAACAGTATGCAAACCCCTACATCTCGTGCATCAAAAGACACGTTGACGTGCAGCAAGGGCTAACATGAAATCCTTTTCTCCAGGCGGAATCAGGCTCAACACCTCAACCCTGCATAATTTGCCACAAGCATATATGCAGCAGCAGCACCAGCATCAGCATCAGCACCCACAACATCAACACCAGCAGCCACCACCGCCGCCGCTGCACCCATACGCTCATCAACACCAACAGCAACCGCCGCCGCCTCACCCTGCGCACAGCGCATCGCCCCACACGCCGCTGCAACAGCGAAATCAGCAGTGGAATCCCGCCTACTCCCTATATTACCCGACAGAGATGGCCGATAGTCACGCCAACGCTGGCATCCCCCGATAATTCGACACTAACCTGTGACTGGTTGCGTCCTACGGCAATACGCCATCTGACCAGCCTTGAGCCATTCTAAACTCCGACCCTGACATCACCGAAAGACGGATTCTTGGCCACGACAGTCCCCAACTGCCAAAACCGGAGGACGAATACAAACTCTGCAGCAGCGTCCACTGCCTGTCTGCATGCTTACGACAACACGGCCTTGAACCGCTAGCCAATCAGCGTGAATGCGGGTGGCAAGCTTGACAAATGGCAATCGAGTATCGGTTGTATACTGGATTTCAGCGGTGGGACACGCAGGCAAGAATCCAGGCATCTGTCGCATCGAACAGCCACGATGCAGGATCGTGTTGGACAAGGCCAATAGGTCAGAGTGGAGCTCGCTCATTTACGTGGCATCAATGGGAAGGAATAAAAATTTTATGAACGGTTTTGATTTTGCTACGCTTGGATAGACTGGCGCAGCTCAGCCAGTAGTGGTGAAGATCAGGGAGCTTTGAAAGCATCTTCTTTTTATTGGGTGGAGAGAAGGACAGGAAACGAAACACATCGACTCCAGGTATCGATGCCTGTTCTACGACTTACGGAACGGTGTTCATTCCACTTTGGGACACGGACACCTGCATCCGTACCTTTTATAGCATTCATCGGCGTTTGGGTCTAGCATATGCTTTTCGATATTCGGCGCACACACAACGGGACGGACACAACACGATGCATCAGCGGGGTAACTAGGATTTGGCGGCTTAAAGATGGAACAGTGATTTTTTTAAAAACCTTGGGAGATACCACGAGGGAGGTTTACTGGGTTGGCAGGTGGAAAGGGCTGATAGACGGATACACTGCTTCTTTGTTTTATTTTTCTCTCTTTTCAAGTCTTTTAACGCAATCTGCAGGTTTTTTTTCTTTTTTTTTTTATCTTCTTCTTTTTCTTCGTTGTTTGGTTTTATCCTTTTTTATAGACATGCGTTGTAACGGATATTACAAATCTCCTATAGAGGAACCACGAGACTATGAAATAGACACCTTGACAAGTTTTACGCGCAAGTGCAAATCATATGAAAATCACGTGTGAGTGCCGTTGGCTTATCCTTCTATTGTCTGATATTTTCTTTTCTTCTCTTGATTCCCTACCCGTCTCTTTGCCTTCAACTACACCTCTTACGACTAGGCTCATTGGCTCAAACGGTTGTCTTGTTTATTCCCGTCTCTCGACAATTAAGCGCTTCGTGATAGATAAATACGGAGCGGAAAGGAGCGAAACAGGGCTAAGGCTCACTCGCTTACGGCACGGAATACAACCGAACCCCGGATGTTGGGTATGGGCAAAGTGTTACCACTTACCGCCTCTGATCGCTGTTTCGTTCGTATCACGCCTCTGGGGAACTGGGGTCTGCCTGACTGCATGGCGCAACTGCAACAGGGCCATGATGCCAAAGCTAAACTGCCTAGAGAAGGAGAGTTTGCTCGGTAAAGTAGGTGATGTTGCTTTTTGGTATTTATAGAGTTGTAAGAAAGTAGGGAAGAGAAAAAGTAAGACAGGATCAACAACTAGAGACGCGGCAGGATGAGGCAAGACAATGGGAAGGGGGTGGGGGAAAGAGAAAGAGAAAGAGAGGATGGGCGGATTAGGCTTGACTTGGCATCAAGATTCAAGCTTGGTACTGCTAGCAACTCGCTTAGGTTACAAGGTGTTGTCAAGAGGTGCCAGTTTTTTGCGCGCTTGAGTCGAACTACTAAACTAACCCATGCAAACTATTGCTGTCTCATGGCCTCATGCCCTCGTGTCTCTCTCTGCCTTACCGCTGGTGGCAATGGGCTCAAGGAACCGGGTACATTGTAAGTAGCAACTAACTCCAACAGACTATGACTGCTCCATGCAACTAGTCCGGGTTATTTAGCAGTAGCTCAATGGCATCAATAAGCGCCATTATTTGAGAGGAGAGAGAGAGGGGGGCAGGGCAAGCAGGCTACTCCGTATCTGTCGGGCCATTCCCTATCCATGCAGACGTGCATTGCGGGCTTACCTCTGGCGCGTGGGTTCCGATGGTGAGGGCCACGGGGAGATTACTAACAAAGTGTCTTTTTCTCTCATGTCGGGGCGGGATGCTTATATTAACTTCACGCACGATGCATTCAGGCTGCGGGATAAGATGGCTAGCATGAGCCGTACGTTAGCAGGGCAATGGGGAGGATATGGAGAAGGATCTGAGTTTTAGTGCTGGGCTAAAGCAGGCTGCTCGTTGAATGTGAGTGTACAAGCAGCTACTTTATGGAGCAGCGGCGGCGGCAGTGGTTTGGCGTATGCAGTTTAATGAGTTGCGGATTCTTCCAGCTTCAGCCTCACAGTAAACTAATAACCATTGCCAAGCCCTCACGAGGTGATTTTCAGCTCTTGGCATTTCTCTACACAACATGTCTGAGAAGAGAAGGGGCAAAAAACACGTATGTTGGGTACATAGCATGCCGCCTACGCATTACTGAGAGAGTGGAGAGTGAAGGAGAGGGGAACAGGAGAGGAAGAGGGGTGTTTCGGGGGCGTGCGAATGGCAGGAATATTGATTGCACTACCGAGTGCGATGGGTACATCAATTTAATATCAAGGTATGCATACATGCACTCCTCGTTCGTATTGCACATGGCTCTTCCCCAGGGCATTGAGCTGTGTCTGGTCTCCAGTTTTAGGCGCCCGCCTGTGAGAAGTAGAGCCATTAGTTGGCTATTACCACGTTGCCTGTTTGGTTCGGATTGGCATCGAACGAGGCCGCGTGTAAATACGCGGAAGGAGTACATATACGTGTGTGTGTAGAGTAGTAGTACTCCGTAATATCTGTATGTACGTGTGGACTAGCAATGTGATGTGCGGATGACCCCCAAATAAATGGAGACATGTCTTATCTACTAGGGAGTAGAAGAAAGCTTAGGACGGGTGGTGGCAATTGACAGGCTCGGGACATGATTGCCGAGAGGCACGGAATACATGACTATGCAAAGAGGAGAGAAAAAGGTGTGTTGGGCGCCGCTCCTGTCCAGGCAAATGGCACACGCATCAACCATCATCACGGCGTGCCCCGTGTGGGAGACCGGCCCACACATACGGAGCGTGTGAGCATAGCTTTTATTTCCGTAGACCATGCAATGCATAGAGGGAAATGTATAAATAGTAAAAAAAAGAACGCAGCATTAGGCGCCAGGGGAAAATATCACGACGCTAGAGGCGCACAAAAAAAAGGCGATCACCGACCTTGCCCGCCAGAGCTAGCGGCTCTGTTCTGTCGATACTCACTCAAGCGAAGAAGCAAGGGTCTAGGCCTTCTTCTCGGATTTTTCTCCATTGGCCTCAGCGGAAATGCTGCCTTATGCTGATCAGCGGGTGCCCCGATCCGAAGCTGCTGGAAAGCCAGTATTCTCCGCCTCTCTCCCATCATCCTCAACAGACCCGTACTTGGCCCCATCGGCCTCACTACGGTCGGTCTTGTTCAGCTCTATCTATGCCCTTGAAGACGCGACGGCGGCCGTATAGCTAGCATCGTCTCTTGTCCGGGGTATCCCAAGTGTGTTCGGGGATTATGGCGGGCGCGGCGCGTTTAAGACCCCTAGACGGCTAGCAAATATGATAATCTAAATACTACCTTGATAATGTTTAGTAGTCACCCATCATAGCCGATTTGAGTTTCCGGGCATCGTGAAAGGAATAGCGGCATCACCGTCTCGAAAGAACCTGGGGAAAAGGGGGGGTGTGGTGCGTGGGAATGTTTCGGTCTCGTTCAATTGGTCTGTGCTGTGCTCAATACAGACTCAGCGCCGTTGCGAACCAAGTCCTTTTGAACAAGAGAGGTGCTAGGGGTGCTTCGTACTCTGTAGTAGATAAAGTAGCAATAACATTATAAAACTCCCGCCAAGACCAGTTAATATTACGCCTGCGGTCGACAAGAGGTATGTGCCTCACGCAATGCCACTTAGACATATACCTTTGCTTGAGCTAGGCGATTTGAAGAATGGTAAAGAAAAACTGTAGGTGACCTCGCTCTACAAGTCAGGCCTTTATCACGACATCTCCCGTTTGTGCGGACCGCCGGTGTTTGCCAGAGTAAGACGGCATAGAATAATCCTAGTAACCAATGCCGTAATGCCGTAATGCCGCGATGCCGATGCATCAGCGGGATCATCAGGCACGGGACGTTGAACAACGGCAGCCGGAGCTGCAGGATAGCCGTTTGAACCAGGACAAGATGCTTCCAAATACCAATGGCGACCCGATTCCGACTCGTGTGCATTCGAAACAGCAACAGTTTGTGGCTGGATCGATTCCGCAATTGTGGCGTCTGCAGAACGTGGGTCCTAGTATTATGGAAGCGAGAGAGAATGTGCCATGCTGCTGTACCGCACACACACTAGAACACAGTGCAGTGAAAAGACGCTTCTCAGCATACAAACAAGAAGCTCTAGCCTTTTTCTAGTGGACAGGATAGAACCAGCGAGGAAACACGTCCAAAGACGCCACCTAAAGAGCCCTCATTAGCGTTGGCCAAAATGGGTAACTGCTCTGAAAAACACACATAATCAGCGGCACGCAAGTAACGAGATACATGGCGGTACGAAGATGCACAGCCGCCCCGTTTTTGAACCGTCTCATCATTTTCTGAAGGGGGTGTGGTGCATCTCTCTCTTCTCCTCTCTCCTTTCGTTTCGCTGCGCTCTTTGTTGAGGCGGTCCTCCAGAAGAAAGGTGCCCACCCAAGGTGCCAGGCCTCCCGGTCCGAAATAGCTAAGCATCCGCTCCAACATGTACATGCATCAACCTGGCAAAGGCTGGCAAGGTTGGGTCCTCCAAGGTCCCCTCCCGAAGGGCTGAAAAAAAAAATAAAAGAGTCCACCCAGCGGCTCCAGGCGCTGGTTGGGCAGCGGGCCATCATGCGGTGGGTTTGTGGCAGCGGAGCAGCGAAATAGCGAGTATCAAGTCTGAAGAAATTGGCCGAGGTTGACCGAGCCGTTTTCGGTGGCGGACCAAGGGGGAAGGACGGGAGAAGCGCGCTAGAAGGACTATCGAAGCTTTCTTCCTCATTCCCGCCCCGCTGTGGAGGAGGGGTGGCGTGAGACAATCTGAGGTTGTACAGAGCATGGCATGTACAAGGCCAAAGTACCGCTACAAAGCGCCCACCCCTCCCCCCCTCCCTTTCATGTAGAAATTTCCACGAGGAGACCCTGTTAGGCTGGTTTTGGCCTGGATGATGACATAGAAAAGAGGGCGGAGGGAAAAAGGGATAGCGCTGTGGCGAAACAGCAAAGAAGAGGAGAAGAATAGTGATCAATCGAATACCGGACAAATGGCAGAAAAAAAGAGAGAAATCCCCGAAAGTGGGAAAAGGATATCAAAGCATGGGTAGGCAGGAAGGCGAGGAGCCAGTGCCTGTTTTCCAGTCCGGCGGAGCTTGGCACGGAGGGATCATCCTTGAGCCACTCACGCTTGGAGTCCGCAGCAGGCCAGTAGCTTCGATCACCAGTGCTTCGCGACCATCAGCTCGCTACGGAGGAGTGAGGTAAAACTCCTCCATTCGGCTTCGGAAATGGAGAAATGTCGGTGCCTGCTGAAAGCTGAAGGGTTGCGACTCCATCGATACCCACCCACTGACTCCGTACCAGCGCCTTAGTTTGTATGCAGCAACGCTCATCTGCGGAGAGGAGGACAAAGCACTAAACTGCATATCGTGCAACATGCATGCCCGTAGTGAATCAATGGTGGTGGTTGTCGACCCCCAACGCCCCCTCTCATGCGTGCTCCGTACTCGTAATTAATATGAGGTTGGTGAATCCACTAAAAAGACGCATCGTGAGACTTGAACACCGGTAGCCGTAACACCCCCAATTACATCACCCTACATCTCTCCAAACACCACCGCAATAGGAAGAAGTGTCTATGGGCTTGTTAGGCACCTGGGCGTGACGCACAGACAAACAAATTATACGTGAGCCTCTCGCCAACGTATTACTTCGCATGTGCCCGGGAATCTCGACAGCGAGACGAGTCAGGCGATCCAAACGAGCCGCCTGGCCAATCCTTGCTCTCTTGACTGTCGCATCCCAGCCTTGAATCAACGCAGCCAGACATTCACCACGCTCGTTGTGTATTCATCCGCATGTCTGCCGTGTGTGTCCTCCGTAGTGTAGTGGTTTTGCGGTGCGATGCATCGGCAGTTGAGAGTAACAGCTGTGGGTACGATGATCCCAGGGAGGAGGGAAGCTTTGCCTAGAGCGTGCGGTATCGTAACATCGGTCTTCTTTAGTGCCATCCCCATACATCCAGGCCATTCATTATGTTTAGAAAACGGTGGGATAAAGCCATCAAAAGCTAGACTAGTCGACTAGATGCCTAGTGCCAGGTCGCTCAGGGGCTCTTGTGTCGATCAAGACAACCAAGTCCGCATACCCAGGCGGGAATCGCGCCTATGAGATGCTCTTGTAACTTCTCATATAACCGTTGAGCGGGATACTGACGCGCCAATGCGGAAATATGCCACATTCGACAAGGTGACAGCAGCGGTGATGCTGAATAGTGAACAGAACTTGAGACAATGGGTGGCAGCACTATTGCTAGTCATGCCCACACGCACCATTGTCCAGGGCCCAGATGAGTTGCCTCCTGCCGTTGCCCACATATGGCAAGTATTCTTTTGCCTTGGCAAATGAGGTGGCGTTTCGACATCACCACCCACCTGAAGCCATACTTTCGTAATCCCTCGCGTTTGCAAAGCACAATACTCATTCATCGGCGAGGACTCGGTGAGCAAACCTATCAGTCCTGGACTCATGTGCTCTACTGCTGTGCTAATCCAGTCATCCAGTCTCGCGCCATGTTACCAAGCCAGACAAACTGCTTCATCCACCATTCGCCAGCTCCGCGGAAGAGACCTCGCCGAAATCCGGTTGATACGTAGCGCTAGGGATGCAAGAGGACCAGGTTCTCCGCATGTTACGAGGAGTCTTCGATACGACGAAACAAAAATGCCACAAATGTGAAAGCAAGACATCAGCACTTAGGGGCGCGGCTGCGCAAATCAGCCATCAACCTTTTATTTAGGCTCGTTTCTTAGCATGCCACATGAGCTAGCTGGTCTTGATAAGCTAAATTCGCGATGACACTCACGCAGCCTCGCTACGGAGTGCATGGCTGGGGACTTGATCCAGATCACTTCTGCTTTTATGCTGGCTTTGGCGGCAGCGCAATGGAAATTGGAGGGTGAGAAGCGAGAAGACAGAGTGGTATCGCTATCCCCAGACATGCTGTCATACTGCATGACCAGGCGTGGCATCTCCCGGGTCGGTCAGTACTAAATGTTTAGTCGCGAAATCCCTTGCGGTACCGAAAGAATACGTGAACAATGCTGACACATTCGGGGTCAATCCAGACGTCTAATAACAATTCCATTCCTCCATTAGGCCCATTGTCCCGCAATCAGTTCCCAGACCCTGACATCCCCCGACATCCAGAGGCGCTGTTATTCAACATCAACGATCGATCGATGTGAGATTCTCATGGTAGAAATCGGACCTCGGATTTGGGTAATGCCCCACGCAGATCACCGATTACTTGTGGGACTGGTCGTTGGTGACCATATTATATGATGCCGCTAAAAGCAGGTAAAAGCCGGCAGCAACCTGTGCAAGCCAAGCTGCTCTGCTCTGGCGCTAACAGGCGCGTGAGAGCTCCAGCCGAGTTCAACTTGAAGGGAGTCTCTGCTCCTCCAAAGAAACGAGACTTTGTGTCGTAACAATTGCCGCAAATAGTCTTAGTAAACAGCCAGCAGTCGCAACGCGCTGGCGAGATCCCCTGTCGAGACGTCATCGATACTGCCATTCAGCCGCACGGAACCAACAGAAAAAGGAATAAAGTAACGGCTGTCGATTTAGCCCATTGAATATCTCCGACAGGCAGGTCCCCTAGTTGGAGGGCGAAGGTAGCATTGAGCGCGGGATCTCCAGGATCCCACGTAAGATCACACATCTTCCAGCCTTACTGGCCCCCACAAGCCCCTGCCCAGCGCCGTTGGCTAACCATGCAGCCAGTCTAATACTAATCCCAGACTGCCCATATTTATCAGCGATGTATCTTGACTGGCGAGGCATGACGGAGCGGGAGCAAACGAAGCCGTCGCAATAGGGTACCAAGCTTCCCCGTCTCAGCCCCCGTATTGCGGCTGGAGGACGCATTAGGCCAGCGACAGGAACAGGGCGTTCTCTTGACGAATTACCAGTTGTGGTGCCATTGCGCGCGCCGAAGCTGAATAGGGATTGCATAGCTGACTGTTGGAAAGAAAGCGGTTGCAGTCATTTTCGACTAAGAATGGCATTCAAACCATACAGGGGGAGCGTTGTTCTGAGTCGAAATCTGCTCGCCAAATTCCCACTGTACACTGGTTGCAGCGATGCTATAAGCAGGGCCGGGGTGACGACCGACGACTCATCCTGATCCGACGGCGACGTCAAGCACACACCTTTCAGCTGCACAAGTACGCTCCCGATACTATGCGTGGCACGGACGTAGATAGTAGTACCCAGCGGTATACTATTCGCATGCAGGACAGCTGGCATACGTGCAAGGACCCCAAGGACCCTGGATGTCAAAACTGACTGGGAGTGCGAATAGCGCTACCGTACACGGAGCGTGCCGCAATCCGTAGCGGCAGGGAATTATGTTGGGAGACAGTACTTGGTAGAAGTGCCGTTATCCGGCTTAGTCGCCGTGTCTCTGCTGTCCTTGTCGAGCAATAAGCCGTCAATCTTTGCAGAGGTGCAGAAAGAATTGTCTGCCAAGGGCGGCAAAAGCACTGCGGGTGTATATATTAGCGTCATCTCTCAACACCAACAAACCGATCGTGACATGTGCCCACCCGTTCCCGCGTGGAACAGACTGTTCCGACAACCGGGTTCAGATCCACCAAGATCGTCTTTTGATGTACAGCGCTTAGATTGATGGACTGATGGTGGAGTCTCGTCGAGATATCCGTTCCGTAGACGTCGATACGGCATTTATCCGGGCCCAGGCGGAACGTCTAGGCAACGTTACGGGAACAGACATTCTCGCATCTAGGGATCTTTCGGGGAGTATCGCCTGTAGCTCACCGAGCAATGCTGGCCGAGGCCTCTGCCCCGCGTCAGCTGGTGTTTTGTCTGCGGAGTCTGATCCCCAATTCCTCCCCAATTATTGGGTGGGCTTGCTGAAGGGAGCTGCCAGCAGACGACACCGATTGGTCATGGTTTAGCCATATATCCGGCAAAACCATGGGTACTCGGCTATATCAAGGATATAGTACGGCTAATACTCTGGCTCGACGCCAATGGCGGGGAACTTCGCGGGGAAACTCGTCCAATAAAGCATCCTCGTGATGAGAAAGGCGCTGCATCTCCGCGTAAAGATGGCGCAGCATCGGAGAATCCTATTGTTACCTCTCTAGAGATGATACTGCCAAGCAGGCAGAGTAAGCCCGTTAGCGGGAATAGCAGCTATCCGTTGCTGGGATCCGGGTTGGTCCCTTTACGTTTCTCCGAAGTTCTCACGATTAACCATGGTTAATATGGCAAGCTCATTCTTTCATGCGCTCCCTGGTTCTGGCTCTCTGGCCGACGGGTATATAAATTCCCTAGTCTATTCCTTGTGTTGGATCTCTTTCGTGAAACTCTTTATTTTTTTTCTCTTGTGCCTCAGGACTTTGATTCCTTCTCACAGTTTCTTTGTCTCTTGTTGTGGTATACACAGCCCCTACCCTAGAGACTTCTGAAACTGTTGATTGGAATATCCATTTGTTCTTTCTATAAAGTGGAATACTATTATACCCTATAAAGTTTATCAAGGATATTCCTCATAGACAACACACGCTCATATAATCTAAATTTGTCTTCAAGTCACATTATTCCCAGCCATGGCTGACATTGATGTCGAAGCCGTGTTGAAAAAGCTGACATTGGCGGAAAAGGTCGAGCTGCTGGCAGGTGAGTGTTATATAACATGTCATTTTTTTCCCTTTTTACCCCTAGGCCCTAACAGTCATTATCGAGACTTGGTCAACTGTCGATTGACGACTGACGTGCTACACAAGGAATCGATTTCTGGCATACAAAACCTCTGCCCAAGCATGGCGTCCCGTCACTTCGCTTCACAGATGGCCCCAACGGTGTAAGAGGGACCAAGTTCTTTGATGGCGTCCCTGCGGCCTGCTTCCCATGCGGCACTTCACTTGGTTCCACCTTCAACCAATCGCTGCTCGAAGAGGCAGGTAAAATGATGGGCAAAGAGGCCATCGCCAAGAGTGCGCATGTGATCCTCGGCCCGACTATCAATATGCAACGCTCCCCTCTTGGGGGACGAGGGTTCGAGTCTATTGGTGAAGACCCGTTCCTAGCAGGGCTTGGTGCGGCGGCCATCGTCCGCGGCATCCAGAGCACCGGTGTTCAGGCAACCATCAAGCACTTCTTGTGCAATGATCAAGAGGACAAGCGCATGACGGTGCAGAGCATAGTCACGGAGCGGGCACTCCGAGAGATTTACGCGCTTCCCTTCCAGATTGCTGTTCGAGACTCCCAGCCGGGAGCGTTTATGACGGCGTACAATGGCATCAATGGCGTGCCATGCAGCGAGAACCCGAAATATCTCGACGAGATGCTCCGCAAGGAATGGGGGTGGGATGGCCTCGTCATGAGCGACTGGTACGGAACATACAGCACCACCAACGCCGTTGTAGCCGGGCTTAACCTTGAGATGCCCGGTCCGCCGCGGTTTAGAGGTGAAACGCTCAAGTTCAACGTCTCCAACGGAAAGCCCTTTGTCCATGTCATCGACCAGCGGGCCAGGGAGGTGCTGCAGTTTGTCAAGAAGTGTGCTGCGTCTGGAGTTGCTGAGAATGGGCCTGAGACGACAACCAACAACACTCCCGAGACGGCGGCTCTACTCAGAAAGATTGGAAACGAAGGCATTGTCCTGCTGAAGAACGACAACAACGTCCTGCCCCTAAAGAAGAGCAAAAAGACGCTGATCCTGGGTCCCAACGCCAAGCAGGCGACATACCATGGTGGAGGCTCTGCGGCTCTCAAGGCATACTATGCCGTCACTCCTTTTGATGGCATCAGCAAGCAGCTCACCACGTCGCCTTCATACACCGTCGGCGCCTACACGCATCGCTTCCTCCCCGTCCTGGGAGAGCAGTGCACAACGCCAGAGGGAGCCCTAGGCATGCGCTGGAGGGTCTTCAACCAGCCTCCTGGCACCGCCGGCCGCCAGCACATTGATGAGCTCTTCTTCACCAAGACGGAGATGCACTTGGTAGACTACTACAACCCCAAAGCAGCCGACGTATGGTACGCAGATATGGAGGGCACTTACACCCCCGACGAGGACTGCACCTATGAGATCGGCCTTGTCGTTTGCGGCACCGCCAAGGCTTACGTTGACGACAAGCTCATCGTCGACAACGCAACTCACCAGGTCGCCGGCGACGCATTCTTCGGATCCGCCACACGCGAGGAGACGGGTCGTGTCAACCTCGTCAAGGGCAAGAGCTACAAGTTCAAGGTCGAGTTCGGGTCAGCCCCCACATACACTCTCAAGGGTGACACCATCGTTCCCGGCCACGGATCCCTCCGCGTCGGCGGCTGCAAAGTCATCGACGACCAGGCCGAGATCAAGAAGTCCGTCGCGCTGGCCAAGGAGCACGACCAGGTCATTATCTGCGCGGGCCTCAACGCAGACTGGGAGACCGAGGGCGCAGACCGAGCGAGCATGAAGCTCCCCGGCGTCCTGGACCAGCTCATCGCCGAAGTCGCGGCCGCCAACTCCAACACGGTCGTCGTCATGCAGACCGGCACGCCCGAGGAGATGCCCTGGCTGGACAAGACGCCCGCCGTCGTCCAGGCCTGGTACGGAGGCAATGAGACCGGCAACTCCATCGCCGACGTCATCTTTGGAGACCACAACCCCTCAGGCAAGCTGCCGCTCAGCTTCCCCAAGCGCCTCCAGGACGTGCCCGCCTTCTTGAACTTCCGCACCGAGGCCGGCCGCACGCTGTACGGCGAGGACGTCTACGTCGGATACCGATACTACGAGTTCGCCGACAAGGACGTCAACTTCCCCTTTGGCCACGGCCTCTCCTACACTACATTCTCCTTCTCCGGCCTCTCCGTCTCCCACAAGGACGGCAAGCTCAGCGTGTCCTTGTCCGTGAAGAACACGGGATCCATCCCCGGCGCACAGGTCGCCCAGCTGTACGTCCGCCCTCTCCAGCCGGCCAAAATCAACCGTCCCGTCAAGGAGCTCAAGGGCTTCGCAAAGGTCGAGCTCCAGCCCGGCGAGTCGAAGGCGGTGGCGATAGAGGAGCAGGAGAAGTACGTGGCGGCGTATTTCGACGAGGAGCGAAACCAGTGGTGCGTCGAGAGGGGCGAGTACGAGATCATCGTCAGCGACAGCAGTATCGTGAAGGAGGGTGCAGCGCTGAAGGGATCGTTCAAGGTGGAGGAGACATACTGGTGGTCTGGAATATGAGAGTCCCATAGAAATTAGTAATGCGTTGTTGATTTTTACTGATCCAGCTAATGTACAATGAAATATATAGTTGACATGAATGCGATGATGACTCTTCATTTTTAATTAAATAAGGATTTGCTTGAGGGGAGGTTCCCAATGTCTCTCAACTTGTCTAATTAGAAGATTCGTAGTGCATTAAACTAAACAGCAAGAATCAAGGATACATTTGCCGCTCAACGGATCCCCCCAAGATATCCAAGCAGCCACAACTTGTTCCTCCCAGCAACGAAATCCTCCAACAAAAACTCTCTTCACCTTAACGTGGTAGTTTGCACATGCTCTGTCCAACGTATCGTCATATATAAGCTAGAAGGCACCCATAACCTCATCTTTATCAAGACTCCAAAACAATCTGAGCACCTCCTCAGCATATTGCCTTCCAAGACTCCACCACGGCTCGTTTATCAGGAACAGAAAGCTCAGTATTCCATCCACGCGATGATGGCTCCGCTGCCAAGTCAATTTGCATGCCGCGCATCTCCTAAGCTCCGACACACATGGCAGTGGAGCCCAGCGGTGCGCGGACTGCCGCATTGAATCTATCCAAAACTCAGCCCCAAGCAGCCGTCGAGCGTCAGAATGTCGCCTGCTGTTTGAAAACCCCTGGCCGGAGCAGTGACATACTCCAACCATATTGCAGGGTATACGCGTATCCGGCAGCTCTCGTCGTCACGGAAATCCCCCTCTCCGATCCCTGACTTTTCCCGCTTAGTGCGCCTCTGCATACTCCGTACCCATGCCCGATATAGTACCCAAATGCGCCATTGCGCTCTCCCCCCGCGGAGAAAGCACAAAGTCAATCCCACCTCACTCAATCAGCTCGTGGTCTTCGTTACACCGTACATTGGCAACCACCTCTGGGATGTTGGCTTCTCGCAGAATAAATCCGTGCTTCTCGACGATGACTTCTCCTCCAAGAGGTCCCCTCTCGTACACCATGGCGCCCTCCTGGTATTCTCCTCTGAGCCACCGCTGGAGGCCTAGGGCCGTGTTTGCCGCATTGATGGCCACATGCCAGTTTTCCAATCCGATAGTCATCCAGCCGACCACGGACAAGGTCTTGATGAATCGTGCTGGAGGTGAATTGTGGCAGCTTGGCACAGCCGCTGCCATGACCCAGATAAACACGCCAACGGCCGTCTTCCAATACGGCACTGTGACTTCCCAGACCAGCTCCCAAAGCTTAAGGAAATCCGTCTCGCTTAGAACCTCGGAGGTGGGCACGCGAGCAATGATGGCGCGGTAGTAAACTGAAGCCGTCACGCGGATGCAGCGATACATGGCGTCGTTTTTTGTCCTAGCTAGCCGGGCACTCGCAGTCTCTTCCACCGGAGCTGGCGGCGAGCCGTTGGAAGACGCGGCATCGATACTCCTTGGGGAGGATGCATCGTAGTCGGAGCTGCTTGCCGGGGATGTACCTGCTCCCTCGTAGCCGGTGGTCTCCCACATGCAGTCATCACCCTCTTCGGCCGGACGGCCCATGGCCTCCTCCTCTTCGTAGAGCGGAATATTCTCAGGCATCCGATCTAGCTTGTCCAACGCCCACAAAGCCGCATCCGTCACTTTCTGCAAGTCTTCTACGGTTGGTGATGGGGGCAGGGATTGTACGGTTTGTATGACGAATCTTACGTCGTCCAGGATCTGGGCGGAGCTTCGATGAAGCTTCAACGCCGATCCTGGGTCGACAAAGTGTGGCCATCCAGACAAGAAGGGAGAGTTGAAGGCAGTTTGATAGGGGACCATGAAATCATCGCGAAATTCAAAAGTAGGCTGACCGTAGATGTCAGGATCGATGTCGTGAGCGATAGCAATGGCAATATCGTGACTGGAAGGAGTTAGTTTGAATGATTAGCAGGATTTACATCGAAGCCGCCCAACAGCTGCAGTGGTAGTGAAAAAAGGAAGGGCGGAGACAAGATGAAGGTGTGTTGGCCCGTAGCACTGCGGCAGGCCATATCCGTCCAAGGCCAAGGGGTGGGGGTGCAAGGGGATTGTGACGCACTGAAGGGGCCACGAAGGAAATGATGTTTTTTTTGATAACTAGCACTTACATGAGCACAGTCTTGGCCAGGAAACCGCCCATCCCTAGGTCCTGGAGACCGCCCCTCATTCTAATCATGGTCTTGAGGCCCGCCATGTGGGCGCGCAGCTCTTCAGTGGTCCCCCAGTACCACGAATCCATGACCATCTGGGCAGCTCCCATGATGGCGGCATCGCCAGTCTGCGTTCTAGCCGAGCTCAGTTGCTCGTTTAGCATACGGTGGACCACGCCCTTGTAGGCCCAAGCAAGCATCTTGGGCACTCGGCCGGTCTCCTTGAGGAAGCATACTGCCGTGTAGAGCACTATCTGAAGAAGAAGCGGATCTTTGATGGAAAGCGGAACCCAGTGTTTCATAAAGCGGCTCTCGGGGTCAGGGTTACCGTCTATTGAGGCCTTGAAGCGTGACAAGAGCTGGAGATCTGCGGCGGGAGATTCATGTTAGTCGAGCTTGTTACCTTTTGCTCATACTCACTGCAAGCCGTTGCCTCCTAGCTGTTTGAATATGCAGGATTCTAAACGACAGTGCTAGCGGTACTACTCAAATGGGAAATGAAGGTCGGCTGTCTACATGCACACATGCATGCATAATTACGGCAATAGGAAAGAGAGGAGGGGGATGGTGGAGGGGAGGGGGGAGGGGATTGTCACATACGTATTCGGACGAGCTCGATGTTTAACCTGGTTGGCTCCATAGGCAGGTTCCGCAGTTGATCGTCCAAACCTCCAATCATAACAGGCGGTTGAGCAGCCTGCTGTAAGGCGCGCATGAGTTGAGGGCCGTCGATGCTCCATTCGTCATTGACGATGCGATTGGTGACCTTGAGGCGGGCCTGCAGAATTAGGCGCAACATGGCAAAGACGGACTTGGGCTTGAGCGTGCCGGTTTCGTCTGTGACTACGACGCGGAAAGGGTCAGAGGCAGACCCGGAAGGAGATTTTTGCGAAGATGCATCCTGGTCGTCTGACGACTCGGAAACCATCTCTCCCTCAGGGTCTACCGGTACAGCCGGGGGCCTGTCTGCCAAGCCGCTGGCAGCGACAACTCCTTCAACCTGGAGAATGGCATCCTGAATGTCGGACAGGTTGAGATGGGCGTACGCATTGCCCTGTAGCACAACCTTGACATTCTTCGAGCTGCCACCTGGAGATCCGGATGTCGTGGGCCTATGAGGATTTTTGGCGGTGATGTCAGCTTATCATCCAATGCCCTCGACGACAAGCACGGTAGAACATGTGAGTGTGTGCGCGTCAGTGTGCTGGGAGAGGGACGGGGTAGCAACGGCATTTTAAAAGCAAATTTCCTCTTTTTTCCCTTCTTTTATTCCCTTTTGGCAGGGTGCATGGCCATCCGATTGGGGGAAGAAGCATCTGCCGCGAGAGCTATAAGACGGTAGTCCAATAGCGAACTGAGGGAGTGGGTTGACTTTCGGCCTTGTGGGGGAGCTGAATCGTAGTCTGTCCACTCCCCACAAGCCTGTCTCCGAAGTCCCTGTCCTGTCCGGCGCCCCCCCAAAAGCCCCCCAAAGAGATGGGATGTGGATGTGAGTGGGAGGGATTTGCAAGAAGTGGAGGGTTCTCTCCTTCAGGGTTGCGATATTGGCTTTGACTGCCGTGACGTGACTGATGGGATGTGCAAAACTAACCTCTTGACGCTTCTCTTGGTGTTGTATTCGCACGTCGGCTGCGGGAATCGACGGACGCAATTGCTACACGGTCGGCCTTGGTCGCACTACAAGCCAAGCTCGGGTCAGCCCACGTTCGGCCCAAGCCTCTCTTCTCTCTTTATAGGCAGTCATCGGGGTTTGATTTTGAGTTTGAATTTTGCTTTTTCATTCTCCTAGGTGCTACTGGCCGGTTGACGAGTCTTGCAAACGAGCTCGGAAGATGCCCGCCCCTGCCAGCTCGAACCGCCAGGGGGTTCGGACATGATATATATCTAGGGCTGCTGGCGCCCCGGGAGATGGAAAACCGCCCCCAAACCTCTTGGGTAGCAGCAGCAGCAGCAGCAGCAGCAGTAATGTGTTTACTAACCTTTTGCTTGCGACGTCGACACTCGGTGCACGAATTGCCCCTAGCCTTGATGGTCATGTTTGCGGCTAACCTGCGATGATGGGGCTGATGCCCCTGCACCTGCATCGTGTCGGACATTATTAAGTTGAGCACCGGCGCGGCCGATGGGTAGCGTAGCGAGAATTGAGAGGGGGACAATAAGAATGAGGAGTTGATCAAAAATCAGAAACGAAGCCCAGCGTCGATGCGGTGAGCAGCTGAGAGGGCCGGAAAAAGGAAATAAAGCGACGAATCCTCTGATAAAGCGCAGGCTCCCCTTTCGCACTTCGTTGCCGAGCGGATGGGGAGTGCGTTTTTTCGTAGCTAGCGATGCGGCCGCGACACCCCCAAAAAGGATGACGGTTCGACGGCTCGCGCCGCGCGCTCTCAGCCGCAGCAGATATCGTTCGAGATTCGGCAGCCCGGTGCTATCGTGTCGGCAAATGGGTGTGGATGGCGTTTTGAATAAATTGCAACCTTGAGGCTCTAGCGTGCAGCTGCAGGCAAAGTCGGACAGAGGCAATAGGATGATTTCGATGAAAGCCAAGCGCAGCGGCGGAGGCTCTTCCGAGGGGGTTCGAGGTGAGTGTCGTTCGGTCGCAGAACTTGATGCGCTCGAGGAGAGAGAAGAATTAGGAGGACGTGAGCTGGCCACAGGCAGCCGGTGCGAGGAGGGAGGAGGAGAGGTTGAAGACGGTTACACAGAAAGGACAACAGCGCATCCAATGGACAGAGCCGGCTGGAACAATGCAATGCACACGTCTCGGAACTGTGTAGCTCTCCCTCTCACCGCGCACAGACAATAAAGAATAATAATAGAGAGAGTCAAAAGAGGCGCTGATTGATCCGAGGCGCGAAAGATCCAAGGCGCAACAGAACGCAAAGAGTTTAGAGGCGAGAGAGCAACAAGGAAAAAAAAAAAGGGGCCGACGGCAAGTGTTTCGCCTTGCAGAGGATGGCCTCTTGTCTTGCCAGCTTCTCTTCTTAATTTTTCTTCTTCTTCTTCGTCTCCTCTGCTTCGGCACGCTCCGAAAAGTGCCCGATTCACACAGATGGATGGCCGGTTGGTCGAAAGGCGAGGGCGACAGCGCGGAAGCGGGCGATTGCAAATGCTCGGATGAGGGCGAGAAGGTCGGGTGTAACGCCGATGGCGACCAACGATGATGCACGAGACCCGGCAGCGCAGCGAGAATCTCGATTGCGCAGCCTGATGATTGGGTGGCCCGACGGCATTCCAGGGAGATTGACAAGGCCGCTGGCTGGGGTCCTGTGTTTCTGCCTCCGGCCTCTTATTTCTCTGCTCGTCCGCCGTCTGGAATTGCGACAAGGCTGTCCTCCGCCGCGGAGAATTGTTCCGCCTTTCCTGCCAAGTCCGTTTGCCTTTCCCTTTCTTTCCACCCCTTTCTTCTATTTTTAATCCTGCTCGCTGCCTCTCCCGTCTCTCTCCCAACTGAGACACGGTGTCGACACCTGTGAATATCTGGGGGGAAGGGGGATTCCGACGTGGTTGCGAAGAGAAGAGGCGCAAAGCGAGCCGAAATCCGCCAAGGGCGATTCAAAAGCCGACAGGGCGGCGCGCGCAGACTAAATGGGATGGTCTGATCTGGCCCGTGAGCCGGTGGCTGACGGGCCGTTCATCAAGTACTAGTATTGGGCCTTTTTTTTTCCTTCTTTGCTGGCTGGATTATTATCTTGGATTTTTTTTCATCGCCTGGGGGGAAGGATGCGCTTCTTGCATCTGCTTTTAGCGCCAGAAAAGAGGGGGATTCTCCAAAAGAGCCTCAGAAGAAGAGCCTGCACCGCATTTTCGGGCCCCTTATTCTCGGGGCCTCGAACCAATATATGCAGCGCCGCACAGCACGGCGCCGAACCTGCGCAGCGTCGCAGTGCATCGCCGCCCGCCGCTTACTGTCATCCAGCTCCAGAAGAGGCTTGTGCACATCATCTTCTACACATGTCCCGCGCGTCGTCGACACTTGGCCTCGACAGTACTCATTTTGCATGCATTAGCAGCTCTGGCCCGCCCCGTGTTCCTGAAGATGCAGCTCAGCCCAGCAGCGTTCAGTGGCCCAACGCGCTAACGGTTGCTAGCCTTTAGTGCCCTTGTGGGGTTTCGGGGCCCCCCGCGGGGGAGACTGAACCGCCGCCGCCACTGAAAAGTCGGCAAACACTGTTAGGCCGAGCGTATCGATGTGGGTATTTTGGTCGTAATGGCATCTGGACCGATCCATTCGTTCGTCTCGAGCCTGATTACACGCAGGCAAAGGCAGCCATCAGTCGACAAACCGGAGTCTGTGATTCGAGCTCGTCGAACATTCGCCGGTTTGCGGCTCGTTGGCGCTTAGCCCTCCGTCGAGCCAACAGCAGCACAGAGCGCCAACGCCCAACAGCATACGAGCACATTTCGGAACTTTTGTCCACCCAACGATATATATACGGGTAGGTATGCAGATGCAGATGGAATGTCGTAGAACCAACAGAATCAACCATGCGTCTAGTAGCAAGTACCTTCTCAGACAAGGCAGAATCAAAATATCGTCAAAAATCATGCAGGTTCTGTCAGCACAGAAAAAAAGAGTCTGGATCGCCTGCATCATATGCCGGACAATGCATCGGATTCCACATGGAATGCTGCATGTATGCACCCATACGTAAGCATGGCCTCGACAAACTACATGCTGCCTCTACGCAGTACGCACATGTAACGATACATCTATCGTGCAAATGGCCGCAAGCAATTACGAATGCCCAGCTCAATTAATGGGGCTTTGTTGGTCTCTCCGAACCAGAACCAGTGGCAACGCCAGATGCTTCCCATAGGTCCATTCCAAAGCAGGCTGCCCGTCGTCTTATTCGCCATCACACCATGTCACGCATATCATAAATCAAGCCACCGCTTATCGAAACAAAGGATCAGTGGAAAAATCACCCGGGCGGGGGTTCCAAGATTCGCACGATCACCACAAGGATGCACACCCACTTCGACAGCGAGAAAAGTCTAAAAATATGTCACAAAAAAACGTTTCTCCCAGTCTAATTTTAGAGTTACATCTAAGTGGCGTCCACTACTGACGGAGCACGAACATTGCCGTATTGCCTACTGCCGCTGACTCGGCGATCTGATCAAGCACATCATTTCCCACCAAAAAATGGTTCGCCCTCCCTGCAGCAAGTGGGCTGCCAACGCGCCCTCTCCCCCAGAAACTGTTGCACTAAACCAAATCCTCTCCGCCCGTCCTTTTTTAAAAGTCCTCCCACTCCCAAGCCCCTTTCGCAGTTTACACCAAGAAGAGTAAATGTGTTTGACTCATCGCCGCCCGTGGTATCGATCAAAGCATGATATCGTCGTAAGAACATAAAGATCCAACCCCCTCCGCCACTCCCAATCCAAAAAAAAAATAATGAAATAAAAATATAGACAATGAAGGAGAAGAAACTAAGGTATCTGTATCATAACTTTGCCGTATAACAGCAGTATCCGTAACGTCGTTTTTCGCCCACTCGTCAATACTGTAGATAATCCGGCTTCCGCGCCATGTTGACGGGAGGCGGAACATCGTCATCGTCAATGGGGTAAGGAGGGATCGACGTCTGCGAGTCTCGAGGTCGGTGGCCGTATTCAGAGATGGGCGTCTTCGGCGGCAGGGGCGGCGGTGTCTTTGATGGCACCGTTGGCGACTCGGTCCTGGCGGACTGCTTGGGGGGCACAAGAGGCAGCTGATACTTGGGCTGCTCATCGGGGCTCGTAATGGCAATCTTATCGTCTGCATACGGGACCCTGTACTGGCTCGGCGCCGGTGACATGTCGACGACGTTGTCATGCTCGGAAGCAGGGCTGACGGTCCTCCCATAGCGAGAATGCCCCGTGCTTGGCCGGATATGGTCGCCAGAGACCCGAGGCGAGGACAGGGTATTTGCCTGCAGGTGTAGGCTGTCCGGTGCAGAGTCAAACGACGAACGACTCTTGGGACTGTGTGGACTGTGCGTGTAGAATCCGACCGGAGAGTCGCCGGGCAGCTCAACCGCAAAAGGCTGCTCAAAGTTGGTATCCGACGTTGACTTGACCAGCTCGGGCACGTTGGCCGCGTTTCGTTCCCACCGCAGCTTCGCCTTGTGGACCTTGGCCAGCTTGGTCGAAATGCCGTGAATCATCTTCTGCTCCTCTGTTCGTGACATGTATCGCCGAGTGCCGGTGCTGATGTCGCTGAGCCGGTTCCACTCGTTCATGCCGAACTCGCCGACTCCCACCTCCACGTTGAGGCGGTAATAGTTCTCGACGTTGACTCCGCGCTTCGACAGATGTTCCCGGATCATGTACTCGTGTATCTTTTCGCAGCCCTCAATCTTGGAAATCATCTTCCTTCGCGCTTCGGCAAACTCACCCAGGAAACCCTCGTACCACACTTGCTGGTTTCCGTCACTGCCTCGAGGTCGCCTGCCGGTGCCGACGCTGACAAACACTCCAATTTCCCGCCCCGGCCATTCGTTGATCACCGCCTCATCCAGAGCCTCCGGAGCGGGGTTGAAGGTGCCGGCGCCGTCATCGTGGAATATGGACTGGCCAATTTGGACGGGCTTAAAGGCAAGGCCGATCGAACAGGTCGCCCGGCCGGCTTGCCAGATTTTGCAGTCGAACTCGGGCGGCGGCTCCTTGCGTGAATCGTAGGACCGGAGCAGCACGGGCGGCGCCCCCCGCCCAGATCCTTTATACATTGCCGTCACAGCGCTATATAATCTCGAGTTAGCTTCGGGTCCCGGCAGTTATGTAGTGAGGATAGTTTGACTCTTACGTCTTGGTTCTGTTCTCCCGCGCGTCGTACAATCGGGCGTTTCCGTTTCCATATCTCAGATGCACGGCCGGCCGAGAAGACACCTGGCCGGAGGGATGGCGCGCGCTGAAACTGAGGGTGCTGGCGTTGCTAGAATGTCGCTTCACGGATCCTGAGCTTGAGTGATGGGACGAAGAATGAAGAGGGTTGGCTACTTCTACCTCGGCGTCGTTGCCCTCCTTATCGTTGACGGTGTGCTCCCAGACTCCCTGCTTGATAGCCTCTTCCAGCTTGCTGGCTTTGAACAGCGTAGATCGGTATGGGATGCCGGCAATGGTCTTGTCCGTCTCGAACACCATCCTCGTCATCCGAACGTATAGCTCTTTGCATGTTTCCAAGTCCAGACGCAGTCTGCCCAGCATGATTGCGATCAAGCCGCCCGTGCCCGTACCGACGATGAGGTCAAAATGCTCGCATGGCTTCGGGATTTCGTGTCGGCGCGGCGCGCGCCCCTCGGTCTCGACAAATGTGCGGTGCATGAGTTCTTGGATGATGATGAGCATAGAATAGCCCCGAACACCTCCTCCGTCTGCGCAAGGCAAAGCGTTAGCAGCCGTAACGTTCGGCCGTACTACCATAGAAATGGGAATCCAAAACACATACCTAGAGACAGGACTCGTAGAGGCGGCCCTTTGGTGGTGTCCGACCTCCGGACTCCGTACGAGTCCATCATGGCACTTGTCGGGTGCGGAAGGTTCGTACAGTCGTCGGTGATGGCGCTGGATAAAAGAAAAGTCGGGATTGTGGGATGCGACAGAATCGCTTCTTGCGGTTCAAGTGAGCGCTGCTGCCTGGGGTGGGATTTTCTGCTTGAGCGCCTATCAAATGGAAGCCACGTTTTCTCGATGCGACTATTCAATCCCCCGCTATGGCTCAAATTGCTCGCAGTCGCAGTCGTAGTCGCAGTTCGGCGCAATCACGGATTAGGTAATTTGCGATCCCTTGGAGAAGAAGGAAAAGCTTCGAGTTCCGTCAAGTCGTATCAAAGATGCGCTGTCAAAGACACGTCGTAACAAAAGGTAAGAGGAAACCAAAAAAAAACAAGGCGGCAACTCGGGCTGCCTTTCAACGATTCATTTATTTATTTAAGGTGCCGTGACGCAATCGCCCGGACATACGAAATAGCTGGGGGGGGACGAAGCGAGGGGCGAGGGGCGCAGCCTGAAGAACCGCTAAGCAACGTCACAGGGCCCTTTGGATTATTCCGGGCAGCGGGTTGGCGGGATTATGGCGCCTGTGGACCCCGTTTAGACAGCTAAAGAAGTGAGACGAACGGCTGTGCGTATGCCGCTGGAGGAAGATCCGGTGCGCTGCCAGGAACGGGCTTGCCGGGAGCAGCGCTGGTCCACCTCACCTCATACGAAGCTGCAAGTACCGAAGCTGCCGCTGGAGATGCAAGAGATCAGGTTTTTTTTTTTTTTTTTTTTTTTTTGTCGATTTTTTAAGCCGTCGTTATGCCTGTCGAAACTCCGAGGGCGAAGGAAACGGAACCTGAGAGAGAAGAGAGAGAAGGTGACTAGAGAGCCAAGAACCCGCCAGAAAGTCCACGGATGCCAAGTCTCACTTGGCTGCCGTCACGAGGAAGCCGAGTGTGATTTTTTATCTTGCCTGATCCATGCCCAAGTTACTAAGATAGGTACTGGATACTCCGTATTATTACGGCATACACGTGCTTTTGAGTTTATCCACTTGTGATGGAAAAGCCTCTTCCTCTTCTTCTTTCTTCTTTCTCTTGGTCAGCGCAGCCTCGCCCGACGCTTGCAAGATATGGAAGGCCAAAACCCCCATGTCCGAGTTGTTTGTTTCGTGGGGGGAGTTGTGCAGCCTTTTGGGGCTGTGCAGGCTAGAATCTCGCAGGGCATCTGGCGGGGCAGAAACAATACTTCATGCACGTGATGGTTACCTATCGCGATTGCACGGCAGCCTTGAGGTGCCAAATCTTTCTGGTCCATTTCCTTAATGTGTCCAAAGCGCATAAAGCTCAAACGCTAGGCGCCGGCTGCTGTTGAAGGATGAGAGAAATGCCCTTCACTGCCAATAATGAATGTATCCCATCGCCTCTCTCCATGGTCACCATGATACTACGAACAGTAAACTGAGAACGCCTATGTCAAGAGGGATGCAAAGATTACACGCACCCAAACTGCGCCCCAGTGTACTCCGTAAGGATTGCTTAATACCTACTGGCGGGAAGCTCAGAGCCTTGCACGGTGTAAGAGGTGCCATATCTTTAAATTAACTATGACATGCCGCTCCTGACATAAGACGGTGACATTTCATCTGCCAATTATCCTATATCGGGGCGCTCCGTAAGGTTTATACTCGTACCCAGTACTTTGCACCCGCCTTTGCGCCTTTACGTCAGGATTTCGTACCAAAGATTTACACGCTATACTACTAATATGCGTTAAGTGAGGACGCAAGTAGGTATGGAGGAGAGATTTTCATTTCCAAAAGTTTATTCTAGACGCAAAGAATCGGTGAGGGTGAGCATGGATGGCTTCGCTTCTCTAGCGTTGGCGCTGCGAGGCGCAGATGTTGAATTCCTAGTACCTAGAGTTGCATGCCCCATACGTGTGTAATCACGATCAGAGAGTAGCATAGCGGAGGTCATACTCTATTAGTCCGAATGCTTGAATCTATGACATTCACGCTCTTCTTGTTTGTTTAACTTTGTGGAATCAGAGAGCGAATAACCTGAAGCATCAGAGAATAAAAATAGAATGTGGCTAGTGGCTAGCCAAGATGTGGCTGACGAAGTCAATTACGCGTTTTGACAGCAAACACCACATACTGTTGTCATGGTGGCAAGTTGCGGCAGCTTGATAACATACCATGCTCACGGTAGATCTCAGGACGACTGCGACTCTATTAGATAATCCAGTAGCTGTGAAAAGCCCATATCAACCACTGTGAGTCTGACAAGAGCATTGCAGCTCCCGATTCGGCAGTAGATCGTACTCGCGGTGCATCGCCACACTTTCTTGGCAGAGCAGAACCCGTTTCGGTGGCTCGGTTTCGTACGCATACCATGTTTGTATACGGCTGATGGAGCGCAGCAGATTCTACCGTGACTTGGCAGGATTCCTTTACTTTACGCATGATATGCTGATAATTCTTGATATGTAATAAGGAAGAACATGATCCTCAAGCACCGGGATGTCGGTCAGGGCAGACCTGCATATACCATCTTTGGCTACGCCACTTGAGTCTGGTAGCATACAACAAGAAATTCTGTTGAGAGTCAATCATTGCTCCAATTGACAGTTTCATCCCCTGCTCTACAATAAAAACCCTTGACGGCATGAGACAGCCTGTTGTATGATGACAACTTGAATAATGACTTGCCAGGCGAGGCGACGGATAGTCTGCTGGCGATGCCCCCCGTAGGCAGTTGTCAAGTACCAAGGGATGACAAACATTTGAGTGCTTAGTACTATTTGCATGGACCTTGGTCATCGAATCAGTCGGCCGATGCATGGAATAGCCGACTTGAAGCACGGAAATGCTCCGGAAGCCGGAAAAGTCTGCCAACTGTGCCGACATACCGTCTGCCTATAGCGGTTTGAGGGCACACGTAGTTGGGATTCGGAAACATGCGCTGGACCACTCCGTCCTCCGTACTCCGTCTATGATTTGGTATCGCATGACTCCGCACATATACATGGCGCCCCGCAGCAGAAGGCGCAAGGTGTGCCTATCAAGAGGATCAAGGCTGAGAGACATGTAGCTACAAGGCTGCTATCGTATTTCACAGGTCGACGTCCCCCTCCTCCACTGCCGTAGGACGGCTACGAGGTGCAGCGCGTCGCCAGCTGCGTACGAGTGAGCTGTCCGTCGAGAATGGAATGACGGACAATGGCGTAGGATCCAATTCTCCACACAGGGCGCAATGCGACTTTGCGGCGCTCCAAAAGGAATCACAGAAGCCCGGGACGAGCTGAGCCGTACCCGCAGAGACGCTGAGGCCAGGCAATTTGTGTGTTGTTTTGTATCGCATCCAGCTCGGGGTGCGGGCATGGGAAACTGGGTGCCCCGTTCCGCATTTTCCATCGCTTTGGAATACAAACCTTTATTGTCTTCTTTTTTTTTTTCTTGCTCAGGTGCCACCGGAAGGGGTCTAGGATCCCTCGTTTTTGTTGAGCTGCAAGCCGCATATTAACCGCCAAGTTTGCGACAGCACGGCGAATTGGACGAAGCAGCGTGCATCTTCATACGCCGTTCAAGGCGGCATGGAAGATGTTGCATTGCTAGGGAAGATCCAATGACGAGCAGAGGACACGGGGTCCGCGCAATGCGTGCTGCGCTGTAATGCAGCATGCACAAGTCGAAAGACTGGAGATGGAGTGTGCACATACATACTTGTATATCCGCGACCTGATGGTCCGAGACCATGTATGTAGGTAGGGTGGCGGTAGCGATGCTGCCTTCAGCCGCGAATAGGAAGCCCAGAGCCCAAAAGCCGTATCGGAGTTGAGAATTGCTTGAATTGGATCGAAAGTTGCCACTGGTTCCAGGTACGGCACGGCACGGGTTTTGGAATGGGGAATTGCAGCTGGCTGGCCGCGGTATCCGTACCTATCCGTAGCTTTCCCCTCCCAATAGCAGAACGAGATGGAAAGACATTGGAGAGAGAGAAGCAACGGTGAGCCTCGCAGCCGCTCCGAGTCCAGGCCGTCCGAGACACCCTGATGCTCCGAGCCCGCCCACAGCGCTGCTCCATCCAGCTATGCCCAGCGCAGTCTAGAAGAAGACCCGAGGCCAAATAGCAAGCTGCAGCTGGGCCAGAGGCACTTGCTGCTGCCAATCAGGCGGCTGGTGCAGATGGCGGTGGACGCCCTCGTTTTGGGGGCCTGGCGGGCTGTCGTGCTAGAGCAAGGCTGCGAGGTGATTCGCCTGGCTGATGTCGAGGCTAAGAGTCAAGCCCCGACAGGCTCTGGTTGCGAATCAAGCAACGCGTCAGCCCACACACCCGGAGACAATCCGCTGCGCGGCTAGCCGAGCTGGCTGGACCCCTCAGCCGCTGTCGATTCGATTTGCTGTCTCGCTCAGCAGCTGCGGTTGTGCGGTGGCGTGTCTGGGCTGAGGTGCTGGGAAGTGGTTTGCTGCTGAAGAAGTTTTGAGTTGCGTCGCTTGCCCAGGGTTTTCTCGTCTGGTCTCGTCTGGCCCAAGTTAGCGATACCTGGGTAAGGTACTTGTGCTCCCAGCCAGGTAGCGGAGCACCGTATCTTTACCTGTAGCCTTGGTACCTCCAGGTAGCGCCTTGTTTTGACCTGTAGCTGAGCTGCCGGTGCGCCGCCAGATGAGATTGGGATTGCCACCAGTGACTCTCTAGAGTCGGGGATTGATACAATTGCTTGCAGGTGATTCTCTCTTCTTACACGGCCGAGGCTGCTGATGCCAAACGTCGCTAGCTGCACATTTGCCGCACGGGGAGCCGTTGGGCAGGAATACCTCGGCGTCTTGTCCGAATTCCTTCACGTCAAGGATCAATCAGATATTACCCATATGCCACCTGGTATTACGGAGTACGAAGTAGCACCAAGCACCTTTTTGGTAGGCCTCTGCGGCTCGAAACGCCTGGGTACTATGTGCTGCGCTTAGTAGTGCCTGCTTTAGCAGATCGACTAATGTCCTTGTTGCAAATTGAGCACCCATACGGAGAACAAGGATGAAGGCATCATTCACTGGCAAGCACCAGATTGATTGATTGATTGATTGACTGCGGTGACGGCTGTTCCCCATCCAGCGCATCCCTCAGCTGCCCCGAGGTTGCGAGGCTGCACCAATTGGAGGCGCAAGTTGCACGTATCATAGACTGACCGATAATATTGGACGGTACTCGGTGCTTCGTACAAGCAGCAGAACGCCACACAGGTACGGCGCAGCAGGCGACACACCCTTGACAATTTAAAAATAAAATGTCACAGCTGGCGAGCCTCTGCAGCACCCTTGCTCTGCGCCGTTTCATCGAAATAACGCCCCAGTCCGCCGTCGTGGGATGAATGGCGCCCCCCTCCTCTCGCTGTCTCGCTGCCTCTGTGCCTGTGCCCCTTCAGCCTCTCTGAGAGGGGATGGGGGATTACGACGATGCCGTTGCATGCTGCTGACCCGTGAGCATGTTTCTACTCCGTATCTACCATTGCAGGCCCTGTCGTTTTGTGCGGGATTCAGCAGCAGAATAGCCAGGCCGTGTCATGTCATATGTCATGCTACCTGATGGCGGCACTTGCATGCCGCCACTGGCGATGCGGAACTTGGAGTAGCACTACCAAGGTACCTTGGCGCCGTAGATGTAGACACAGGTACCTCGGGGCGCCTCTCTCGTACCGCCCTCAGCGCTCCAAGGGCTAACCGCCAGCAGCTACAGGGCTTCTTCGCATTCTCTTCGAGGGATCAAATCGCGGCAAAGCGTCCAGCCCGCCCAATCCAGCCCAGTCTCTCTCTCTCTCTCTTCCCTCTTTCTCGACTTGCCTGTGGACCAGCCCCGAAAGGCTCTCTCAGCAGGCTTGGGCCAAGGCCCCGTCAAACCTCGGCTACCGGCCAATGGCAGCGCCGCTGAGGCCTGCACAGCCAGGCGGCCCGCCAGCTAAAATATAGCGGCTTGTCCCTCCCTGGACGCCCCCAGCCCAGCGCCAGAAGCCTGCCGACCCGGTACTCGCGCAGCGCCTCCAGCCCACAGCGCTGGCTAGTAGTACCCCGTACTGACTTCATAACGCTGCGCAGGGCCCGGCTATGCCTACAGCCTCGCCGCTAGATACGGTCCCCTCCCCCCAGAAGCCCAGCCTTACTTCCTCTCGTCCTCTTTTGCTGTCTCACCTCATCTGTGTTTCTCCCAGCCGGCCGTCGTTTTGCTCTTGATCCCTCATACCATACCCAGCCTCGGGCCCCCTCCCAATTGCCACGTGCCGCCTCTCTGTCACCGGCCTCACGCTTCTGCAGGTCGTCTTCCTGCTTTCAATTCAGGATTCGAAACCACCGACTGCTCCGCCGGCCTTGGTGCAGCCTCAGTCCTTCTTCTGCCCTCTCCAGGCTATCCCTCAACTCGCCTCTCGACTCTTCTCCTCTACTCGCCTCGCCTCGCCTCTTCTCTTCGTCTAACCCGTCCATGGAACCGTCCAGTAAAAAGCGGAAGCTGGCTCCCAAGGTCAACACTTCGGCAGCTCCCAATCCTCAGCCTGCTGCGCAGTATTCTCACGAAACGGTTAGCCTTGCGTCTCCCCCGAGCCTTTCTCCCAGATCATCTCTCCATTCCCGCTCTCTTGAGCCGTCTTTTGGCCTCTCTCTCTTTTTCTTTCCCATCCGCTTCTCCCTATTTTTCTTCTCAACCTAGTTGTGTCGTTGCTGACATGTGCTTCCTCGATTTCCAGCCACAACAACAGCCTTACCCCGTACACGATGCTCCCGTTGCCGAACGACAAGACTTTGAGGCCTTTGCGCGCCATCTGCAGGATGCTGCCATGCTGATACAGCGCCAGACGGAGCGCCCGCCTCACAGCGATGTATCCGTCTTGCTATTAAGCTGGGAAGAGGATCGCTCTGTGGACGAGGATGTTGCCGCAGTGGAACAGGTCATGCAGAAGCAATACGGCTTCAATACCCAGCGCTGGCAGATTCCTACCGTGCCGAACCCGAGCATCAAGCTCGGAGTCCAGATGGCATCCTTTCTCGAAAACGCAAGGCCCAACCACCTTCTCATTATATATTACGCTGGCCACGGATTTGCCGGCCCCGATGGCCAGCTGTATTGGGCTTGGTGAGTCTTATCATTGGGTGGTGCTCTTTTATCCCGGCCACTCCCTCACTCTCCAACCTCGCCACCTCTGCATCCTGCTTATCGCCATCACCATCATTATCGTCGTCATCTCTAATTACTTGCCCACCTAGCAATGCGCGCGAAGATGCTGCCAAGCTCAAATGGGATGGCGTACGGTGTTTATTCGAAGATGCCCAATCCGACATTCTTTTGCTCCTCGACACATGCGCCGATCCCGAGCCGACTGCTGCGGGCAGCCACGGCGTGAAACAAGCAATTGCAGCCTGTTCTCAAGAGCACAAAATTCGAGAAGATGCCGGTCAACGGTCCTTTACATCCTACCTGGTTGAGGCGCTCCACAAGCTGAGTGGCGGGCAACAACCCTTCAGTGTCCAAAGGCTCTACGAAGAGACTCGTGCCCTGAAACAACCGCAACAACGTGCCAAGAGCCCGGCTTCTGCCACAAGCGCCACAGCTTCTGCCTCGCCAGCCATGCCCATATTCTTCACCCTAACCCCCCCAAAGGGGCACCACTTGATGCTGGCCTCCATGGTTGGCAGGACGCCTTTACCTCCTCTGAATGGTGTGGATGTGCCAGATGGGCAGAGCAACCGCGCTCGTGAAGACCATCTCATCGACCCGGACTCCATAGCTGACATTAGGTTTGAAGAGGCTCGGATATTGGTCTGCACAACATTCGTCGGGGATGCGAGTCCAGACATGTCTTACTTCCACCAGTGGCTGCAGAACAAGCCGACCCTTGGCGCTACGATTGCCGTTGAGGGCATGTTCCTCGGCCCCCCCACAATGCTGCTCATATCCATGCCCCACTCCATATGGAATGTCGTCCAGCACGACAAGGTCTGCTGCTTCTTGGGCTACATTAGTTCTCATAATATGATTCACCTATATGAAAAGCTAGTTGGGCCCGCCGGCATCCGGCCATCCGCCAAAGAAGTAGAAGATGGCCGGATTCTGCTAGAGGCCAGAGAGCTTGCCGCAGGGACGCCTTCGCGTGCTCGGCGGGAGCCGGACCCGTATCTTCATGCTGCGGCTCGTGATGGCCTCGAATACAGGTCGCAGAGCAGCCCTTCTGGAGCGACCTACGCTTCGGCCACTCCTCGGACGATTGCGCCGATCAAGCCAAAGGACGAAGTGGAAGACTCTGCAGAGATGCAAGAGGCCGCGGAGCAGCTCAAAGCCCTGAGCCATGTTCGACCTAGGAGTGACGATGGGCCTCCTCCGCCCCCTCCGCCTCCTGCAGTAAGGCACCGGACAACACTTCCCGACGGCATCCCCGAGTCGAGGCACAGCGATGCAAGCATGTCCCGCGAAGCCAACGACTCTGGAGCCGCTGACGCAATGGTGGTGGATTCAGCTCAGGGGTTGCGCATGAAGGCACCTCGGCGAGCTCTCCCCAAGCAGGAAACTCGCTGCGACCACTGCACTCATGCGCCTTTCAAAGATTCCTCCTCGCTCCGCAAGCACATCGCAGCAGCTCACACAAGACCGTTTCCTTGCGCCTTTTCCTTTGCCGGTTGTGCCAGCACCTTTGGATCCAAGAACGAATGGAAACGCCACATCGCTTCGCAGCACCTCTGCCTGACGTACTATTGCTGCTCGGCATGCCCTCAGAGCTCGGCGGAAGGCAAGGGCAACGAGTTCAACCGGAAAGATCTCTTCACCCAGCACCTTCGCCGCATGCACGCCCCTTTCCAGATCAAAAGGACCATTGCCAAGGGGGACAGCAAGTTGCAGGCGGAATGGGATGCGCACGTCAAGGAGATGCAACAGACCTGTCTGGTCACCAGGCGACACCCGCCGCAAAAGTCAGCCTGCCCAAGGAAAGAATGCAATGCCATTTTCGAGGGACCTACGTCTTGGGATGAGTGGACCGAGCACGTGGGGCGCCACATGGAGAAGGGCGAGGGCCAGCGGCTGGGCATCGACAAGCTGCTGGCAGAATGGGCTCTGGACGAAGGCATCATTGAGATAAAAGGCGATGGCGAATATCGTCTGTGCGTCACAAACGGCGTCCTCCCTAGCGGCAGCAACGGTGGTGTGAGCGTGAACAACGGAGTCACCGTTATTGCTCAGCCATCGCTAGAGCACAATGAGTCCACCGTCTCCTTACCGGAGCATGCGTCCTCGGCAGAAGAGACTCCGGTCGTGGAAGCCAAGCCGGCCGATGACTTAGAAATGGCAGAGGGATGATGAGCAAGCTCTTTTCTTGAAGAACATGAGGGTAGAGAGCCATCGCCCTCAAATCTCAAATAACCAACCCGCTCCTCCGCGTGTCTAGCCGATATCGTTTTCAGAATATCCGTCGATTTTTTTCTTTCCTTGTGCATGTATACACGATTCTTTCTATTGCGTCTACAGATCCGGGAACGACTAACGAAAGCTACGATAAGGGAGCATACATCTCATTCTTGCCCTGTCTTCCCACCAACACAATCCATCATTTTCGTGTGTCATCTTTGCTCATCATGTATTTTGCGGCCTGGGGTTACTGACCCGCGGCGTTTACTCATCTGGTTTGGTTTTTGTTTTCAGTTTTCTCTCATTTGTGCGTGTTTGTTTATTATTAGTTTGTTTTTTTTCCTCATGGAAGGCGTTGGTAAGGTCGAAACCGTAAGGACAGCATCAAACGGTGATAAAATCGGAGTCTTGTTTCTCATGCTACTGTTCAAAGACTGCTCTTCATTATAAGTAAGCAGGTTAAGAAGCGTTTTTCTCATAAGGGGAACAGTATTCGGGTATCCCTATCCAGGCAGGCAAAGATTGATGGGTGAGTGGGAAAGGGGGAAGAAGAGGGGAAGGATATAAAGCATCATTTACAATCCAAAAATGGAAGAAGCAGGAAGAAGAAAAAACAGGGGAGACTTGCTTTTGGGGGCTTCCATGATTATCCTTTTCCTATTAGAATGGTAGAAGCAAGAGTGTCACAATTGGTTTCGGGATCGGCAAAGTGTATTTTTCTGATGAATTTCTTCTCCCTCTTTTGGCCACCGTGGAGGTGGTGTCTTCCTTTGCATGATACACACATACTACCTAGTACGTAGCTACTGTGTATGAAAAAAGAACAGTTACAAAAAAACGGTTGATAGCGCACAGAGCGGGATACCCACTTAGGAGAGAGAGAAAAAGAGCATCAGCAAGCAGCGATTGTTCAAATGCCAAAAAACCCTACTACGCTCAGAAAGTAGTATGTACATGAAACCCCCTCGATGGGAGGCGTAGGAAGTGCTACACTTGTATCCACAGCTTGTCTGATCAAGCGAGTGCAAAAAAAGGTCTTTTAAGACTACAAAAAGAGAAAAAAGGAAATAGGAAACAGGTTGAGACAGCCCCATGGCGCTTGGATCTAACCGATTCTGATGGAAGTAGGTCCGTTGAACGGCAGGTTGACGTTGAACGTCTGGCTGTTGCTGCTTCCCGAGTTGGACTTGAGGAAGGCCGACTTGCCGCCCAGGATGGTCACCTTGGAAATGGCAAACGGCACTCTAAGGCTAAACGAGCCGCCCAAGATGAAGATGCCGTTCTTGTACGTGAACGTGACGTGGGTGGTGGCCCGCTGCTCGATGGAGACGCCATCGTCGAGATAGAGCTCGCCCGTCGCGGAGCCAGAGCCGTCGAGAGCAATGAGAAGCTCAAAGTTCTGCTTGCGTAGCTCGGTGGTCGTGTTGGCGGACTTGACGCGGAGGGGCAGGATGACGCCGCCGCGGATGAAGAGAGGGATGGACGTGATGTCGACGTTGCTGATGACGTGGTTGGTGGCGCCGCCGTCGATGCGGGCGTGGGTGTACCAGTCGTAGAAGACGTCGTCGGGAAGATAGACGCTGACGCTGGTGGACCCCTGCTGCGTGACGGGGGCGACGACGATGCCTGGGCCGAAAAAGTATTGCAGCTCGAGGGCCCATGTGGCCTTGTCGTTGGGGTACTTGAAGAACATGGGCGTGACGGCCGGCGTGCCGTCGGTCGACTGGCGGTACAGGGCAGTGTAGATGTAGTCGAGCAGGCGGTAGCGGATGTCAATGGCCTTGCGGGCGCTGCTGGCAACCGATGGCCAGCGGTAGAACTCTTGGCCGTTGTTGCCAAGGTCGTTGTGGTTGCGGTAGAAGGTGTTGAAGGCGCCGAGGGAGGCCCATCGCGCGCAGAGCTCCTCGTTGGTGTTGCCGCCGAATCCGCAGACGTCTGAGCCGACAAAGCCGAACTGGAAGAGGGAGGTGAAGGCCAGCATGGTGCGGATGGAGACGGTGTAGTAGCTCCACTGGGACCTGTTGTCTCCGAGCCAGTGGCCGACCTTGGAGCCTGCGCCGGCGAAGGTGCTGCGAGTGATGACCAGCGGGCGCAGACCTGGTCGGCGAGCGAGCATGGCGTCGTGCGAGGCGGTCGACATCATGGTGCCGTAGAGGTTGTGGGTGTCGTACATGGCAAGGCCGTTTTGGTGGATGAGGTCGGTGTTGACGGTGTGGTTGGAAATACCGCCCTTGTCGGCGTTCCACGAGTCTTGGAACGCGGCCTTGTTGTGGATGGCGTACTTGGGATAGAGCAGGTCACGGCCGGGAAGACCCTTCTGGTCACCCTTGCCGCTGGCGGGCTTGTGGTTGGCGGAAACGGAGCTGCTCTTCACATTCACGGGCAGGCCACCGCTGCCCGAGTTGATCTGGAGTGCCGGGGATTTAGCATCGCGTTTGCCGGGACAGCCGCCGGGCTGGAACTCGCAAGGCCAGCCGGGCAGCGGGCGAGGCACGGCACGGACTGGAGGCGGTGCCGGAGGGTAGCCCTGGGCGGCCTTGTACGGGTCGTCGCAGGGGAAGTTGCAAGGGAAGTTGCTGGGCTCGTTCATGTCGATCCACAGAGCATCGATATCCAGGCCTGTCTCGGCATCAAAAAAGGTCTGGAACTGGCCGTTCCAGTACTGGGTGATGTTGGCAGAGAACCAGTCGGGGAAGACGGTGACGCCGGGCCAGACCACGCCGATCCAGACGGAGCCGTTGGACCGCAGCATGAAGACGTTGTCCTCAAGACCTTGGTTGGCGGGCGCATAGTCTTGGTAGGCGACGGCCGGGTCGACCATGACGACGTAGTGCTGATCGTGGTCGTGGAGGTGGCTGACAAGGTCACGCATCGTAGACAAGGGGAAACGGGCTGGGTCGAGGGTGAAGACTCGTCGGCGGTCCATGTAGTCGATGTCCGTCCACATGGTCTCCAGGGGGATGTTGGCCAAGCTGTAGTTCTGGACAACCTCGGCAACATCGAAGGCATCCCGGTATCCGTATCTGCAACAGGCACATGTGTGTCAGCTTTACAATTTCATGGAGGCATTCAGGATCCTTCTTACCGGCACTGGTGGAAGCCCAGACCCCAGTACGGCTGCATGGTTGCGAAGCCGGCAAACTCGCCATACTGCTGCACAGCCGCGACGGGAGTAGGGCCAGCAACGAAGTAAAAGTCAAACACGCCACCAATGGTGTTGTACTCGAGATACTGGTTGCCAGAAGCATCCTTGTTGATCAGGATGTCCATTCCGTTGGAGTTGAGGAAAAAGACACCGTGAGCGCCGGTGTCGCGCTGCTCGAGATAGAAGGGGTGAGTGCCGTAGAGATTGGCGTTGCTGGGAATGCCATAGCTGTCCTGGTTCCACATCGTGCGGATGTAGTTGGACGTCTTCAGACGGAGAGGGTCAGAGTGCTCACCCAGACCGTACAGGTAAGGGTCGACGGGCAGGCTGGTGCGGAGGCGGAGATACTGCGACTCGAAGACCAGAGGCGCGGGAGAGGTGTCGAAGATGACCTCGCCGGTCTTGGCGCGGGTGATTTTGAAGGAGAATGGACTCGCAGTATAACTGAACTTGAGATTGCTGGACTGGGACCAGACTGAGCCGCCGGGACGAGGGAAGACGGACTCGGGGACCTGGTAGACCTGGTTGTCCTTGTCCTGGATGAGGACGTGAATGCGGTCCTCTGGCCATTGGTCAGTCAAGAAGCTCTCGCTGACATTCAGAACGACGGCAGCCAAAGGCATGTCATGGCATGACGCAGCCGTAACTTACCAGTCTGGTACGTGACCTGCAGAATGAGGTTCGGGAGGTCCGTTCCGTAGACATTGCACGCATCGCCGGCCAGCGTGAGGTCGGCCGTCATGGCGGTAGACGTTACGTGAACATTGGAGGCCGTATAGCCCGGGCATTGGGCCAAGCTGTCTGTGGCGGCATCATCGCGCTTGAAGATGGCAGCCGCAGAGGTGAGCCCCGCGAACAAGGCGGCCTTCCAGTGAACCATCATCGCGACAATGGCGACGACGACGGCGAGGGCGAGGGCGAGAGGGGGGAAGGATCTGGAGGTTCCTGGGAAACCAACCATGGGAGCGGCGGCCTGGCGGGATGCTGGCTATTCTATATACTACAAGTAGAAGCCCGATGCGATGCGATGGGACTAGGAGCTTCGGAGTCGAGACAATGAATGCCGGCCCAGCATTCATTTCCGGCCCCGTCAGATGCTCCTGCCCGCCAGCAAAGCTAAGCTCGGCTCGTCAGCTGTCACCCTCGTCACATCTCACTGCTAAATAAACCCGGTCGAAAAAGGTGTGCGACAAGGCCAGATCCAAGTTCCTGTCAGTAGCCAATTCGAGGCGGGAAACGCAGTGGGACGGAGGAGCAGGAGGAGGTTGCGTGGGGCATGCATATGGTAGTGGAGATAGCATCATATATCATGCATATCCAAGACACGGGACCCCGGGAAATGGACCCGCGGTGGGATTGCCCAGCTCTGCGCTTGCCCATCGTCCTTGATTTCGCACGTACAGCATTAGCATTAGCCAGACTCGAAGCTTTTGTCCAGGCTGTTTAGCGTGCGATGGACGCGGTTTCTCACGACGACACTGGCGCCAAGGCCGGGCGAGATTAACGAGGCTAGAGGGAGGAGGGGGAGCTTGTAGAGGAAGGGTGCCAAGCAGGACAAGTGAGACAGGAATCGAGGACAAAGAGGCGGTTGTTTCATTGAGCGTCCGTTATTGACAGTCGGCGGCAAGAATTCTCTCCCGGTTGTCATGGCAGAGCAGGGAGCTGCAAGAGTACCCTTCTCCCTGCCTCAGGTACTAGTCGTCGTATCTTGACCCGTCAGCAGGAATTCGACCAGGAGAAGAGGCGCTCAGCTCGACGCGGCAGCGGCCGACAGGCGCATAAACAGCAAGCAGCAAGCTTACTCGGGCCAGCATTTTGGGGTTGCATCAGTTCAGACCAAGCAGCAAATGAAACGAGACAAAAAAATGCAAACATTGACAAAGGGTCCGTCAATGAGATCACAAGGATCATCATCAAGCACAGAGAGCTGCGAGTGGGGTTTTGGCCCCCCGGAGATTCAGCGGCCTCTCAGTGGCTGCAGCAGCCCTCAGCAGCCTGTACCTGCGCTATTCCCCCCAATTCTCCATTCCCCCGCACCAAACTCGCCGAGAGGCAGCAGCTTTTTCTGGGGGCGCACAGGGCACAGGGCACAAGGTTGGACCCCCTGAAGCCGCCACCCGATGCGCCGGCCGTTGTTTTTTGCCGGCCCTAAACCCGCTAAGGCGCCAAGCACGCATTTACTCCGTCCAGCACCCCTCTGCCGTCGGCATTGATTCTTTGAATGGCTGCTTCTCTCGACGACTCCTCGCCTTGCTCGCCTCATACGGAGATGAGAAGCTGGAAGAAGCAGAAGAGAGGGAAAAGGTACTGCCAACGACGCTACTCTAGTTGCTCCATCCAGGCGCGTAACGGGCCGACTCAAAAGTGCAAACTACTGACTTGACTTTCATACCATGGAGTATACTCTCCAACAGAGAGCACATGAAGCTGGAATGGGATGCCAGTATCGAGGGGGGGAGGGGGAGGGGGGGGGATATGAGCACATGTCGAGGCCTTGTGCTCAGGCCAGCAATAAACAATATGCAAGAGTATTCAATGTAGTATTATCTGACAAAGTAACAGTCCTGATGCCCTCTCTGCAGTCTGTCGAGGCCTGCATCCGACATCTCTCCCTTTGATATGAATGCAACACGGATCATCCGACTATCCAGCGTCGCAGCACTACTGTCGATCCAAATCAGGCGAGCCCCTTGCGTCCAGCTACGGGCGTCGAATCCGAGGGCCAAACGTGCCAGAGGTGGCATCTCAGGGTATCATTCGCCCTTCCAAGGATTCAAGGTTTGGCTCTGGATTTTCAGGATTTACAGGTACGGACATGCACCGATCTCCGGAAGTCGGAGCACATGCCGGTGCGCATGTGATTGATATACACCATCAACGCTCGTTCTCGACTTTTGAAGAGAGCAGCATCCATCCAGCCCGGTGGTATTCCTGACATCTTCCCCCTCTTCCCCCGCTGCCTCCTCAGTTTCACAGACATGCCTGATTCAGCATTTGCATTGTTCGTCGGTCGTCGCCAAGTTCCGAACCGTGGCTCGGGATCAAAGCTCTCTCGTACTGAGAGGGTGTGGTAATTTCCCTTTTGCCAACCGACGGGCTCGGTTCGCGTCACGGTCCCCCGCTCATGGGGTCCCGGGTGAGACGCTGAGAGATCTGCTGTGGCCCTGTCTTGTCTTGTCTTGTCTTTTTGCCAGGATGTTTCTGACTCGAGTGCTTACCTGGCAAAGTTGTTGGGTTCCCTTGGTGGTGCAGCAATTTATCCGCTCTTCACTTTGCATCTGCAATATTTGTATGCAGCATGCGCACTCTAACGCTGCATCACATCACACCACGGGAGCACCTGGCCTACACATACATTACAAGGACTAACGGCCTGCACGTTGTTGAATTTCCCATGGCGTTTCCCTGCTGCTCTCGCCCCGTTCAAAAGCTGGGGATGAATCGGTTCACTGGCTTCACCTTCTTGTATAGGCCAAGATCCCGCAAGGGCCTTTTTTAATCACTTTTTTTCTTCGGCTCTGCCTCGGTGCCTTAGCTGTCCCGTCGTCGCCGGGCTGCAATGCAACGCTACAGCCTATTCCACGTTCATGTATTTACTTGCTGTCTTGGTCTCGCTTACACAAGTCTGTTGGTCCGGTGTGGGGGGAAATGATGGTGATCCGATGCTATTCCCGACCCAGCTTCTTCGCTTGTTGGTGTATATAACCAAGGTGAGAGAAGACGCCGCCAACAGATGCTACGAAGTGCCATTAGTCAGCCTTGGCCACCTGCGGCCGGTGTTGAACGTCCATCGTCCCATATCTGACAAAAGTCCTCATGGCTCTTTTGTGTTCTCAAGACTCCATCCACCGCTGCGAGGGGTTTGGCTGGACATGCATGGTAGATACTGCAGAGTACTGGTGCAACACCTAACCCGGATACCGAACAGGTTCCCTGTATCGTGCGTCATTGTGCAAAGGCTCTCGTCGTCCTACAAGTTGCAAAGGCAGGCAGGTTATTGACAGTTTACCAATGCAGACGACGGCGCCACTTGAATGCAGGCGAGCCCGAGAAGTGGCTTTTTCGGTGAGAAATTAAGCTTAATCTCTTGTCGAGAGATTTAGGGTAAAGGCGGCATTATCACAAGCCACGCCGCCGCCCGTCTCCAGTAGAGCAAATCCGCATCAGCAATGGCAACAAATTGGAATGCCAAAATGCCACTAAATGAGCGTGTAGCTATATAATAGCAATAGTAACATGTCTGATATATTCTGTAATATCTTGTATCCTTATTGCACTGGTAGTGCCCTATGACAGCTGCTAGAAGCAAGTCATGGCTCCCACCGCTCTCACATCTTCCAACCAAAAGCGCACATGTTGAATCCACGACGCACAAGGCCTTGTTACCAAGAACCCCCCAACATTCATAATGCAGTGAGCGCTGCATAAAAATATAATGCACTAAAAACGCTGACTGGCGACGAATTGCAATTCGTCTTGACCCAGCGTCCCCGCCATGGAGATGGAGCTCAGAGTACGGAGTACGGAGTAGTACTTGCAATTCGCACCCAGAGACACGCGGATATCGCTGTACCTGGGGGCCGCACCAGCCGTCAGCCAGCTGGCAGCCCCTTGCATTTCGCACCGCAAATCTGCTCTCTCGCAAAAGAAAGGGCAAAGAGGGCGAAAAGAGAAGAGAAACGGCATTGACGAGAGCCATTGCATCCCAGGCTTCTCCGTTGGCGCCCACGTCACAAAACAAATCCCGAGGGGGCTGCAACGAACTCGCGACTCTCTGCTGGCCGCCGCCCATGGCCAATGTATAGCGGCGCCACGATTAGCTGTGCCGGTACTTTGTCCATCTTAGCGAACCCGAGGGAGCCCCAACCATGGCAGCCGGAGCCCCGGAGCCTCAGATCTTCGCTAACAACCTCCACCAAGATCAAGCCACGCGCGACATGAGCTTTACGGCTCCGCTCGCCTTGGATCCCCTTCTCCAGCATCAGAACCAGCAGCAGATTCAGCAACAGGCTCAGGCTCAGGCTCAGGCTCAGGCTCAGGCTCAGGCTCAGGCGCGGTATCAACAACAGCAACAGCAGCAGCAGATACTACAGCAACAGCAACAGCAACAGCAACAGCAACAGCAACAGCAACAGCAGCAGATCCAGCAGACCCTCCACCAGCAACAGCTTCAGCAACACTATCTCCAACAGCACTACTTCCAGCAGCAGCAGCAGCAGCAGCAACAACAACAACAGCAGCAGCTTCAGCAACAGGCCTACTACCATCAGCAGCAGCTCCAGATGAATGGCATGAATGGCGCCAGCATGGGCGCCGTCATGCCCGCGCCCACGCCTGCTGGCCACCAGGCCGAGCTCAACTACATCTACGGCATGGTCGAGGAGCTGAGCCGCCAGCTGGCCGACAACAGGAGGGTCACCGAGGACATTATCAGCGGGCTGGGCAGGGTGCGCAACAAGGCAAAGGCCCAAGGCCTGGGCAACAACGACATGATCTCCTCTGCCGCCGACGACATCAACGGTGCGTGTTTGTCCCCTTTGCCCGTTAACAAATCGCTAACCTGCCCCCCCGTTCGCAGCCCAAGAGTCGAACCTCGACAGCATCATCTCGGAGCTTTCCGAGTCCTTCGACAGGGCCAAGCACAGCCGCGACGCCAACGCCGCCCTCCTCACCCAGTACGCCAACGCCATCTCCCTCATGCTCAAGCAGTTCCACGAATACAAGTCCAAGCACGTCGCCGACGTCGCCGCCTGGCACCGTTCCTACCGCGCCCAGCTCGACGAGGCCCGTCGCGAGAACAGCCGGCTGCGCGAACAGATATGGGAGATGCAGACCCACGCCGGCCGCGCCAACGAGTCCCTGCGCAGGTTCCGCCGCAAGTACGACGAGGACGAGGAGAGATTTGCGAAACGCGTGGATGACACCGCTCTGAGGCAGGAACTGCGCTTTTGGAAGCGCATGGCCATGCCCGAGCTGGAGGACGACGACCCGTACTGGAGCGGGGATGATGATATCATCGACGAGGCTGAGAAGGAGAGGTTGAGAGAGCTGGAGCTGCGGGCAGCCCAGGAGCAGCACATGGTCGACAGCCAGGGCGAGGACAGCGATGAGCAGCACCACCTGTCGTCCATGGGCATCATGGGTGGCATCCCTATGCAGAGGGAAGAGTCGACTGGCCAGTTGCTGCCCATACCACCTCCTCGGCCCCTCAGCGCGGCGTCCAGTACTGGGTCGACGGGCAGATGACGGGGCTGGTCTTTTTCGTTATCCTCCAAATCCAAATCGAAACGAAGAAAAACGGAAGCCCCCATCGCGTGCGGCATATGGACATGATCTGTGAAATCGCCGCAGCTCTTTCATCAACTCTTGAGTTGGGTGCTGGGAATGGGGACGTCGGGAACACCCGAATCACGATGCTACGAGCGTTATGTGGGGGCGGGCTTATGAAATTGTAGATATATGTAATGGGAAGAACAGCTTTTTTTGGGGGGGCATGGCATGGTATTTAATCGATTGACAGCTACTTTCTCAGAAATCAACAAAATAGAACGCACGTGAATCAAGATATAACTGTATACGAGGCATTCTCCGCCCCATTCTCATCATGTAGATTTATGTCCTTTCCTATTCTCCGCTTTCTAAATCCCTGTGCAATCTCTCGAGCCTAATAATACATAGCAACTAAAGATAAAGAACAATGTCATCGTGACTCTACCTCGACGATGATCCAAGCGCGACGTATACGTGGACTGTAACAAGCGCGCCAGCTTCACGAGCCTAGTACCCGCTCTGCTCGCGTCGGCCGTCGCCCTCCCCATCGCCGTTCTCCTTGGACGAAGCAGCAGCCTCGCCCGCCTCCTTGATTCCCTGCTCGTCGCCTCGCAGCTTGGCGAAATACGCCTTGATGTCTTCTGCGCCCACGGCCTTGCCGCTCTCCGCAAACTGCTTGAAGAACGGCTTGAGCTGCTCCTTGAGGTGGTTATACGCCATGACGCCCTCAATGGCCCTGACCCGATCCATGTTGCGCAGGGCGCTCTCGCCGCGGTCGAGCAGGCTGCCGCTCCCGTGCGTCGAGCCTCCATGCTGAGAGGCGCCGTCGGCCGACAGAGGGGGTTCGTACACTTCCTCCTCCTCGAGCAGCTGCGGGTGGGCGTTGAGTTTGCCGTAGCAGTCTGAGCAGTGGCAGAGCTTCTCGCGGAAGTCTTCTTTGAAAAAGAGGGAGAAGCGGCCCTTGGGTGCGGCGGGCAGATTGGGCAGCTTGCAGGATGTTGGGCTATCTCTCTTGAGTTCCCCTTCTGCGGCCGGCTCCTCTGACTTGGCGCCGTCCTCTGCGGATTGTGCTGCGTTGTCTTCTGCGATGCTGGGTTCGGTGACTGCTGCTTGGTCTTCGCTCTTAATGCGCTTCGCATCTGCCATGTCTACATCCCCGTCGTCCTCAGCCTTGCGTTTCTTGGACGCAACTGTTGTTGTGCTGTCGTTGGACGGCGACGGTGCAGAAGCTTCTGCGGCCTGCTCTAGAAAGATGGCTGGTAGGAAGCCCGGGGTTCCCGCATACTGTTTGATCCACGGGTTTGCTTCCACGCACTTGTAACATAAGAAACCTTCAAAGTCGTCTTCGTTTGGAAACCCGGGAGGCATTGGGGGCTCCTCATCCTCGTCTTCGACGGCAACGTCGCCCGCCGATTCTGCTGCGCTATTGCTTGGCTGGTTCTCGTCCTTTTCAGTGATTGTCGCCAGGGCACCGCCGTTGATCTGGCCCTCTCCCTCCTTGGACACGGGCTTGGACTTGGATTTGGACTTGTTCATCTGCTCGTACCATTTGGGGCCCATGCCCACCAGGCAGCCAGGGTGATACCAGTCCTCTCCACAGCCGCCGCTCTCGTGAGTGCCCAGCCCGAGGCATTGGAACATGGTTCCCTTTTGTTCAAACGGATCGTAATCGCACTCGCAGCCGCAGAATCGATTCTTGAAGTTGTGGTTGTACTTGTTATTGGCGTCCGGCTCTTCAGAGTGCACGTTGCCCTTTGTGTTGGTCTCGCTATTGATCCGCAGCGTGCATGGGCTGCTAGACGGGATGCGCGATGTCCCGCAGTCGCAGGTGAAGTTTCGCTTTTGGAAGATCTCGACGAGGGTGTGCTCGCCATGGCATGACACGGAGCACGCGTAGCACATGCCCGCGGGCTTCCAGGCATCTCCATCTTTTGCCGGCGCAGGGTTGCACGTCAGACAGGCGAAGACGTTCTGTCGCAGCGGCCCAAGAATCTTGGTGCAAGTCTCGATGCTCTACCAATTTCGCTATCAGCTATTTGCACCTCGATGACGTTGGTGGAATCCAAAAAGGCTGGGATGTAGACATACGTAAGGCAGGGCTTCGCGAGCATCGGCTTCGAGCATCTCTTGATCGCGAAGAAAGCTATCGGCTCATTAGTAAAATGCTAATCCGCAATTGGATTTCTATGGCGACCTACTCAGCAGCAGTTTGAGAGTCGTCCGACGCCCGCGACTGCTGGGAGAAGCTATTGCTGCGGCCTGCAACACGCTCTGCCTTTGTCTCATCAATGGATGGCGGGTCAACCGCCGGAGGCGGAGGAGAATCGCCAGACATGGTCGAAGGTAGAAGGCAATGGAAACGAAAGAATTGATGAAAAGGACGCCAGAGATGGGATGGATGAACAAGTTCAAAAGGGAAGAGTTTAACACTACAGGGCTTGCGATTGTACCTTGTACGTATGGCCTGCTTCCTGCCTGTAGACAGGGCGACGGCACTGTGTACCTTAGGTAGCTTAGATTGACTTGGTTAGTAGATAAATTCAACTAGACGCGCAACCGTATATTTATTGTTGAAAAATGACCATTTAATTTTGTCGCCCATGCACAAGACAATTGCTGGCAAAGCAAAACCACTTTACGCGTCGACGTCAAACGGGCTTAGCGCCCACCCATTAACGCGTCTTCAGCGCGTTTAGCAGCACCGAGCTCAGCCAATTGCTCCCTGATCTCGTTGCCCCCACCGACCAAGCAACTTGCATCGCCAGATTTCAGTTCCTCTTATTTCTTCAAGGTGCAAAACCCCAAGCAGCCACTGACGACCGGCGTGAACCCATTGATAGCCGCCACCATGAGGTACGCGAATTGACTCTTTCTCCCACCGCTGTTTCTAACCCTCAATCAGTTCTCCGCTTCGTGACCATCCCGCATCTGCCAATCGAGGCTCTGCCCCGCGGTCAGGCCGCAAGCGCCCTCGCCCTGATGGTGACGATGTTTCCACGCCCGGCGCATTGAGCTCCAGCCCGCTGCCCTCGTCTCCGCCAGGTCCTTTCAACATTGCACATGGAGTCGATGAGGACGAAGACATCGAGGAGGAGGCAGAGATTCAGGATGACATTGATGACATTGATGAGATGGCCGACGACGACGTCGACCTCTTCCGCGAAGGTTTCGAGGCCGACTACAGAGACAGAGAGAATGACGTCTATGAAGGTGCAGGGCTGGACGATGAAGGCGACTTCGACTCCATGGACTTGGGCGAGAGACGGCGACTGGAGGCTCAGCTGAACCGACGAGACAGAGAAGTGGCCCGTCGGCAGAGGATCCCAGCTGCGTTCCTTCCAGGCGATGATGACGACGGCGATATCGATCTGACGGCACAGCCCCGTAGACGAAGGCACCATTATGACGAGGACCCTGATGATGCCATGGACGCTGATATCATGGACGAGGAGCTCTCTCTCGAAGCTCTTGGTGACGTCAAAGCTTCCAACCTGACTGAGTGGGTATCCCAGCCTCCGGTCCAGCGAACCATCAAACGAGAGTTCAAGGCCTTCCTGACATCCTACATTGATGCATCTGGGTCTTCCGTGTATGGCAACCGAATTCGCACGCTTGGTGAGGTTAACGCAGAGTCGTTGGAGGTTTCGTACGAGCACCTGGCCGAAAGCAAGGCCATCCTTGCCTATTTCTTGGCCAACGCTCCCGCAGAGATGCTGAAGTTGTTCGACGAAGTAGCCATGGACGTTGTGCTGCTACATTATCCCGATTACGAAAGAATTCATTCTGAAATCCACGTTCGCATCTTCGACCTGCCGGTCCACTACACCCTTCGACAGCTGCGTCAGTCGCACCTCAACTGCCTTGTGCGTGTCAGCGGTGTCGTCACGCGCCGAAGTGGCGTCTTCCCCCAGCTTAAATACGTCAAGTTTGACTGTGGCAAATGCGGTGAGACGCTGGGCCCTTTCCAACAAGAGTCACATGTCGAGGTCAAGGTTACGTTCTGCCAGAGCTGTCAGTCTCGCGGGCCGTTCACCCTGAACTCTGAGAAGACTGTTTACCGAAACTACCAGAGACTTACGCTGCAAGAGTCGCCTGGCACTGTTCCTGCCGGACGTCTCCCCCGCCACCGAGAAGTCATCCTCTTGTGGGACCTGATTGATAAGGCTAAGCCTGGTGAGGAGATTGAGGTTACGGGCATCTATCGAAATAACTATGACGCTCAACTGAACAACCGCAACGGCTTCCCCGTCTTTGCCACTATTCTCGAGGCCAACAACGTCGTCAAGTCCCACGATCAGCTCGCTGGATTCCGCTTGACCGAAGAAGATGAGCAGGAGATTCGTAAACTAGCTCGCGACCCCAACATTGTGGACCGAATTGTCAATTCCATCGCTCCCAGCATCTACGGACACACCGACATCAAGACTGCGGTTGCTCTATCTCTATTTGGCGGTGTTGCCAAGACCGGTAGAGGAGCACATCACGTTCGTGGCGACATCAACGTGCTCCTCCTCGGTGACCCCGGAACCGCCAAGTCGCAAGTCCTCAAATATGTCGAAAAAACGGCACACAGAGCTGTGTTTGCGACTGGTCAGGGTGCCAGTGCTGTTGGTCTGACGGCTAGTGTCCGTCGAGATCCCTTGACTAGCGAATGGACGCTCGAAGGTGGTGCTCTCGTCTTGGCGGACAGGGGCACATGCCTGATTGACGAGTTCGACAAGATGAATGACCAGGACAGAACCTCGATCCACGAAGCCATGGAACAGCAGACCATCTCTATATCCAAGGCTGGTATTGTGACCACTCTACAAGCCCGTTGCGGTATCATTGCTGCTGCCAATCCGATCGGAGGCCGTTACAACTCAATGATACCGTTTTCGGCCAACGTCGAGCTGACAGAGCCCATTCTGTCGCGTTTCGATATCCTATGTGTTGTGCGAGATTTGGTAGAGCCCTCTGAAGATGAGCGGCTGGCGAGGTTCATCGTGGGTTCCCACGGTCGAAGCCATCCTTCATCACAGGCTCGCCCAGAGCAAAGTAACACTACTCAGGAAAGCGCTATGGATACCCAGCAAACAGCTGCGTCGAGAGGCCGGGGGGATGGCACAGAGATTCCCCAGGAACTACTACGCAAATACATTTTGTACGCTCGAGAGCGCTGCAGCCCCAAACTTTACCATATGGACGAAGACAAGGTAGCCCGGTTGTTCGCAGACATGCGAAGAGAATCCCTTGCTACGGGAGCTTACCCAATCACTGTGAGTTCCATTTCGTTCGGCTCAAAGACGCGTGTCTTCTTTCGGTAACATGAAGCTAATATGAATCACTCTAGGTTCGTCACCTTGAAGCCATCATTCGAATCAGCGAAGCGTTTTGCAGAATGCGCCTTTCCGAGTACTGTTCAGCACAGGATATTGACCGCGCTATTGCGGTGACGGTAGAGAGTTTTGTTGGTAGCCAAAAGGTCAGCTGCAAAAAGGCACTGGCGCGTGCCTTTGCCAAGTATACGCTGGCGAGACCGGGTGCGAAGAAGGGAGCAAATGGATCAGGCCAGAGGCGACCTGAGGCTGTGATGGCATAATGAAGTTGATAAATGCCCCTTGGCTGTTGGCATTTATTCCCATGAGGATAATAAGAGGATGTATGGATGTGTTTGTTATAGATGATGACGATGCCATGGGCTAGAATACTGAGGGCGTTTGGAATTGAATGAAATAGCTTTGGACCAAAACCAAATGATAAGAAGTTTACCATATTGATTTATTTACAATCATGCAGCGTTGCGAGGCATTTTTGTGAATTATTGATGACGTTCTAACAAGAGCAGTGAATACATGAGTCTACCTATACAGAAAGAAACTTCTAGTTCAGGGCCGATGTGTCTTATATTTCCCGTACTTCAGAGAAGAACGACTAGCGGAAGGTGATTGCCCCCATTTAGCAGGTCTGGCCGCAGACGTCGGCGGGTTGCTAGGATTCTTGTAAGTAATTTGGCCTGAATGAAGTTGTATCTTGTCATGGATACTTACACCAGCGCAGCAAGTATTACCGCTAGAATCGGCCTGGCAAGCATTGCAGCCACAGGCTTTAAACTATGACATACATATTAGCTTCATATTCACCTGAGCCACCCAGTTAGGAGGAGATTCTTACGCAGCATTGGTGAGCTGGGCAGTCCTTTTGAGTGTTAGTGAACCATTAGAGGACTAATCGCAGTGGTTTCGTGGGTGGTCACTCACTCTCTTTGCGACGTTGCCGGCAACACTCCATCCAGGAGATTCGGTTCCTGCAACGCCTGCTGAAACAGCGGCAGCGAAGACGAATAGAAGAGCCAGAAACTTCATGTTGTCTTGGGAAATTCTTGAAGAGAATACTGAGAAAACTGAGTTTTGAGATGGCTTGTTTAATGTATTGATGACTTTGATGCATATAGACGATTGAGTAGCTGCTTGGAAGGGAAGTCGGTATTTATATAGCGACTCTCAAGCATATGCCGTTATCTCCCTCCATCGGACTGTCGGAGGCCATTGTCGGTAGGTACAAAAATCCACTTAATCTGTGTATGCAGGAGAATGCCCCTGGCGGAGTTTATGTTATGATATATTACTATTACTCGAATCTTGGAACTTTTGCCCGTCACTGACAAGTGAGATTCATAATACGAGCCTGTCAAGTGTATATTGGATACTGAAAACCTGACGATCTTGCCCAGATGCTGTATAATGCGGATTTGGAGCCTGCCAATCGGTTACGTACTTATGATTGCCCCTTATTTTGTATGCCTTGTGCTTGCGGAATATGGACGATCTTTCGCTTTCTAGATATGTTACATAATATAGCTAGTCGACTTCATACGACAACTGACCGACTCAAAACTGGTGAGAAGCCCATATGATGTGCTATCTTAACTAGATTTAGTATATGAAATATTGAATGGTGTTGGTGGCCTCCAACTATACCCAATAATCGAGACATGCAACGCAAAATATGAAGCCCAACATTAGCTCGGTACTACTCCGCTCAGAAGAGATTCAAGATGAGATCGGGGCGCCGGCAACTTCGGACGTCCGCTGACGGGAACGCAGAGGCGGCCGACGATGCTGGCCTACGTGCCGATCTCTCATGACACCTTCCCATATCAGATCTCCGTGGAATAAGCAGAAACGTAAAATTTGTCGACTGTCGGATCGGAAGTGTAAGCGCCAAGCAATCGGCACTTTTCATGCTCTACATGGATGCTGCGTAGAGAACAAAGCTGAGAGGCTGTGTATCATCATATGCTGCGCTCATCTCCTGTTATCCGGGCAGTTTTACATTCCAGGGACTTGAACATATGAAAAATCCATTGTTCGCGGAAAAAGTTGTAACAGAATTCGCGGCCATCTCCCCCCTTGAACAGCAAATTTCGACATAATTAGTCAGAATTCTTAAATTGAGCTTACATCTTTTTTAAGCCAAACGAAACGTCAAACGCAATGATGATAACAGCTAATCTTTAGTAGCATTCTCGGCATGGATTCCTCTCAAACTAGTTCTATATGCCACCTATTATGTATATACTTATACTTGTGTATGCAAATGCTATAAGGACAACCTCTCCATCCAGTATATCGTAATGAACGTATTATCTAGGAGTACATCCAACCCAATCTCGAGGCGAATTGTTGGTGTGATCAATTAATTGAGTATGTGATCGGCGTTAATAAAGTATGACCCGCCTATTTCCCATGCCTTAAAAATAAATATATATATACGCAAATGCATCTCTATCTACACTTTCGTCGTGAGTTTTGGCCCGGCTTTGGTGACCCTTGCAGCTAAAGCCATTAATGCGCCGAGGAGAATGCATGAAGCAGCAAACATTTGAGCTCCCAAATAGCTCCCATTTTGTTTCTCTATTATGGCGCCACATATTGCTGGACCTGTAAGTGTTGAAAAACTAACAAACCCTAGAATCATTCCAACGCGGGTTCCGGTTCTACTAGGATCGGGAGTCATGGTTGTCGCGACGGCTGGGAATAGTGCCTGCAACGCTGCCGCAATCAGCCCATAGACAATGGCGAACGCATAAAGCCCAGCAGTTGATGTTACCGCTGCCCAGCAATATACAAGTAAGCTGGCAGAAAAGCTCATTGGAATGAGCATGTTAAGCATCCCACACCATTTGTCGGCGACGATGGTGGGCAGAATGCGCCCAATGATACCGACTCCATTGAGCACCATGAGCAAATTTATCGGCTCCTTTGTCCCGATCTTGTCGCGAGAAAAAGTTCCGAGATAAAAAAAAGCGAAATAGAGACCCCAAAAATTGAGAAACATGCTCAGGGAAAAGAATAAGAATGGCACATCAGTAAAGGCAGATTTGTCTGTCCATTGCCCTGTCTTGCGTGGAGGTAGATGAGGCTTGAACCAGATCAAGCAAGGCGTGTATGTCGCAAGCATGATGAAACCCATAATGCGCAAAGTCCAAGGAAATCCAAAGTTATCGTGGAAAATTAGCCAATTTATCAAGACGGGATATACGAGACCACCCACGGCGGCACCTGCAGCGGAAAGCCCTACAGCAAAGGCTCGATATTTCTTGAAGTATTGAGACAGAATGGCCAAGGCTGGACAAAAAGTGAACCCGTTGCCGATGCCAAGGCAAACGGCTTGGGCTAGGAATATTTGCCAATAGGAGGTGCAGAGAGAGGTCATGAAGATGCCCAGCAGTTGAAAGAACACCCCGCAAGTAAAGATGATTCGAAAATAGCCGGCGTCAGTGAGACGCCCTGCAACGACGCCAACGGAGAATAAAAAGAAGACCTGGACACTTCCTATCCAGGAAATTGAGGATTGGGACTGCCCAAGAGTCTGAGTGTAGTACTCCTGAAAGACACCATAGCCATTTGCAACACCCCAAGTGTTGAAAAACACAATATGCATGAGCAAAACATGTACCCACGCTGTGAGGCCGCCGTCTGGAGGATCAAGCTTTGGTTCGTCTTCTTGACAACTCACGGTTGGCTGATCCATATCGCTCGATAAGTTCCCGCCAGGCTCCGCGGCTGCCTTTTCAAGCTCCATTTTTTGATCTGGCTGATAGCTAATTATCCTCTCGTAAGACCTTGGTTGGACTTGTATCGCGTGCTTCAAGAAACTGGCAGCTTGGCACAGAATATGACATCAGAGCCAGGCTTGTGTTTAACCCTAAAATGAGTAGGATAAATATTTCTTTATCCGATGTAAAAGAAAAGACATCTCTCTTTATACCACTCCATTATTATTCATCAGAAGTTGTTCTCATCCCCAATTAACGTTGTCTTTCCGCTTTATGCGTGATACCCGTGAGTTACCGTTTTTGCCGCTAACGCTATTTCTGATTCAGCAATGGTGGCGTCTCCATCGGCTTACGCGCAAGGAGACCCGTTCTTTGTCCCTTGTTCCTTGTCCTAATCTAGCTATCATAACACCTGATGATATCTGACCTTCAACTCTGTGGAAAGAAGACGGGAAAAAGTTTGTGCAAGGCTCAAGGAAAAAAGTGGCGGTATGACTCGGCAAGAAGGGCGCAAACGATCAAAGATTGCATGCCAAACATGCCGCGACCTCAAGCGGAGGTGTGACGGCGCACGTCCTTGTGGGACATGCGTCCGTTTTGAGTATGATTGTACGTATCAAGCATTCAGGAAAAGAAGAGAGCTAGAGCGGATCTTGGGACCAACCAGAGATCCGCCATCGGCACGTCCAAGCGCAAAGTCCTCCCGTGATGAAGTTGTATCACCGACGGCGAGCCCGCATATTCAGGCGCGCTCTGTGGAAGCAAATTCGTGTCCTGCTTTCGTCAGGACGCTGGCTTCCAGGCTGGATCCAAAGAGAAATCCCAGAAAGCTCAGTTTTGCCTGGAATGCCTTTCTTGGCGCACGACAGGAGTCATCTACCTCACCCTATCAATCCATCACGGGCATTACATCTCAGAAGAGATTGCAAGATCTAGCAGCTGTCTATTTCCAAAAGGTCGATCCAACATATGGGTTCATCGACCGTGAACAAGTAACACGTCATATACAGCAAAGATGGGCAATTCATAATGCTACGCATGGGCAAGATGCTGTGCTCTGTGGTATCGCCGCATTGGGATGCCTATTCTCACAGATACAGACAGACGCAACTGAAGTTGCCATGGCAGAGTTGGCAAGGCTCCTGCTTGAGAAGGCAATTTCCGCCCCTCCATCTGCTGAAAGCATCACGGCGTGGTTACTCCGAGTTGTTTACTTGAGAGTCGCGGGAACTCATTACACTGCCTGGATGGCTAGCTGCACGTTAATGCACATGATAGATGCAGCTGGCTTCCATATCGAAGTCCCTGGAGAAGCTATCCTTCCATCCCCTCACCGAGATGTTAATCCGGAGCTGAGGAAGAGAATAGTAGCCATTTCACAACACCTGAATATATGGATGTCGTTTGATATGGGCCTTAGCCGTGTTGCCCTCCCCAATATAACTACGTTGTTGCCTTTGCCACGAGAAGGAGATTTTACGTGCGAGCTAGTGGAGCTACTTCCATTTTCAATAGAACTGGACCCTCAAAGAAAACCTACGGCATTTGAGCTGGAGTACGCACTGCAGGTGGTGCTAGGACGTGTGCACTCAAATCCGCCATCGATTCTTGCCCAGTGCAACTTGGCCCTCTGTCTCTGTCGCCGACTGCGGTCAATGGAAACTGCCCTAACAGATTCTGTACTCCAGCAAGTGCTCATACTCACATCAAATGGAATCCAGGCTGCCCAGGCAGTATTGGCTGCTCGTGCTCCTTGGCATCAGATGACTTACGTGCCGTTCCAAATTGTTTGTGTACTCCTTGCCATAGATACGGTTTCTTCCATCTCCCAGTTGCGAGACGCAATGCAGTGCCTTAAGGACATATCTACTGTGTATGACACTGAGGCAACACAAGAAGCTTTGAAAACGGCTCGTTCACTTGTTTTACTACATCAAAAAGGGAAAGAGATGTTTGCTTCGGCCTTGAATGATATATTAAAGAGCCGCCCAATGAGCCCCATCGGAGACGCCGCAGACACTTCAACAGTACTCTTGGATGATGTGGCGGGTATGAACAGTTCTACAGACCAATTTTTTGGTCTCCCGTACAGTGATATAGATCAGTTTTTGAACCCTGATTTCTTTTGGAATATTAATAGCAATAGATTTTGAATGACTATTATGGGATATATCTGACAAAATTTGTATTTGTTTCCAGTGATCACTTAAAAAACGAGGTAAATAAAATAGCCAAATTCTTTCTCGAAATAGAGGTTGTCAACTGTATTGGCCGAGTCTAAGCTTGTAGATGCCAACACTGGAACACGCATAGAATCCTTGCATATGTATTGTGCTAATTGTGGATCGGAGTAGGCCCGAAGACTGCAAAGGTGGAATGATGTTCTGTTCTTGGGTCAAGGGTCGAGTGCAACGTGCTCAAGTTTATTTACTGTATGTGGGCAAAAGCAAATTGCAAATACCGGGCAAGGATTATTACTTGGCCCATCCATCAGATACAAGTGGTACTTTTGTTAAAATACAGATATCGAACCACCCATAGAATTGTTCCTGAGGCAACGAGTCCTGCCAGTACACCATACACCCCCCCCCCCCCCCCCCCCCCTGCCACTACGCATACGCCCCAACGCACAGGTATGAGAGAAGCCTACTGAGATGCCTGGTGGAAGGGCAGGAAAGTCAAATAGCTCTCACTACGCTTTATTTATACATGTCAACTCCAGAAGATAAAAAGAAACTGTAAGCTTGGGAGTACCAAACGCAATCATAGTCACGCTTCTAATTTGTAACACAAATTATACGACAGTTTTTCGCTTCTTTGGACAAACTGATCATCATGACCTCTGACCAGAAAGTCGACGATCTGCATCAACAGCTCTTTGAAGAAGGGGTGAAAGTTCGGTGGGCCGTTCTTGGTAGTGAATATGTTGACCGCGCACTACAAAATGCCACTGCATTCTCTCGACCCGGACAAGAGCTCATTACCGAATGGGCTTGGGGAAATGTTTGGAGGAGTGGTCTGGACCGGAAGCAGCGCAGTCTGTTAAGTAAGTCACATCTCGGAGATGAGTTATTCAGCTTCAAAATCTTCGCCATCTTGTTAAATAGTTTATCTGTTCCAATCATAAAGCTCACTGGTGCCTTTGCTGTGCGATAGCTTTGGGCATTATAATTGCCCAGAAAGCTTGGCTGGAGCTAGCCTTGCACACCCGTGGGGCAATCAACAACGGCGTTTCCGAGCTCGAAATAAGAGAGACAGTATTGCATGCGACAGTCTACTGTGGTACTCCTGCCGGGGCTGAGGCAATGATGGTGACGGAAAGGACAATCAACGAGATGGTAGAGAAAGGTGAATATAAGAGGCTTGAAACATCTCTGGGCTGATATTCGATAAAGTATATTAAGATTTTCACTCCCGAGAGATATTTTGGATGCCGCACTGTGTAGTTAAATATACAATCGTGAGAATTTCTTGTCTTGAACATATTGGCGAAGCGCAATCTATGGGCGTTAAGAGGCGTTATCATGGCTACTGATACCGAATAACCAGTCACTGATGCAGCAGACCAGCATGCTTCATCTATAGCTCAACTGTTTGGCGGGGCTGAAGACGAATAATATTGCCTGCAACTGCACATTTGGGGTGCCTCTTACTTGTAGAGCTCTCGTAAGTCACTGGCGATGATATATCAGCATAAGACATCGGACAAGGTGATGAAGATGCTCACACACGCGAAGCCTGCACTTCCAATTTTGTTGAGGGTATTTGTCAGCGTTCTTCCTGAATTCAGGCAATTCGATTGTTTCATTCTAGCTAACTACTTAATACGACTTATTGGCTTTTTTAACTCCTCCTTGAAGGTTCTCATGCTTCACATATTTCCTCCCTCCGATTGTCCTTTACTCCAACTAGATACACTCCGTAGGGTTTTTTTGTTAGACCACCACGCTCAGCGCCTCGACCTCAACCATTGGAAATGTCTTGACTTCTTCCATTGCGGCTATGTAATAGCCTCTCTCTATCTCAGTCATTGCTGTATGTAGCACGCCTCGCGCTGCTGCAACCGTGTCAGAGAGTGTAACAGAATTCACACCTGGCCTGGCTCCAGCGAACGTCACCCAGTGAACACCTTCTGTAGGAACACCCACAGCGAAGCGCCTTGCGTGGGCATGGCCCTGCGAATCGATTAAGCGGAATGGACCGAGAGTTACGTCGAGTCCGCCAGTTTCATAACCATTAATAGTATGAGGGCGGCATTGGCCCGTCTTCAGCAAATAAGCCAAGAGTTCATCGCCAGTGTTCCTGAGATTGGGCCCTGTGCAAACGCGCCTCTATGAGAGCCGTTACACGTACTGTTGGGCCGGGAATCCCGGGAGAATGCGTAAGCTAAGCACCACCCTCCCCTCGAACCTCTAATCGCGGGCCTACAATGTCTAGAATTCCTGTCAATGCGTAGCCTGGGTGGACCGATAGATAGGAAGGCATTGATGGGTGTATACCAGCTGTCCAGGTGCTCTCGGCGGGAAACACCTGATAGGCCACCATGATCTACGATCAGTCGCAGCTCGTTGCGCAGATCACGCATCACATCCAGGGCGGCCTTTAGGGGTCCATTGAGATTACCAAGCTTAGCTTGTGCGGCGCCTTCATGTAAATAGTTGATCATCCAGTCCCTCCATTCAGTTGCTGAGGCAAACGTGCGTCCGCCATGCGGCTGTAAAATGCGATCCCAAGACCAGCGTTGGGTATCTGGGATGCCAACCTCATTGAGGAGCTGAGTCTCTTGGGGACTGTTATGCGGGGTGGCGAGAAACTTGGCTTGGAAGTTGAGCTTTTCCGATCGGGCTTGTCCTAATACTCCTTCGTAATAGACAGTTTGCACTTCCTTCGAGACCAGCGGCCATACCTCGGTCATAAAGTTTGGCGCATCCCTGGTGTTGGCCCGTTTACGGAAGTTATGAATAACCTCATCGGTAAGGAGAAGTGGCAAGTGCCGCTCGAATGGTCCCTTTTCGTTATCACCACGAGCCTGATATGGGATACCGCGACGCGAGCTGGCATACATGTGAGGTTCTCTGCCTGAGCGGTGGTACACTAAGCCATTTGTCGTGCGGGTAAAATGCCCCCCGCGGCCGGTAGTCAACAAGGACATGTAGTCGAAGAAATTAAGTCCAAGTCCTCGGAGAAGAGCTGCCTCACCAGGGGCGATGGAAGGGAGGTCAACGTCTGCCGGGTTGGCGGGTGGGAAGTGACGTAGGCCTTGTTGCATCGCGTATGCAACAAGTTCCTGCTGCTCTGGCTCATATAAGTTATTCTCTACCAGGAAACAAGAAACAGAGTTATTGTATGGAGATACGAAGGCTTAATGAAAGATGTTGCGTAGGTTCAGCGATGATACCTTGTTGGCAAAACTGTAAGCTGCGGACATGTATGCATGCACTCGCAATAGCTATAATCCATGAGCTAACCATGTCCTGTTTTATGAGGCGGGAGTTGACATATTGGGTTATAGCCAAATCAGCCATTCCGCTCATCCTTGACGTTTATTGCGGATACTTGTGCTTGCTGACGGACATCGTGCGATCAATGGTCCATGCCTAAGGAAGCTGGCGGTTTCCAGGAATATTATGCAAGGAGAGTGCTGGTATTCGCCGCAGTCATACTTGCGATTAACCACGGCCAACATGTGTGTTAAATAGTTACATGGGCAAGGTGTGCCACGATAGCAACGGGATTTGTCGACCACAACTTAGCGGCTGAAATCAAAACTTGGGAGAATGCCTTGTCGTTATGAGCTTTTGTTTATTAGCTGTCATTTTCTTCTTTGCTGCTTGAACCCTGAGCACCTTTCGCTATACTTCAAATAGCATTTAGCCATATTAAATATGAATCTTTGTCATACACCAGAGGCTAATACCAGGAGCTTCGGGCACTGCATACTTTTTGACAGATTGATATCACTGCTTGGCAGCGCAGTAGGTAGCTTCACAGAGTTTGAAGTATAATTATGTTGGGTTCTGCCAAACTATAAAAGTAAAAATCCGAAGATGTGATGTGTAATATTGTAGCCACCCGCGGATATTATTCCGGCGATTCCCGGCAAAGGATACATGAGAGAAGCTGCAGGGAACGCAGATTGGCCGATGAAAGATCAAATATATGTACTCCGCACTAGTTATGCGACATATTATTGTGGAATTATTTCCTATTGATGTAAAATTATGGCGTGAAGGCTGATTAGGTTGCAATCCGGAACAAATGCCATGGGCTGTGAAATTACGGAGAGGATTGAATATCAACAGCCCAGATACAGTTCATTATTAATGAGTCTCTTTCCTGTAATATGGCATCGAAGAAAGTTGGGGATGGGCCATAACTGGTTAGCCATTAATCAAGATGTATCATTGTAGGAAGTATATCGTTTTAATCAAACTAAGTAGAAAATGTTCAATGCTATTTCCTAAGAGATATCCTGTTGAAATAGCCTGTAACGCAAATCTATTCTGGCGCTAATGCTGGAACTCTCTTAGTTAAGCTCACGGAGCTCTCTCTTAATACTCTCTCTCAAATTTAGCTTATCTTTGATTCCCAGTAACTCGGAATCGTTTTTCTCAAGATCGACGGGGTCGTTAGAGTCGTCTGAAAAAAATGTATACCGAACAAAGTTGATTACAGAGCTGTGGTAATCGCCTTTTGCAACACTTTCGGTTGCCCCCTTCAACAAGTCACTACCCTTCACATTCGTGACTTGATATTTGGCGCCGGATTCTTCTTCAAAAATCTTCAAAACTTCATTCTGGGTGGCTATGAATGAAAACACAGACAGATATTTGTTTGCGGTCTCTTCCGGTTTCTTTAAAATGGTGGCGACAGCCTCACCGATAAACTGTACGTTTGTGGCTGCGTATGGTTTGTTGCCCGAGTCAACAATTGTTCCAGTTTTGGCTTTCGCGTTGATGCCGAGTAGAAACTGAGTTTTGATACCCTATTTTCACTTCTTAGTCCACCATATATTACATAAGGATATAACGTTCTGCGTGTAAAATCTTACCCAGTCAAAGAATGCACCAACTACCAACCCTGTCCAAGTAAACTGCTTGTTCTTCTCAACAACCTCGGAAAGATAATCCGCCAGCTTAACCTTGTCAGCCAACATCCAACCTAGACTGCTTTCGTCCGTGCGCCGTGTATCGACTCCAAACTCCGATGGAATAAACCGTCGGACACCAGCCGCAACAGCGGCATCGATAATTGTTCTTTGGTCACCCACTGCCGCTGCTGAGATTGTTGAGACTAGTGCATCGTGGCCTTGAAGAGCACTTTCAACTGCTTCTTTGGAGGTTATATCAATTCTTTTGACGCCGACTCTATCGGCAAAGGTCGCTTGCGACTCAAGCCGCGTAATAGCCGTGACTTCAAAACCAGACTCCAAAAGTGCATTGATGATATGAGGCCCAAGATTTCCGGAACCCTAGCTAGTAATTAGTTTGAACACTTTTTTTTTTTTTATCTTTTTGCTTCAGAGGGGGCTTGGTGCTTAAAGATAGCCTATGGATGAACTCACACCTAACACAGCGACTTTTTTGATAACAGCCATTTTGATTTGCTTATTGTAATTGTTTGAATGTATCCGAATACGCTTTAGAGTTTCTTGACACGATTTGCAGACTATTTGTTATTTATTGAGATTGAGATGAAGAATTGAGATGATAATGTCGCCTTTATATATTCTTACGGCATCTCCTATACACGGCCATATTTAGACATAACATGGATGATGAAACTCGTACATGTATGCGATTGACAAAAAGCCGGATGCTGATAAAGCAAAATGTTAAAATATTACTCTAGTTCGAACCTCACTATCCAAATACGACGAGGGTTTGATACTTTGTTGCTCCTCCGACCTCCAGAGTTTGCTTTGCCGAGCACCTCATCTGGTAATACCATGATTTGGAAGTAGGTATCGGCTAGATAACTAATCAAAAAAGTTTTGAGTATAGAAGGTGGGTAAGTGATGAGTAAGTGCATGGCGGTTTACGCCATCCCTGGTTAGCTTCGCTGTACGTCCTCTTAACAGCTCCTGTTTGCGGCGGACTTTGGCGGGCATATCGCAATGTGGCGGTTAATAAATCACCGCAACTGCCGCACTATCCCGCAGGTTGCTGATTTGATTCAATACTCATCATTCCATCAATGGAATCGCCGCAGGTCGCAGCACGCCATCTGCGAACTGCTTGCTTCCCCTGCCGTCATAGCAAAAGACGTTGCGACAAGTCTCTACCAACATGTCAACTTTGTATCCGTAAGGGGATAGAATGCTGCTACCCTACGCGCCGAGCCCAGAAATATGTCGTGCTACCTGATAGTTACAAAATTATCGTGGACATCGTTCCCGTGAGAGATGATTCGTTGACTGGTGGGATAGCTCATGGGAAGCAATCGACTTTGTCGGAACGGAACTCGCCATTGGGAGTCTCATATGCTACGACTGCTGCTGTCAAATCTTTTGCCGCCGCGACGGCTATTCAATTTATTGCACCCAATATTTTTCGCGATGCACATCTAGAGATCCCACGCGTCAATATTGTGATCCCTAGTGAAGTTATTGCTCATACTGGGGACTTTGATCAGATTCGTGATATATCCGCCACATTTTTCTCACAGGCAATTATATGGACGCCTGTCATCTTTCGCAAGAATTTCTTCAATATTGCTCTCAACCCATTGTCTCCGCGACGAACTGAAGGGGTCTTGCTGTCATTGTGTATGAAACTTTACTGCACGCCAGCGACTCAAGATGATGGCGATGGAAAGACAGCCCTTTATAAGACAGCGAAAGAATTCTATTGCGAAGTCGAAGCCGCAGGAAGTCTGTCTGTCTGCATTTTACAATCAGCGATATTGATTGCTATCTATGAGATTGGACATGCGATTTACCCTGCTGCGTATTTGACTGTCGGAGCCTGCGCTAGGTATGGTATTGCTCTGGGCCTGGATAAACTGCTGGCAGATTTGATGGGAGAAGGTAATCTGGGGAAGCCCTGGATGGAAATAGAAGAGATGAGGAGAGTCTGGTGGGGAGTTCTCATATTAGACCGGTGCGTTGCTTCTGCGCTTTATCTATGAAAGGGGCAAAATATGTTTCAAATATATCAGAACATTGACATAGCTAACATCGCATGAAATGCAGATTCCTTAACCTTGCAAATCCTTTGAGATGCTTAACAACGAAAGATCCAGAATACGATGATTATCTTCCAGTGGATGATGGAGCATTCTTAAATGCGGTGAGAAACCTTTGTGAAACATGGCACCTACAGGGGGGTTATACTCTAATATCTTTCAGACAGCAAAGCCTCAAGACACAGTCAAAATATCTGCGGCGTTCAATCTCAAAATGGGTGTATTTGCCCGTTTAGCCCAGGCAACCTATTTGGTGAACCAAGCTCTCAAGTTTCTGTCTTCTCTTCCACCACAGGAAGGCTTGATCGATACAGTTAATATCGAAAATGATACTGCACAGCTACGCCGTACTATTGGGGCGCTAATATCCGTCACTAAGACGGAATTCGACGCTCACGACTTAGCAACTTGCTGTCAAACTGCGGTTTCTTATTGGTACGTCATGTTACCTAGAACGGTGTGGATGACAAGCTTTGACATTTGAGTAGTGCCATATTGTTACTTCAAGATTATCACTGGCGGCGAGTGTGTATTAATTCAACTGAAGATGCATACAAGCACATGTTCGCAGAGTCAGAACGTGTTCTGAAAAGCTTGGCACGTATGGCATTTTGCCTTCGTAAGGATGCAGAGGAAGGACGCAGCTTGGATGAGGAGTTCCCTGTGTTTCTCATGCAATTAGTGTATCAGGGAGCATTGATGAGTATTGAATTGGGCCAAGGAAGTCCAAATGATGATATTAAAGACAGAATTGGAATATTGAAATGGCTGCTACAACATCTGCAGTCAAGGTGGCGGGTAGCAGGTGAGTTTGTCAACAAATCTAATCACAAAAATAAACTCTAACATATCTCCTGAAGGTATATATTTGTCTATTTTGCAGTCTAGAGAGGCAATAATGGCTGCAGCCTGATAAGCTACCTCAAATTTTCATTAGTCAGTATGCACAAATCTTAAGTATAGGCTATGAACGTATTCAATACAGGGGGTTGTCTTTTCTTCCCTTTCTTCTTCTGCGTTGTTGTTTCGTGCGAACATGAGCGTTGATAGCGTTGTCGATATGCCATGTCTCGGTCGTTTTCTCGTAGAATTGCCTAAACTGAGCGACCTACTAAATGTGACCAAAAAAAAAAAACAGTCTATGAATAATAGGCTTTTCCTATGAAAAGGATGTATAGTAAATATACTTGTGGTAATCTCGGTTATTTGAGTGCCATAACATCTCTGCTAGTTGTTTTTTGAAGCTTTCATAGGTATTGTATGTTTCTATAACGAGGGATGTCTTCACACCGTTGTTTTATTTCTATTTCTGTTAGAACTGCTTAATGAAATAGGAATCGATCAGGCCATCTCATTTCGAGTTCCGGCTTCTTCCTATTAGCGTGCCGCCTTCCGCGGAGATAGTCTATATAGCCATATAAACTCTAAGAAATGGACATGCTCTGCATGGCCTACTCATAGTCGTATTACTTGGTTCATAGCCTATCAGCGGATTGGACCATTTTGATGTATAAAACTTGTATAATGTTACTAGTGGAAAAAAGAACTTATAGGGGAGTATCGGTAAATTTATTAGCACCTAAGTTTCACACACTACCATAATTCCTTGAGATTTGGCTGCTATAGTGCAGAAAATGGCATCCTATCTCATTACGGGCGCTAATCGGGGTCTTGGTCTGGGTTTTGCTGTGTAGCTGGTAGGTCCTCTCATTAAGAAGTTAACATTTGCATAACGATGAAATTAATTCTATGAAAGCTCAAAGAATCGGATAATATTATCATCATGGCTGCTAAGAACCTTCGCGGCTTGCAGGCCTTGCACGATCTCGAAGCCAAACACCCAGACCGTGTCCACCTTGTCCAAATCGATTTACCGACCAAGGCAGTATCGAAAAAGCCGTAAAAGAAGTAAACAGTCCGTTGCCGCATGGGTTGGATAATCTTATTAGCAATGCAGGCATTGGTGGGGAGCCGTTTACCCTCTAGGAAACAATGCAGGTCACACATTCCCTTATTATGGAACGATGTTAACAATGAAAAGGGGTCTTGATATGGCTATGCAAGAAGTAGCATTCAGTGTAAAGTACTACATCTCAATCATCCGGTCATTTCACTCTCTCGTTCTCAAGAGCCGCGAAAAGAAAATCCTTATAATTTTGTCAGTTTTGGGGTCGATTGAATTTGTTACGACCCAACAACGGCACCGGCTAAAGCCCGGATATGGGACCAATCAGGACGAAGCTTACAGCTCACCTAGGGTACATACCACAGATTAAAGTAAGCCTGCAACACCAAGGTGCCAGGCTCACCAGGTATAAAGAAACATTATAAAGTAAGCCACAAGAAACAACTTACTATATAAGTCCATAAACAATACACTTATTAAATAGCTTAGATAGTTAGTTATTAATATAGCACTTAGATTAAATATAAGTTTAGAACTTCTATTTACTCTACTAGCTATATAATAAGATTGCTTAATGTGTTACGACCCAACATATATGGCCCCCAAGAAACCTACAGGGTAAGGCAACCATCGGAGTAACTACGGAAGAACCAACCAATCATATGAGTGTTCACTTTTTGAGAAGTGAACACCAGTGAAC